>JAWWLV010000100.1:8831434-8846114 GCA_035041135.1 Platyrinchus mystaceus | reverse complement strand
AAGGGAAGGGAAGGGAAGGGAAGGGAAGGGAAGGGAAGGGAAGGGAAGGGAAGGGAAGGGAAGGGAAGGGAAGGGGTCCTTCCCAGCGGAAAACTCACACAGTCCTTCTGGTTGAATCATGCAGAGCAGACCCCCCTCTCCTCTGATGTGCACAAGAACTGCTGCCAAGGAAGAAAAAAATGGGAACAGAGGAGGGATAAGCAAACCTCCCGGAACAGTTCCTCTCTGAAGGAAAAAAAATCCAAGCAGGAATCCACAGCTGGCAACCAGGCTGGGAACAAGAAACCACACCCGAGCTACCTGCCGCCTGCACCCCATTGCTGCTCCAGCAGCCACCGAACTCCCCATCCCGTCGGCAGCAGCCAAAACACCTCCCCCCATTTCCCAGGAGATGAGAGGAAGAAAAAAGTTTAAAAAAATCTTCTTACCCCTTCCCAAAGACAAGACCCCGAAAGCCATTAACGAGGAATGCGGTTTTACCCACTACGTCTTTTGTGTTATCTAACTGCCCATTCAACATCCCTTTCACACAATGGGCAGGGGGAAGGCAAGATTCCTGCTTAGTTTTTTTAAGAGTCAGCAAAACCATGACAATCCTTACAATTCTTTCCAGCTTCCCTGTGAGGGTGGAGAGGCCCTGGTACAGGTTGCCCAGAGAAGCTGTAGTGCCCAATCTCTGGAAGTGTCCAAGCCCAGGTTGGATGGGGCTTGGAGCAAAGTGAGATAATGGAAGGTGTCCCTACTCATGGCAGGGGGTGGGCCTGGATGGGCTTTAAGGTCCCTTCCAACCCAAACCGTTCTGAGATTCTAATTCCCTTCTACTCCCTGTGCCCTTCACAACATCCCCAAAGGATCTCATCCCAGCCCGAGAAACCTCCATAGAGACTCCAGGCCTAACTTCACATTCAGGGAAGGGACAGGAGGAAAACTGCGCCAAAAGAAAAAAAACAAACAAACAAACAAACAAAAAGCTCAGTCTGTTCAGGACCCAGCTGCCTTTCATCGTGCAGCACCACAGGACACCAGGCATCAGATCCCACAGGGAGATCAGATTATACCAAGAGTTTTAAGATAAGTGGTGGGATTTTGGGTGGATTTATCTGCTTGGCCAACTGAAACATTTAATTTTAGAAGTGCTTATCCAGTAGTATTGGTGTTCTCCAAAGCAAACAGCCCTTTTCCACACAGCTGCCCACAGATCACCTCTTTCCAACCCCCTCCATGGGCAAGGACACCTTCCAGGGACATGTCTTGTGGCCACCTGTGCCAGCACATCAGTCACTGTGTTTAACTATTATTGTTATTGTTATATTCTTGTTAGTATTATTAATAGCATTAATAGTTATTCTTCTTGTTGTTGTTGTTATTATTATTAAGAACCACATAAACTTTATCTCCATTTTTAAACTGCTCTTAACCCACGGGTCTTTTTTGTCCAAATTCCCTCCCCATCCCACCAGGTTGGGCAGGGCAGTGAGCAAGAGGCTGTGTGGTGCTTAATTACTATCTAGGGTTAAACCAGAACATGGTGGAATGAAGAAAAGCTGTCTTAGAAGTGCCCCAAAGTCCTCATACAGTTTAAAAAGAAAGCGCAAATCCTACATTAGCTTCATCTCAAACCACCTCTCTCCGAGATCTCTATGTCTTGATGAATATTTGTGCAATAAGTGCCAGTTTGTTACAGTATATTCATGTTATATTCATCACTTTCCTTCCTTCCAGTCAGTCTTTAAGTATGCCTAATATTCCCAACACTGCAAAGCAAAGCTGCAGCATTTTTACAATATAAACTTCCCTGTTTTTAAAATCAACAAACAGCAACTGCATTCCTACATTGGAACTGCATCTTCAAGAGCTTCTCTTTATAATAGTAATGTTTTCTCCTAAAATTTTTGGTGGGATTTATGGTTTTTGTTTGGGGTTGGTTGGTTCTTTTTTTCTTTGAGGGGAGTGTGGGGGGGGGGGGGGTATATGTTTTAGTTATTTATTCTATACAGATTGCACATAAAACCAGCCCTACCTGAACACACAAAATATGTATTTTCTATTTAAGCTGTGAGCACAGGATGTGTTAATAAAGATGTATTTAGGTCTAATTGCTGCCCCTTCACAGTAATTCCAAAAAGGGAAGGGAATATTCAAGAGTCAGATTGGTGCAGTTTGGCAGCATGGACTACCACCATCTTTCAAAATCAGTAAATATGAGATGGTTTCTGTTACAGGACTTCACCTTGGTGCAGATCCACTGGAGGACTCACAGGCAATGCCGCAATTTAAGCTGGGGTGCTCCATCCCTGGAAGTGTCCAAGGCCAGGCTGAACGGGGCTTGGAGCAGCCTGGGATATGAAAGGTGTCCCTGGCCATGGCAGAGGGTGGGACTGATAGGTTTGAGGTCCTTCCAGCCCAAACCACTCTGGGAATCTATGAAAAGCTGGAAGTAAGACTCACAGAGTCATTTAGGCTGGAAAAGCCCCCTCAGACCATCGACTCCAACCATTCCCCAGCACTACCAGGGCCACCACAGACCCACCTCCCCAAATGCCACATCCACAGGGCTTTTAAATCCCTCCAAGGATAGGGATTCTCCCCCTGTCCTGGGCAGCTGTGCCAGGGATAAACAATCAAATATCCCACCTAAATCTCCCCTGGTGCAACATTTCCCCTTGTCCTATTGCTTGTTACTTGCAAGGAGACTCCAACTCCCACCTCATGGTGGTCTTTTCAGGCAGAAATCAATCACCAGCAATCAATCCCTCTGTGTTGGTCCGGACACTGATTCCACTGGTACAGGTAACAAGAAAAAATAGGCCCAACCTCGACTCGTCCTTGTGAGCAAATAAGGACAAAACAAGCTCTGGTACCATCCCAAACGACCACCAGAGACCCCCCCCGAACATGTGCAGTAAGCCCCGTGCAATTAATTAATTAGCTTATGGATAAGGCATTTTGGAACAGGCGTGAACTCCTGGGACTGTAAACGTATATTCATGGAACAAATCATATCTAAACTGCAGAAGTGCATCTAGGTGTGGATGACAGGCAGGGAGGTGCCCGCGGGGATAAAGTAATTACTTTTTTGAAGCTAAGACTGGTCTCAAAGTTTACTCTCCCGGTTTCGGGTCAAAGCGGGGCTCGAACCCGCGGCTCCGGCGGCAGCGGCCCAAGTGCTGCCCGTCCGCCCCAATGGGTCTCGAACCCGCGGCCGCCGCTCCCGCCGGGCCGCCCGCCGCGGTGCCGGTCGCCGTGTTTCCGTCAGGCGCGGCGCGGGCAGCCCGCGGCGGGTCCTAGCGAGCGCGGCTATAGGCGGCGGTGGCGAAGCTTCCTCCTTCTTTTCTGGCTCGGCAGCGGCGGGGACAGCATGGGTGAGCCTGGGCGGCGGGGCCGGGCGGCGGGGGGGCTCGGCGCTGCCTTTGGGGCTGCGGGATCCCGGGGAGGGTCCGCGGGTCTCTGCGCTCCCCGCCTGTTCCCCCGCCCGCCCGCCCGCAGCCGAGTGGGTGCTGTGCGGGCAGCGCTGAGCGCGGTGGGGCCGCGGCCGCCATTACCCGCTGCGTGTCCGCCATTGCCTCGCATGGCCTGGCCCGCCTCACCCTCCTTCCCCGCATCATCCTCCCTTCCCCTCATTCCCCGCAGGGAAGTGCCGAGGCCTCCGCACGGCTCGGAAGCTGCGCAGCCACCGCCGCGACCAGAAGTGGCACGACAAGCAGTACAAGAAGGCGCACCTGGGCACGGCGCTGAAGGCCAACCCCTTCGGCGGCGCCTCCCACGCCAAAGGCATCGTCCTCGAGAAAGTGTGGGTGCACAAACGGGGTCGGGGGCCACAACTCCTACGATGGGGTACCGAGCCTCTGGGATAAGGGTCCAGTATCCCCGAATGGGGTGCTGAGACCTCCGGGATAGGGCTCCAGAGCTCCCCGGATGCAGCTCCTGTCCTGGGATGGGGAAAACCATAATTTATTTATTATTTAAGAATTGGAGGAAAAAACAGGAATTTCTTACGAAAGTTGGTAAAAAATACAGATATTAAGTAAAAATTAGGGAGAAAGTGGGTTTTTATTGGAAAGAATTGGAGAAAAAAAGTAGAATTTATTCCAAAAGTGGGAGAAAATAGAGAACTTAGTCAAGGCTTAAACAAAAAGTGCCTTTTTTTTTTTGCATTGGGAAAAATCAGAAGTTTGGCACAACATTAAGGAAAACTGCATGTCTTATGTCAAAGATCCTACCCACTTCTTAGGGTTTTTTTTCCTTTAATAATTTATAAGTCTTATGGGGATGATGCAAGGACTCTCTTTTTTGACTAGTGTTTTCTAGTTTTCTGGAGGTTTTCCCCTCTTTTTTATGTTTTTTTTCAGGATTTTAGTGAATTTGTATTGGTCTTTAGGTGATTAAAGTTTTACTCTGCTTAGGAAGCAGTGGTCTATACGTGTTAAATATATTCATTTATGGATAATATATAGTCATATATGGAGTTACAGTCATTAAATATTCTGTATTCATATAAGAAGTGGCTGTAACCAGCTCAGAGTTTCTGAAGTACAGAATCAGCTTACACTGAACACAAGGGAAGACAGCAGCTTGTGGGTGTGTAACAAACCTCCTGGTCCATCAAACATGGGTTTTTCTCTGATTTATTTCCATTGCAGTGGAGTAGAAGCCAAGCAGCCCAACTCTGCCATTAGGAAATGTGTCAGGGTCCAGCTGATTAAGAACGGCAAGAAAATCACAGCTTTTGTCCCCAACGATGGCTGCCTGAACTTCATCGAGGTAATTTGTCTAGAAGTTGTATTTTGCAGTGGAAAATAAAGATATTTACTCAGTTAATTCTCAATTAATGTGTGCAGGTTCAATCTGGGGTGGTTAGACAGGGGCAATGTGGAGCATAGCCCAAACTGAGGGTGGTTAATCACAGATTTGTGCACGGATCTGATATTGTTCCCTCCTCATCCCCGGTTTTGGTTTTTGCAGGAGAACGATGAGGTGCTGGTCGCTGGGTTTGGGCGCAAGGGCCACGCCGTGGGGGACATCCCAGGAGTCCGCTTCAAGGTGGTCAAGGTAGCCAACGTGTCCCTGCTGGCATTGTACAAGGGCAAGAAGGAGAGACCCAGATCATAAACCCACGTCCCAACAAGATGGTCAATAAAATCCTTGTTCTGAATGAGTTCTGTGCTTCTTACTGAGGGGGGCCTGGAGTCAGTCATAAAACTCGGCACATAGAAACCAAAATTACATTTATTTCTACATCTGGCCAAAAAGTGAGCCTTCCCCACATTGAAAATGGTCACTGGGAGTGCTGGAGACATTGTTTGTGGCAGCAGTTCCAGTCCCTGGTGTGGACATGGAACTTGCTAGGTTTGAGTCCTGAAGTGATTATTGAGCCACGTACCCAGTGTCAGCCAATTTCACCTAGTGTTAAGCACAAATTAACTTAAGTTTTTTGGGCAAGTCTGCCTGATTTGAAGGCACACATTCAGTACACTCCCAGCATTTCGCTGCTGTGCAGTCAGTTGGGTGTCTTCAGCTGGGCTTTCCGCTGCCTTGCCTAAATACATAAAAATGGGTCTGGGCGTTTTTTATCAGTGCAGTAAATCTTCCAAATATGTGACTGAAGTCAGAGTGTGCACAATTCCCTTGTTGCCATCACAGTTCATCTTTGTGATGACCAAAAGGCTCAATAGGTTCAATTAGTGTTCATTTATATAGAAATTTATATGAAAATTCAGTAACTTCCATGAAAATGAAGTAACAATCTAAGAACAGGTTCAGGGTCTTTGCTGGCATTTGTGTAGGAAAAGGGCTGCCGGTAAAACTCCTTGGCGGGGGGGAACAGGATAGAGACTGTCAACCCTTCAGGTTCTAAAATCTTAAAATTCCAAAGACTATTGAAAGGGGAGCTGGAGCAGTTTCCCGTCGTCGGGTGCTGTCGTGACACCATGTCGCCACTAGATGTCGCGAATGGTACAAGGAGGGGAAAAGAGAAAAGGTTTTAGCTAAAAAAGTTGTGCACTTGGAACAAAGGAAATCTTCAAAACTGGGAATTCACCGTGTGCATACCCAAACTGTGCCTCCACAGAGGAAAAAGAAGTTTTGGGGTGAACTCACCTGGAATCTTGGAGCAGGAACAGGGAAGAGAAGAGCACTGGTTTGGTTGAATTTGGGTCTTTTTGTCTGTCGTTTTTTAACAAAATTCAACCAAATCCAGCTCTCATGCCCTGTGGAGCCACAGACACACAGGCGAGTTTCTCAGTTGGAAGATTTCCTTGGTGCTGATGGGGGAGAAGCTGGACATGGCCCAGCACAGAAACCTCCCCGTGCCCCATGCTGATCCCACAGTGGGGGCAGCAGGGCAGGGGGCGATTCTGCCCCTCTGCCCCCTCAGGTGAGACCCCACCTGCAGAGCTGCCTCCAGCCCTGGGGGCCCAGCACAGCAAGGACATGGAGCTGCTGGAGCAAGTCCAGAGGAGGCACCAAGATAATCAGAGGGATGGAGCAGCTCTGCTGTGAGGAAAAGCTGGGAGAGCTGGGATTGTTCAGCCTGGAGAAGAGAAGCTTTGGCGTGACCTAATTGTGGCCTTCCAGGACCTGAAGGAGCTACAAGGAGAGAGACTGTTTACAAGGGCCTGGAGTGACAGGACAAGGGGGAATGGCTTCCAACTGACAGGGAGCAGGGTTAGATGGGATATGGGAAGGAATTCTTCCATATGAGTGTGGTGAGGCCCTCAGATTGCCCAGAGAAGGTATGAAAAAGCCCTGAAAGTGTCCAAGACCAGTTTGAACAGGGCCTGAAGCAACCTAGGATAGTGGAAGGCGTCCCTGCCCACAGCAGGGGGTGGGACTGGATGGGCTTTGAGGTCCCTTCCAATGCAAACCAGTCTGTGATTCTGTGATTGTTTCAGTGCCCAGGAATAAGTTGTGTTGCCTGGACACTGCAGAAAGAAGTCAGAGGAAGACGAGCTGAGCAAAACCTCATCACCACATCACTATTAGAGGGGTTTTAAGCCTAATAAATATGTGTTACATAACCCATATCCTCCAAAACAGAGGGGAATCTATCCACAAAGATCAGAGAAGACGAGCAACTCATACAATAGGCACAGCTGTCCACGTTCCTACCTCATCAGCAAAGTAATTAATATTTTCTAATAATAAAGCAGTTGGATAATCATTTAACATTAGCAATACCTGACTGAAAAATAACATTACTGCAGGAAGAGATGCTGTTTTCCAATGGGCTTGAGGAAAAGGAAGGCATCCTGTAAATCCATTCTCTGTTCAAACACAGCAGTAAAATCCTATCTCGCCTTAAGCTGAATTCATCTTCAGTAGTGACAGCTACAACAAGCTCTGAAATGGTGGAGAGAAAGATTTCTCATGGTTCAGGGTTTTTTAAGATTTTAATGAAATCCATAACACAAAGATAACAGGTATGACACCTTCCTGATCACTTAATATAGGGTTAGTTTTGCAGCAGTGAGCTTCAGGTAGGGTTTAATTCTAGGTGGTAAGAATTTACTGCTAAGAAATGCTCTAAACTCACTGAAACACTTTTAAAAGCCCACATTACTAAAAATAGGCACAGATACCCATACACACACTGTTCTCTAGAAGAGAGAATTTTTGAGGAAACAACTGTAACTTCACCGTTCAGAGGGAAGAGCAAACATCCTTCCTTTGTGCTGGAACTGAATTTATATGTATATAATATAAACACAGATGTCCAAACAAACTCATGAAACCATCATCACAGCAAACGAGGAGGGGGGGAAAGTTACTGATACAGTTTTGGTGAAATTCATGGAGCTGTAACAAGAACTGATTACAGCACTGTATTTATCTGTAATTAACTAGCTCAACATTTACTGCATGGAAAGGAATATTCCTGTCAGTAACCAAAACCAACCAACCTCAAATCTCCTGGCAGGGGGTTGGATTCTTACCTGGTCATGCTGACACAAATGAGGGATTATGTAGGTAGTGAACAGCTGCATTCCACAGGAAAGCACATTTTTTGGCTTAAGTGAATACATAAAATTAATTCTTCTTGCTGATTCTTGTAACCAAGGGTTACAAGAGTCTGTTCTCTTAAAAGAAGTCCCCAGAAGCAAAGGTCCTCAATGTGTCTTCCCAGATTAGCAAGGATGAGCAACTGAGCAAATTTACAAAACTCTCTGGAACTGGAAATTTTCTCTTCATAAGCAGATAATGCATGTAGACAAAACTCAAGTTCAGATGTAAGAATCTTTAGCAGATTTGCTAAATAAAATCACAAAATAGTGCCACAATTCACTTCATTTAATTTTTTTTTTTAAATCGGAATTTTGGTACATAAAAATTCTGTTAAAAATATCCTAAGTCATCAAGGCATAAATGTAAAACAGTAAATTGGGTGCCTACCTCCCAAATAACTACTTCAGCCATTAATAAGGAGACATCCAAACAGGATCTCTTCTTGATCACAAATATTTGTTATCCTGTATTTCTTCCTCTATATAAGCACAGTGTATCTGTAACTGAGCTGAATTTTGGTTTTCTACAGAAATTTCAGGGAAATATTGCTGCTGCTGCTGACACTGCTCTGTTACCTCATTGTTTATGGTGTTAAGAGGTTCAGAATCATTGAGAATGGGCATGAAAACTTTTTCCATGTAAAAGAAAAAATATTTCCCTCCATATACAAATTGCACTTTTTGAAGGCTGGCTGCTCCCACTCCTCTGTTCCAGGATATCACAAATGAAGATCACAGAGCATGGATGAACATTTAAGAGCTCTTAAAACTGCTGTTACCTGTTTTTTGTTGGATTTTCCTCCTCTCTAAGTCTCACTGAAATTTAAAAGTGGGCCACTGATGGGCTTACCAAGCATGTGTTACCAGAAGTGTTAGAAAAAGCAATGTAGCTGTTGGCTGCATTTTATAAATCTCACATGGAAAAATGGCTTTTCAGGTTGTTATGATCCAGAACGAGATAAATGATGTGCTTTCATTATTAATTCCAAATGGCTGGCAAAAGAATTCCACATCAATGGAATTTTAAAGGCTGCACTCTGTATTTCTCATCTAATAGAGACACATAATGTGAGTTAAAAGCCTAGATTCTGGAACGTGATGCATTCCAGGTTCCCATTTCTCATGTGACACACTGGACAACTGACACATTGCTGAACATGTAAAGTAAAACCTACAGTTCCATCTCAGGGTTCTGTTTTACACTACGAATAAAATGGAATGGGGAGAGGAGCTGGGATGGGTTGTGTGGAAGTTACTTGCAATGTGGTTTTCAGTGGCAGCACCACCATGCAACTCCCCAAAATCCAACAGCAGTGTAGGGACTAAACCTGTGAAAAGCCAGGAGTACAATGAGAAACACTAATTGAGAGGAACAGTCATTCCCACAAGGAATGGCAGAGCTTCCTCTGCAGGCCATGGAAGAGCCAGATGTTCTCACACAGCTCCATCAGCCACCTGAACTCCAGAACTGAAGATGCTCACTCAGAGGGAGGCTCCAAGCTCCCTGTTTTTTACGATCCCGAACCTATTTGTTCCCTGAAGTGTGACACACTTGCAATATTCTCAGAGAAGCGTTTCTCAGTCCCAGGTTGAAGATTTTGTATGGTATAGGACATGAGGGGGGTCCATCCATCAGGCTGTGGTACAGAAGATGGATCCCAGGTAAAGCAGTCTCAGCCCATGCACTGGGTACCACAAGCTCACAGCACTTTGCTGTGTACGTTTTGCATTTTCCACCTCACAGGTTTTCTAGGAATAGTTTTAGTAGATCCAAACCCAGCAACTCCACCCTGTATCAAGGAACCACAGGCTTGTGCATCTCTGTGCAGCCTCTCGAAGGCCACAAGCACAGGAGGTGGCAGAAAAATTATTTCAAGGGCCAAAGCAGTCACAAGGGAATTCAGGTCTTGGTGGTGCTGCAGAGGTGTTGCCACAACTGCAGCCAACAATTAAGTCTCCTACTGTAATCAGTGACCATTTCTCGCCAGAGAAAGAGCCATGAATGATCATTTCCACACTGGCATTGCCTAGCAGCCAGAAAGGATCCCTTTGACTTCACCCCCAGAGGAGCCTGCAGCAGCTTTGTAACAGGTCACTGTCACCTGTCCTTCAGCTCAGAGCTCTGGAGAGGAAACATCAATCACAAAAAAAAAAAAAAGATTAAATTGAAATCCTTGCAGCAGTTATGCCAGATCACACCACCAACTGTGTACTTTCACGCAACTGAGGAAGACCATAGGACATCAGGTGCCTCCTGGCACTCATGGAGGGTGTAGTGGGTTTGATCCGGCTGTTGCCTTTCTTGGCAGTCAGTCCTTCCTGGGTTTCAGCACCAAAACTGAAATGGTTTGACCCTGGCAAGATGCCAGGGGCTTCTTAAAACCAATTCACTACCTTTTCTCCTCCCCTCTGCATCTGGACAAAGGAGAGTAAAAAAAAAAAATGTAAAGGAATTTTCATGAGTAGAGATCAGGACTGAGAGAAAGGCCAGACAAAACAAACTCAGAGTGCAGATAAAACTTAGATTACTAGCAGACTAAAAGCTAAACTCATTGCTAACAGAATATGAGCTAAAGAGTAAAAGAATAAAACAGTCTTAAAACACAACACCTTCTCCCCCCCCCATCTTTCTTTCTCAGCTCTGCCTTTCCCCCCTAGCAGTGCAGGAGAACAGAGGGGGAGGGTTTTGCAGTTAAAATATTGTTGTTGTTTTCCATTCCTCGGGTAGCAGCAGCTTTTATAATCAGTTCTTTGCAGTTCGAAGATCTTCTATGGCTATAAGGGGACTCTTACATTATCACAGTCTTTATCACAGGCTACAGAGGAAATAATGGCTCTAAGTCCTTCCCCTGTTTCTGTGGGGTCCCCTCCCATGGTAGACAGTCTCTGATGGAATTCTCCAGTATGGGTCCATTCACCCCTCAGGCAACAGTTCCTTTCAATCTGTTGCCCCATGGATGACTCCCTAAGGGGGTGCAGTCCTTCACGGGTTGAGCTGTACTGCTGTGGGTCTCCCACCAGGGCTACAATTCCTACCTGGGAAAACTTGCTTCAGAGCGTGCGTATTTCTCTCCACTGGCCACAGGTCTCCAGGAAGACTTTGCTCCATCTTGGATCTCCCACAAGGGTCACAGCTTCCTCCAGGTATCTACCTGCTCCAGCATGGACTTCTCCATAGGCTGCAGGAAGGTTTCTGTACCCAGAAGGTCTTCCATGGGCTGCAGGGGCTTCAGCTTTGCCCTGCTTCTGGGGAAGATGGGGGAAGAGGCTCCCCCTCGCTCCAGCTGCAATGACCTTGATGACTGCTTGCTCTCTCTAGGACTGGAATTTCTTCTGCGACACAAGTTTCTCTTCCTCTGATCTTAAATATGTTATCACAGAAGCACCCTAATTGGTTCAGCCTTGCCTAGTAAGCAGGAAATCCCTCCCGGAGCTGGCTATCATTGGCTTTTTCATAGGACAGTGAAACTTCTAGCAGCTTCCAACTGAAATCACCCCTATGGCTTTATTACTACCAAAAACCCAGCCACATGAACCCACGACAGAAGGTGTCAGCAATGTCCAAGCACTTCTGTCCAAGCACTTCTCTCTCAGCACAAATTCTCATTGCAGAGTAACAAAGGTAAGCAAAATACTGGAAGGTGAGTCCTGGAAGTGAACTGGCCCAAGAGCTCCAAAGGAGAAGGAAATGGTTCCAGCAGTTATCCATCTGATCTTTCTAACACGAGGATGGGAGAGGAAAAGGTGGTTTCGTTTTCTCTCACCTTCCAGCTGAATCAGTGTATGAATTCTGCTCAGGTGCTACTTTTGCATAACTCAGAGGCAGACTGAGACCCACAACTGGGCCTACAGTACTGAGCCACAGAACAATGTAATTTTTGTGTCTAGGGGGAGGAAAAAAAAAACAAACACAAAAAAGGCACCATAAATATATTATTCCAACCTTTTCTGAATTTCAGACAGACTCAACAACCATAACTTCAGATAACTTCCTTCACTTTATCAACAGCAAATATATTTAACTTTCTGTGACAACACAGAAACCTTATTCTATTTAGACCAAGGAGATTGTTTTGGCCATTTCCACTCCTCAGCTGATTTACTTTACCTGCACTGCACAAAGCCTTGCAAGGCCTAGCAGTGTCTCTCATCTGTTGCGCTTCTCACCTGTTTTGTTTCCATGGGCCAGTCAGCACAGCGGAGATGAATTCATTAGTTCTGCAGGGATGCAGAACAAAAAAGGGCTGCCCAAGGATGGGGTGCTCCTAGGAGAGAAAATCAGCTGCTTTATTATGAAAGGAAAAAAACAGAAAACACACACATGCATTTGGAAAAGACAAAGCAGGGTCCAGTTAATCCCTGATGCACCTTTTCTCACTTCAGAATCTAACCCACATTGCTCTTCCACTGATAGTCATGACAAATTAAGATATATTATATATATTGTACATAATTAATATATATTCTCCTCCCTTAAAAGGGAAATAAGATCACCAACCAGGCTGTGCAACTATTCTAGTTAAAATGTAGTGGTTTGCAAAAGTGACTCAAGTTACTGAAGCAGCATTGCCTGAATGCAAGCAGGCAAAGCTACCGTGTAAACAAGAATCTGATGAAGTGTAATACAGAAAACCAATCCTCTCAGTAGAAAAGCTATTCAACAACCTTGAGCCCTTGTATCTTCTCAGGCTGGTGCTGGGAAGTATTTTTTTATTTTTATATATGTAATTTTTTTATTATATATATTCTTATTTTTAAATTTTTATTTATACTACATTTATGCTCTGACAGATTTCCCTTGTCCAGCTGCAGCCAGACTCCCTGAGTTCTGTGGTGGCATTTTACTTTAGCACATAGTAAATTTCTGGCACAGAAGAGAAGATGCAAAGTGTTTGTGCCACACAGGAGAAGCTCCTTCTCCAATCCCTTGCCTAGAAACAAAAAACAAATCCTAACCTGTCACCTTCAGCAGGTAGGGCATCTTTAATACTATTAACTATTGATACTACTAACAAATTATTACAGCTGAAGGACATTTGGTTCTTATGCTGAAAATGTACTCGTGAGGATCAATCATTTTATGTCTAAGAGAACTTATAAAAACTTCAAGAAGCTTCAGGATATACAAAAAATAATATTCAAAAAGCTCTGTTTTACATCACAAACAAATAATCTGCATAAGAATGCTACCATCTACTGTTGGTAAAAGTGAATTGTTGATACAGTTTTCCATTGAGATAAACTGGTAGTCTGAATTAAAAACCCTTTTCATTATCTCCTAGTTCAAACCAGCTTAGATCTCCAAATAATTCCAGAGAATATATAGATTATGCCAATAGTATTTCTTAAAGATAGTAAAAAAATAGTTGACAATGTTTACAAAACTGTTAAGCAAAGGGGAAAAAAAAGTAAATTGTGCAAAAATTTCAGCGAATTCCCTTATGCAAGGAAAGAGTGTAAAAAGGCAGCACACATGCCCAAAAAGAACAGAGGAGGTAAACTGAGCTTTAAGTGACTTAGCACTCTGAACAAGGCATAAAGATAATTCCCAAAGCTGAATATTAATCCTGAAGTTATCCCAACCTGCCTCCTGGTATTTGATTCCATCTGCACTTCTTGCTTCAGCAAATCACCAGTGAGTGACACATGGAGGCCAACTTGACTTTTCAAAACAGCTTATTAAATTTACATTCTACATCTTTCTTCTTTCAGTCCTTCCTCCTCTCACAACATGACAACAGAGTGACACTGAAAAAAACTCCCAAACTCAAGAGTTCTATGCTATTCAAAAGACAGGAAAATGTCACACACTGACAGGAAAACCACAAAAGCACAGCAGTTTAAAAGAAATACTGAGCCAAGACCCATTAAGGAAGAGCCTCTAAAAAGGGAAAAGGCTGAGGCAGGGAGGAAGAGCAGCAGGGAAAACACTCTGAGAACATCAGCTCTGATTCAGTCAAATCCTGAATTCCAAATCCTGTACATAATGGCATCCCCAGGAGGCTTTAATGTACACTCAAGGTTAAATCACTGACACAGCAGCTCTGAGGAGGAAACACTGGGCAGGTGCCAATAAAAATGCAAGAGTTATCAAAGCCCTGGATGATTTCAGAATTGGTAATGGGCTGCAGAGCCTGCTCGGGTTTGGCCCGGGCTGGATCAGCCAGGGTTTGTTATTATACAACACCTGGACAGGCAATTGCCACTCAAAGTGCCATTAATTACTGCCCTGAGAGAGGGCTGGGTGTCTGCAGAGGGATGAACCCCAAGTCCTTCCCAAACACCCTAAAAATGTGAAAATGAACAAAAGTTTGTGCTGTATCGGCTTCATGAGTATATTTACTACCTGCTGCAGTCACCTGGTGGAACGATACCACTCCACAAGCAGTGAAATGTACCCTGGGCAAAATACTAGGGCAGCAATAATACCCTTCATCTACCCTGATCCACGAGCCAGACACATGAAAACTATAAAGTCCTACTGGGACTTTATGCAAAAAAAGCCCCAGTACAAACAATATAAAAGAATCTTTCCATTTTTGGTTTACAATTAATCTTTTTCCAATCAGTCATGCAGCAGTGCAGGGTGAGAGTTTCAAGTCCGCCATTGTCCAAGCCTGCTTGGCCCGGCAGATGAACCTTAGGATTAAAGGGTGGGCTCAGTTCAGCGCAGGCTGTGT
>JAWWLV010000100.1:8792806-8831334 GCA_035041135.1 Platyrinchus mystaceus | reverse complement strand
TTTGTTGTCAGTACATGTCCTGTAACAGCACCATTTATTTCCTCCGTCATAACTGCAGCTCTTCCAGAGGTAATGGTTTCTGTGCCATTTTCTCCAGTGCTACATTAAACTGCCTTCGAGCATCCATCACAACATTTATGGTCTCTCCATTGATGATGGTGCAAGGGATTTCTGCCCCAAACTGCCTCTGTCCTGATCTGGTTTGCATGATGCTGATTTGCAAAAATAAATCTGTGGAGGGGTGTCAAAAATTTCATGTAGGGATACTACCAGCAAACACCACAGCCTGTGCCAGTTGATGTCAGACATTTTCCCAGCAGTTCACACAGTCCCAGTCATCAGATCAGAAAAAGAAGGCAGAATTAATAAACTATGTCCTTGTAATCTCTTCCATGTAGGAAAAGGAAATAGTGATGTAATGAATAAAGAGGATGCAAGCTTTTCCCTTTTTCCCAGTTTCTGACCACATTTACTGAAGCAAATGCCTGGTGTTGAGTAAAAATTCTTCTCTCAAGATTATACTCTAACTAATTTATGTTCTTGAATTCACCATCTGTCATCTTCTTTTTCATTCCTTATTTTTATATACATCAGTAATAACTTACTTGTCAATAAAATCCAACTCTACACAATCAGAAAGAAGGTAGTAAGATTTTTCTCTTCAAACTGACCCTTTGTCCCACAACCAGAACAGTAACTGCACGCTTGGAACTTAAAACATGTTGAACTTGAGCGATTTTCCTCTATTAACAGAATTACTTCAATGGAAACTCCGTTAGTATGGAATTAGTACATTGCAGATGCAACATTAAGGAACTGTATTTACAATCCTCACAGAAGATGTAAATAATAGTAATAAAGCTGTTGATAGCATACAAATTGTATAGGGCTTGTCCATCCTACTGACTTGGGGTTACCAGGGAGAAATCCTTCCCTGGGAGGGTAGTGAGGCACTGGAATCGATTTCCCAGGGAAACTGTGGCTAACCCATCCCTGTAAGTGTCCAAGGCCAGGTTGGACGGGGCTTGGATCAACCAGGGATAGTGGAAGGTGTCCCTGACCATGGCAGAGAGTAGAACCAGATGGACTTTGAGGTCCCTTCCAACCCAAACCACCCTGGGATTCTCTGATCTGGGATAGGTAACTTACTTTTTTTTATTATTATTTCAATTTACAAGCAGAAGCCAAGCCTTCCTACTGAAATTCCTGAGGAATGTTTCTCTAACTTTGCCATAAAACCCAGAGAATCCATAAAATCCAGTAGCTGAAGATGGAACAACCTCCTTCTGCCTGCGACAGCTGCTGAAGAATGACTGTGAAAGTGCAACTACTACTGTTCTGCATTTTCTTAGACAATCAAAATAAATCTGCAACAGCTCCAAGCAGGCAAAACTTGAAGGGACCCTGATGAGACAAAAAAGTGCAAACTAGACCAAAAAAAAGCAAATTTCTGTCATTACTAAACCTCTCTTTGGAAGAAGAGGCTGTAAAGTGATTGGATTTACACCCTTTGCAGACAAGCAGTTGCAATTGCCCTGATGATTTAATGTCTCTGTTCCACATGTGTTCCCACAGACAGACAAATCAACTTTAGTGACAAATTTTTATTCATACCTTTACTACCACCAACCCCTGCAGCCAATTAAGCTGGATCCTACCCTTCTTTCATCAAATACAAATCCCATGATGAAAAGGCAATTAAATGGCTACATTTTTCTGAGGAAAATAAAGGTGCTTTCGCAGGTCCTACAACACAGAAACATAAGAACACTTAACATAGGCAGAATTTGAGATGAACCACACCTACCAATTTGTAGCTGCTGTTTCAAATCTATCACGGATTGCAACGAAGGTCCCTTCCAACACAAACCATTCTGTGACTCTATAATTCAAATTTTATCCCCCAAATCTGCCTGATTCTAGAACATTTACAGTTTTGAAGAGGTGGTAATTCTTTTTTACATTTTATAGCTTTATTATTTTTAAAGGTATTGAATAGCTAACAAAGGACAGTCAGGAGAGGTAATGCAGGACAAGCAAAACAGTAATCAAGAATAGCCAACACAGCAGATCTATAATTATATATTTTATACATACATAATAAGGTTTGAATTATTAAGAACAAGAAGACTCAAAGCACTATGTGATACTCAGGCAAAACTATGCATTTAAAGCTTAACAAGCTTTTTTAGAGCTTTAAAGCTTCTCACAAGCACATAACTTGTGCATTTAGGATTCTTCAAGAAAACTGTACAGTTAAAAATTGGCAGGCCTGAAGTTACATTGTCAAGAAATGGCATCTCAGCCATTTTCCTATGAAAATAAACAGATGATTCTTCCTCCGTGCTTGCCAAAATAAGATTAATTCAGTTGTCACCATTTTAGTTATGTAGCATATAGTCTTAATTAATTACTATTTAAAATCTGTTCTTAAGTTATGAGATTCATCCAAGGTGCAAAATGAAACGATCCAACAAGCTGGGGAAGTATGGAAAAGACACTGGAGACAGATTTCCTACCCTGATTAAAAAAATGATAATTTAGGAAAATAAAAAATCCATAGTGGCATTTGACAAATGTGCCCTGAAAAGGTTCATTTTACAATCCCAGGAATCCCAATGGTCCCTTCAGCAGTGCATCCCATCTCCAACAGCAGAAATTGGAAAGGCTGTTCTGGGAGAACACAAGTCTGGGCTTTCTCTGTGTATCACTCACCTCGTACTGCTCCAGTATATCTGCACCAAGAATGGCGGAGGACAGTCCTGCCAGGTCATTTTGCATCCATTTATGGACAAGTAGTCTCATGAATTTGTCTAAATGCTTTTGAACTGCTCATACCATCTGCTTTCACCACTTGAAAGCCCAGGTGCTCAAGTATAAATGGCTTTCTATTAGCACAGGTACCTAACTTCCATTTAAGTGGCACTTAAAATACTTTTGTAAATAAAATTTTGCACTGCCTTTTGGTCATTCCAGCTGCCTCCCAAATGAAGCTGAATGTGCCATATATGATATCCACTTCTTTCATATTGTGCAATCCATATTGTGTATTTCAGAATTTTTAACAAAAACATTCAATAAGGGGGAATGTTCAGTAACCAACTTCATTCCAGCTGTGAACTGTCAGAGGTCATGGCAGTGGGAAGATACAAGAGCAATCCACCTTAGCCTACAAGGCGAGATACTGAAGCAGGCATCCAGGAAGTTGCTGTTACAACTTATTCCACAAAATCGCTGCTTGGAAAGCTCTGTGGAAGCAGAACTACTGCTACCTAAACTACCTGTAAATGCAAGGCATTTTCTACAGAACAGGAAATAATCAAGAGAACCAATACTACTACACTGTAATTAATTTAATTAATTATGTACCTGCGTGGAAAATATTACTGAACCTTCATTTCAGTAAAATTGATCAACTCAAGCAACAATATTACCAGGCCTTGAAATTAGTTGGACTGGGTTTTATGTCCATGAAGCTTTACTGGGAAAAGCAAGATTACACTGTAGGGCAGATAAACATTATTAGTTAATACCTAGTTTTAAAATAAAACCTGTTTGCTAGCTTGCAGAGTACTACAGTTAGGTTTATACCCCAGAATTTCAACACACCATAGAAAATTTTAGTGGGAAATAAATATCCACCCAGCTTTCCCATCCCTAGGTCTTCTCCCTGTCAAACAGCTTTCCAGTCTGCACTGGTAAGACTCCCTTTTCTCAGGAAGTTGTACTAATAATTTTCCAAAAATATTAGCAGGGGATCCATAGCAACTGTTGATATGACTCAAAATGATTTAAGAGAGGTCTTAGCAACCTTCTGTTAAGATATACTGTATACAGCCTCCCCCACTTAGCAAAATCCCACAATATGGCAAGAAAGATTTGTATGTCTAAGAATAGCTACCTACACACATTTTTCAAAATGATTTAAATCCTCCCTATCACATTTCCAGCAAGATGCGCCTCTACAACACTGTGTCAGTGTGTTCTGTTCAGTTTTGATTCTTTCTCCTTTTTTAAAATCACACTATTAACATCCCTGCCATTTTAGAAATAATGTTTATTGATTTTTCTGTTAACACTGCAATAAATTAAGTGATGTAATGGACAGGATTATTGAAGTACTATAAAGAACATGTCTTCCAGATTCTTAACGCCTGACTGAAAAAGAGCAGACTTTGGATTAATACAGAGATAGTGCAGTTCTGTGCTGTGATTTGGGTAGTTTAGGTTTGGTTGATGATTTTTATATGAAAGAGCAGACATATAACAGAGATTACATTACAGCTACCTGCTAAGTATCAAATGACAGATGAAAAAACACCTCATTCAGATTAAACTGAGAAATAAATGCCTGAGGAAAAAAAAAAAAACAAGACGCAAAATTCCTGATCACTTGCTATTCTGAGTCAGTGTCAGAATGGTCTGAATGACTTTTTCTGGAGCAAAGTGCTAAACCAGAAAAATGCTGGTTTACTGTTGGCAAAGCCAAAGCCAAGGTATCACACGTGAAATGTGCCCCCTCCCATGGCTGTTGATAACAGAAGTAACTGTGTCTGAGCAGTGCTGGTTAAAGAGGAGGGAAGGGATAGATGGACACATGCTCTACCTGACTAACAGATTGGGTTTTTTAGACTATTTCTGTAGGATCTTCAAGCCACCAAACTTTTGTTTGGTTTTATTGGGTAGTTTTTCAACCTTTAAGCCCCCTGTAATAATGAAGTTCGATTTCTACCCTTGGATGTTTGATTTTACATTCCATCATCACTAAGCATTGATTAAGCCTTAGCACACACACTTGATTGTGTTTATGAGTTTGTTTTCTCAGGGAAAGGTCAGGCTTTATGACAACATCACTCTGTTAAAAACAAAACTGTTGGTGATACTTAGTACTGATTGTGATCAGGTTCATTTATCAGCGTTTAAAATTCTTCTGCCAGTTTGCTTCCACTCAGAAAAAAAATCAATGAAGACACAAATTAGCACAAGTAACAAGAATCAGAAATGGACTTGGGCATGCATGTTCATAAAATTAATAAAATTAATAAACTCAGCTTCATCATAGTCTTAGAAATGCATTTTTCTCTGAGTCTTGTCCCTCCCCCTGTTGAGGTCCTTCTACTTTTTATGCACTTCTATAAATATTCATCAGGGCGAGGAAAGGATGAAAAATTACTATATTTCCAACTTCCACAACAAAGACCCAAACCACACCACACAGAAGACTGAAGACAGAAACTCTGGCTACAACCACAAAGTCACTTTCTGCTGTTTCACATCTCCCACTCATCCTCAGAGATTTCCGAAATGACAAAAAAGTTCAAATATAGCCTTTACAGGTTAACAAAACATTAGTTATCCTTGTTTTTTAAATTCATGGTTGTTACACCAAGCATATGTGATAAAATACATACACCTTTATAATTGTGAAGATTTTTCCCGTTTGTCTCATTTCTGTTCTCTATTCTCTGTTCTTTGTTTATCAACCTTTTTCCTATTCTTGTGAAGGTTTTTTTCTTTCAAATTGCCTCATCATTTAGCATTTGATCATGGCCCTTTCTGGCTGCTGCTTTTTTAACTGGTCTATTACACCACAATATTTATGCAGATATTACATATAGAAAGACCAGAATGTTTGAGCTGTTTAGACAATGCCACTATGTATTTGTGAGTAACTTATACACATATCAATATATGCAATATATTTATGTATACCTTTATATAGTGTAAATAACTAATAATGATATTATATATTTTATATTATATTTAAATAACTAATATAACTAACACTTATAAATAAGTAATATAAATAACTAATACTAAAAGCACCCACCAAGTTGCAAGTAAGCTATTCAGGAGAAAGGCGTGCAATATCTGCAATTCCACTTCTGAATCTTTGTAAAAAGAAGCTAAAATCCACAGTTGGCAACATTTCTGGAAGGCAACATTAATCCATAAATACTCCTTAATTTTCCTGTCATTGCAGAATTAAGCTACTTCCAGCTCACACAGATCTTACCAGGTGTGCTAAATTGATGTCATTATAAGCCATCAGGAAATACCCACAGAGACGTGTAGCAACATTTAGAAGTTTTGTTAAACAGCTGTGTGTTCTAATTGATTTGTATTATTTAAAACAGCTAAAGCAAGTTATCGCCGGATGTAGAGAAGGGATGACTGAAGGCTCCAGGGAGATTTACCTCAGAAGAAAGCCAATCACAGGAACTTCATTTGAGCATTTTAAGGTTATTACTAGAGGAAGTGCAATTAAATCATCACCATTTATCAATTATCATTATAAAATACTACACAACCTTATCATGTTAATTTATTTATGAGAAGATAACTAGTTGACTTCTGATTTTTCCAGTAATCTAGTCAGCAAAAATATTCAAAAGATGCTTTCTCTGAAAATGAGCACGATGTTCCACAATAATCAAAACCATAGAAGTCCAAATTTTACGTAAAATTCAGTAAATGTCAAATACCTACATTCTTTGGAGTTCAGGCAATGTCTCAGCTCTTGATCTCAGATATATATTTTACCACAGAGAGTATAAGCCAAAATACAGTTGTATCAGAAATGGGCACAGGCATGGCACCCACATTTCATAAAACACATTGGAATAAAAGTCCCAAATGATTAGTGTAAGATCCTGGATCTGGGAGGACAAAAGAGACCATACAGTAAGCTTTTCTTCTCCTCATCTGCCAATCAAAGTACAAATCAGCCCTAGTTAAAAGTTAAGTAATATGTGTGGACACTCATAAGCTCTCTTTTTTCTCCCAATGTTGGAGTGCTTGTAGCATTTAAAATCTGTATCTGTTTTGGATTAAAACCTTAAACCTTTTCTCTCTGCTGTTCATGTGTACTGAGTGTTCAAGCCTGATTTGATGAGCCTGCCCAGTGACTTGCATTGTAGGATCTGTGTCCCTGCAGGCAAAGCCTAACCCACATAACAAAATGGGTCAGCAGAGAAGCAGAGAGGGAAAACTCCATATTTCAATTCAGAGCCCTGATTCATTTGAGGGGGGAAAAGTACTCTTTTTCTTGTAGACTTAACTCTTGCTTTGATCTGAGGCTTGCAGGCTAGTGCTTACCGTTTTTATTATCTTCCATAATCTCCTTATTTCAACAGAAAGTCACATTTTGCTGCTATAACTTTGCTAAATTTCTCCAAAAATGTTCTTCTTTTCCTCTTAGTTCATGTTTGTCACTGGATTCACAGTGGCTGAACTGCCTCTGGAGAGGTGTCACAGAGACAGGTTCATCTCTTCACACATTTTTCCACCCAAATCCCCTGTTTCTGCAAGAATTTGTGTGAATGTTTCTTACTTACAACTCCAGTTATTAGATGCAGGACAGTTTTTACTTCACTGTCCCTTAAGAGGCAAAAATAATCCCCATGTGAGAGTGACCTGTTTTTCCTTTTGTCTTCCACCACTCTGATTTTACACATTCCAAACATATTGTTTATGCCTTTTTCTCCGTAGTGTCACATTATTACATTGATTTATTAAAACCTGATTTTCTCATCTTCATTCACAGACAAGCCAGGTAATTAATGCTTTATGTAAAAGTGTGTATTACAATAATCTGCCAGCTCTCAACTGGAATTCGGACACGCACAGCAAACACCAGAAAAACAGTGCTTGTTATAATATAAGTAATAGTCCATGGCTGCAAAAAACAAGAATGCCACTTGCATTCTCATGGCTGAGTACCATCTACAAGTAGGCATACTGTAATTAAACTGTATTATTTTAATTAGGGGAACACCTGTAAAACTCAGTGGAAGTCATATCCCCGTTGTGTAAGCTGTTGTGGTAAGACCTGGAAACAGCTAAAACCAAAATATCAGGGAAGGAAAGGGGAGGGATAAAGTACACATTGGTATCTTGGTCTGATGGGAAAAAATTCACACATGGAGAGTCTCTAGTCTTTGTCCAAACTTGCACTGGGGAGCTGGAGTAAAAGGGAAGAGATTGGAGCAACCAAGTCAGCTCTGAACCATGTTTCACTATTAAACAACAATAACTTACTGTTTGATGCGAGACCAACTTTCCCTTATTCAGTCCTGAGGATTGCAAGTCTATTTAAAACTGAAAATGACACACAGTACTTTTTGGTAATTTGATTACCAGACAACCCATGAAGTGTTACAATAATATATTTTACTTACATAAATATGTCTACCTTTGTATTTACCCAAATCCACGATTACTCAGAAATCGCCTGAATTTTTCTGGATTGGCTTTGGAAGAGTATTCTAAATGTGAGATACTGTCAAGCTGAGCCTTAAATGGCAAACACTTATATATCCTTTCAAACCCAGGACTGAAATTATTGCTGGTAACTGGCTAAGCACAAGCAGAGTTAGACCTGTGTGTGTATATGCATATATACATGCATTCATATTCATTTTTATATTTATATGTATTACTTGTGTCCAGGTAAGGAATAAGGCCACTGAGGATTCTCAGGCATATATTGCATTCCCAAATTTTGTAAAGGACCAATGGATCCTTACCTGCTGTGTGATGGTGTCCCAGGGCCCCTCCTGCAGACGATCCTGGTAACATGCATGAACACTTCTCCATATTTCCTCTAGAGTTAAAGGTCTTCCATCTGTGATGGGGGAGAAACAACCACCCCCAGTCAAAGCTCTTAAACTTTAATACGCAATAGCAAAACTAAAGCTAATTTTGTAAAACAAAAGTTTGAATGAGATTAATTTAAAACCACAAAATAACACCATGAAGAGTGATCTAGTGCATAAATATATCCAATTTATAGTGAGAAAGTGGACAAAATCAAAGGAGCAAAATTCTGCAGATAAAAGTTTGCTGAGTTTTGGTAACCTACATGCCCTTAATTTTTTTCTTCAGCTCCATTTATATGGTATTGTTGCATCAGATTTTTAGCTGTGATGCTAGAATTATGCCAAGATATTAGTGTCAACCACTTTGAAAATAAGCATTTCAATTTTTAATGAGCATTTGTTTATGGCAAACAGAGTATTTTGATACACTTTCAATAAGTAGTTTCATCTTGGCATTTATCAGGTGTCAGAAACCATCATCCTCTGACAAATAGTTTTATTCTACTGACATTTGCATGTCTGTAAAATGAAAAAGAGTTATTCACACAATTAACATTTGAATGCCATGTTTACATATAAGTTCCAACCAGCTGCCTACCGCCTCTCTTTTATTTTCTGCATGTATATTTATAAAAAAGCACCAAGTTCTGAACTTATAGAAGCACCACATAGCAAAGTCATGTGGCAATTAAAGTATCTGAGGGGGTAACAGCATATTAACCAGCTATTCCACAGCATCCTCATGGGCATGAGACTTGTTAGACCATCATGTCCACTGTCTTATGATGAAGATACCATAGCTGTACTGAAGATGGTTTGCTAATACTAAGAAATTTGTATTAACAAATTATAATTTTTCTAAATTCTAATGTAATTAACTTTAGAAGGATGTATTTATGCTTACATCACCTGTGTGCAGGTAACAGAACATGCCACGCACACCTGCAATTCTGTTTTCAACCCGCAGAGAAAGTCCAAGTGTAAAATCCAGAATAACATGTCCTGATGCAACATTTGATTTGCCATTCCACATTTTGTTCTGTATACCTTCCCTTGTGAATTTTTATATTAATACCTGAGCAAATTCAGATTGTACAGGTGGAATGGATTAATCTGACTCTGTTAATCTTGTTTATAGAAGTGATCAAATATTATTGAAGCATTAACCATATTATAGTTAAAACTGAGTTTTGTGTTTACCTTGCAGTGAAGCCAGTTCTTTCTTAAGATCCCAGATTTGCACAAAACACAGACCCGTATTCTTTGGGCACCATTTTTCCAGGGCTGCAAGCACTGTCACATGTTTAGCAGCCCTGTTGCACATTCTTGCAACACACTGAGACCTTTAATATCCATCTGGGCTGGTAGAGCAGTCAGTAATTGTTGCTGCTGGCAACAAGGGGGCCACTGTGGCACCTGCTGAGCCAACCAGCCTCTCAGCTTCGTGCCTCATTCTTCCCTGTGATGGAGCTGAACTCAGGAAGTTCAGCCAGAAAGATGAGGAAACAGCAGCACCAAGCCAGGAGAAGTGGCAGGAGAGGAAGGCGGAGGCTCCAGATTCACCATCACTACATTTACTCATCACCCACCCACAAGGACACAGCTTGCTCCATGTCCCAGGTCTCATCCCAAGCCTAGCTGGGAATAGTTTTATTATTAAACTGTTTGGACTACAACAAACTTTTCTGAGAAAAGCCTCTCGATGACCCACTTAGGGTTAACTCGATCATGTCACCACAAATAAGAAATAGTTAAAACACAGGAGGTCGAGTGCTCTCTCACAGCAGCAAGGTGAGGCTTTCAGACCACAGAGGAGTTGCAGCTCTCAGCTGGTACCTTAATTCCTGCAAAGACTGGAAATTCTTTAGGCAGGCAAATTCCACATATATTCTCAGAGAAAATTTTGAGGCTTCCAAAGTTGCTGTACTCTGTTTTCTTGATGCTTACTGAGGGCTTTGAACAATTTCTGAGATTCCCAATTAAAAGTTTTTAATAATTTCTGAGATTCCCAATTAAAGGGGTTTTTTACACTTTTGGGTGAAATAGTGCACAAAATTGTTTTGAGGCATCATTCTGACACATTTTATGAAAAAGCAATCTTAAGAAACCATTGCCAAAAGAGAAAAAACACCGTTACAGCTAAAGGGAATATAAGATCATACAAATTATTCAATCTCATTTATGTTCAAAGACACAATAAAACCAGTTCTTATAGGACATGGTCTTAAGAGCAGCTGTATTTTTGAGAAAGGACATGGTGGTTACATGTTTCTGCATGTAAATCTGCATTCTGTAAAGTGCTTCAGCCAGGTCCAGTATGGTTATGAGTACAGAAAGTCATGCCTTCAGGGTTGGCCGAAGTTACACTATCTCAGAAGCTTACTCTCCCTAACCGCTGATTAGCACAGTTTTTGTTGGCAGGGATTGAGCTATATGTCTCAGACCTAGATGGATTTTGAGCTGATCAGCTTGAAAACCCAATTCCTTCTCTCTTTTCTAGAGGAGTGAAGCTGTAGCCCTTACTGACTCCCACTAGTTCTGCTCTTTCTTTTCAGTGTTTAGACAGCATTCACGATGATTCCTTTACCTTTTCAGGAATAACAAGAAGTGTGAGATGAGCCGTCATTTTCTTAGCAGGCAAGGTAATTCCTGAATGGTCACCTGTGATTGTGTTGCTGCTACTTCACTGTGGTTTTTTAATGTATGGCAAGAGGTTTTTGAAGGCATGGCTTCAGATGAAGGATGGTTCAGGAAAAGACCAAAGTTCCTTGGCATCTTAAAGACTAAGAAAAGAGGTAAATACTCTACTGATTAAAGAAAGCTTAGTGGACCTAGCCCAGCCCATCTGGCCGATGCCAGCATTGAAGAGGAAGGATAATTGCCTACACCATCTGTCTCCAAGAGGGCTAATTGCTGACATCACGTATCAGCAGGGGTGATGTCAGCAGGGGTCCGTGCATTTCTTCAACTACCTACCTGGTAGTCTCAAAAGCCAGAGAAAGGAAGAGGGGCTCCTGTTTCCGGAAGGTATGGCAGGCATAAGGCTGATTTTGGAGAAATGAGCCTCTGAGATATTGGGAACCACGGCCTTGAGCTCCTGACACAGACTGTGACTTCAGGAGGTCTGAATTCAGGAATATATGCCACGTGGGGAAGTATCATGAGGTACTGAAAAATGTTCCTTATGTATATACACGTAGCCTAAAAATATCTTCTTGGCATCCTATAATGTTCCCAAGCATCTTTCCAGACACGCTCATCACGCTTTAATCATTATTTTCAACTGAAGTATTTGTCCTTGCAAAGAACAAGATCTTCTCTGTAAATCTACACCCAAAGACTACCAAGAACTTTAGATATCTCTCAGAATGTTTTAGTTCTGCCACAATTAAAAGTTCAAACCTTACCTTACACCACCTTACATATCAAACTTCATCTCAAAAAAAAAAAAAAAAAAAGAGGTCTATAGATGAATTCCAGAAAATGAGATATTTCATCCAACTTAGACACCGGCAAGGACAAGGATACAATGCAACTTTCTCCCTTCTGCAGGAAGAAGTGATCTGTAGTAGTTGAACATAACTGGTAGTAGTAGGGAGGAGTGAAAACTGGATGTCTTCACGATACAAGCTCCTAAGGATGCCAACCAAGATGAAAATGACAGGAAACCCCCCCCAGCAACTCTACAGGGAGCCTTTTTCCTAGAAGGGACTGTGAGAAACCAAGTCAATGGGAACTAGACTCACATACAGTGGGAGAAAGGCAGGATTTCATCATTCTAGAAAAGTGAAGAAGTGAATATGACAAAACTACTCCACCAAGTTGAACAGAATTACCATCATCATCATCATCATCTAGGTGTAATGGCCATTGAACACACTGCCAGGGACGAAGCAGAGTTTTGGATTCAAACTCTGTGTCCTACTCCTGGGGAAGGCAAGATGGGGCAGGGCTGTGGAAACCCTGGAAGGATTACAGCTCACCTCCACCCCCTGCAACAGCTCTAATTAACATCAGGATCAGTATAGACAGGATTCAAAGGAAACCACGAACAGCTCACAAGGCACTGGTGAGGAACTGATTCTGTTACCTAATCTACAAATAATGGTAGGAATTTAGACTGGGAAATTGAGGAAGGTGTCTGGAAAATTCTTCCTTGATTATTTCAGATGAGGAATGCAGTGAGTATTGCTCGTTGTCTGAGAAACAAGGTGAGGAGCCTATCACATGAAGACTATTGCCTCAAAGGAAAAAAATCTCAGGGCATTACCTTAAATTTTCCTCATACCAGGTTTGGGACAAGATAAAACATACACGGCTCAGGTATCTCACGAGACTGTGAGAGACTGTCATCTACAGCCTCCCAAAAAACCCGTGTTGGGACCTTCAGGCAGCACAGTCAGGCAAACAACATGCAGGGAAGACAGAATTTCAAAGGTAAGCTATCCATAATTAAAATCAGAGAATACCTGCTGAAAACATTGTAGGAAACACACTTATTGCCACCATTTTGTATCCTTCTCTCTTCAAGAGTCAGGTATACTTAAACGTTAAAAGAGAAAGTAAAATGCTGAAGAGAACCCAGGTGACTTCAGGAAGTATCTAAAAAAAGCCCTTGCTTTCCATTGTGAAAGGTTCCCAAGAAGTGTTTTAAAAGATAATTGTACTTGCAGGAATAATTACAATTCTGTACTGCAAGGGGAGCTGTTTGCACATAATACCATGATTGTGCATTAGATCATCCACTGGCTCCTGTAATACCCACTTCCAACTATAACGAGTCATGTTTCAACACCTCAGATTCCCTGATCCTGACAAGCTAAACAACTTGTTTTGTCTCTGTGAGCTCTTCTCTGGTGATTAACTGCTTATGGTGAATACCAATTATATGAAAGTACAGTACAGTAGAGGTAGTGTCCTACTTCCTCTACCTGCAGCGTCTCCATCCTTTTCTTGTAGAGACAGTGAACTATTAATTCAGCAAAAATAAAGAAAATTACATTTTTCAGGACTACAAATAAGTTAACCTGTCTCTCACAGCAAAACTTCCTTTGTCCTCCTGTCTGCACAGTAAGTTTAAAGGCAAAACAGCGCACATTTGTAAAAGCCTGTAATAAAGCTAGAAATAAATTTGCAGCAGGATGTGTGCAAATGAGTTCTGTTGGTGGTAAAGGCAGAGCAATGTCCCCAATTCCCCATGTCCCAGTCTGAAAATTTACCCCAAATTATCCGTTCCTGAAACTGCACCTCAGACTAAAATCTTTCCACCAGGGAGTCTACAAGAATTTGTTCTCCAATTTTGAATGTGAAATGCCTTTCAAAATGCCAACACTGCAAAATTAGAAACCATTAAACAATATAAGGCAGAGAGTGATTAAATCTACCAAACACATATAAATCAGCTTAAGCTACTTTTTAATTAAAAAAGAAAAGATATCACTGGCAACATTCAGACATCTTTATCTAGATAAAGGTAAGATATTATTCAAAACACAAAAGATGTTGATCACAGAATCATTTAGGTGTGAAAAGACCTCTAAAATCATTAAGTCCAAGCCTTAACCCAGCATAGCCATGTTCAGCACTAAACCATGTCCCCAGGTGCCATATACACACGATTTTTTGAACACTTCCAGGGATGGTGACTTCACCACTGCCCTGGGCAGCCTGTACCAGTGCTGGACACAGATTTTGGGCAGTGAGGAACAGAGCACAGCCAATGCCACAGTGTGATCACTCTGTGTTTGCTGATTAAATAAGTGACACAAACAGCGGTCTTGGGTAACAAATGTATATTTCAGGAAGGAAAGATGATCAGTTAGTGCTTCCAGAGCCAGTTTAAATACAAAAACTCAATACCATATTGGTATTATTTTACTTTCCCTTAAGCAGCAAATTTAAACAGAAAACAGCATACAGTTTTAAAGACACATTTAGACCCCAGCCTTTTGGCTCAAATTCAGGCTCCAAAGAAACACACAAGCTCTGGGATTATGCCCACTTACTGCATGGCCTAATTCAAACGTGCAGCATTAAGTTTCTGCAGTCATTTCAAGAAAAGGAACAAGAAAAATGACCAGCAGTTTTAGTCAACCACAGGCAAGATGCCAGGAGCCAAAGTTCAGCCTCCCTCAGGCTGAGGTGATATCATCTACTCTACAGCCCTCAAGCGCTATGTTACGAAATTTACTGGTGAGCAGCCTCATCACTTTCTTATTTTACACATCTGTTCCTCACTTTAACACAAAAATCCATGTTTTTAACATGTACTGCATCCCACATATTTAATACACGATTGGTTGGTCTTACCTAAAAAGCATGCTCTGAAATAAAGCACAGGCACTTGGTAGCTGCTGGAGTACAAGACATGATACTCATAGCGAACCACTTCTTCTGTTGTACAAACTCCAGCTACTTGAGAATCATCCAAAGACTCCTAAAATAACAAAAATTAACAGGACAATACATCAACTTTTGTATTTGCATCAAGGGAAATTATCACAAATTCAATAAATGCACAGAACAGAAATAATGGCAACTACCCCTTTCACAGAAGTACTCATGTAAATTCCCAAAGGAATTTTTCAACACTAGCGAGAAAACCACTGAAGTCCAAAATCTTCAAAGACATCTTACACACTAACTTCCACAGACTCTGAACTATGTGTAAGCATTTCCAGAACCGAGATCTTTCTAAAAGATGTGAAATCTCTGTAAATCTTTATGGCACAGTGTGGGAAGATGACTGGGGTTAAAAATTAGAGGGGACTAAGGATTATAGGGTAAAATGCAGATGCATCTCCCTGGATGGAAATACAAAGGTTCCCTATACAATGATGAGCATCTGCTATGGGGGATGGAAGGGAGGGTGGAGACACTATGTCCTCACTCTATAAAAATCCCTCCAGGGATGGGAACATGGGGGAACTTTCTAGTTCAAAGACCACATAGTACTTGTCAGCAAAGAGATAGAGATGAAGTGCTCTGCAGCTGAGCCAATAATTATACTGAAATCCTTGGAATCCAACATATGACCACATGTGAAGTGAGTTTACATCAATCAGAGATAAAAGTATTAATGACTAAAGTCACTCAAGCTCCACCTAACCTAAAGAGATAGTATAAAAGTAAAGTGGGGATAGGGGGAAAATTGATGAAGACCCTACTGAACCTTCTGGTATCTGTTGTCCTCCCTCCTATAGGGGCCTGTTGGGTAAGAAACATACTGTACATGCGCTGAATGCTGTTTTTAGGATTAGAGCTTGTGCTTGCTTTATAGGATATTAGCAGATCACTTTAAGCTCATTTTTGCAGTCAGACACTACCACTGACAACCTTGAACCTTATTAACCTGTCCCAATATGTATTTAGAAAGAGTGTATTACATAAACTGTTAGAGTGAGTCCTTCACAGCTGCTGGTAGTTGCCAGTGGTGGTTAACAGGTTGGGAAGATCCACTGAGTGGTCTCCACACTGTTGGCTGAGCCCCTCCTGAAAAGGGCAGTCAAATCACCCTCCAACCCAATGAATCTATTCGATGAAGAGTCCCCTCACAGGACACCGAGAGACTGATTGGGCACAGGATTCTCTGCTTCCCTGGGGCACCAACAGACAAATAAATCACTGAGGATCAAGAAAATCTCCACACATTGAGTAATGTGTGGATTGGGTAAACCCTCCCTCCTTTTCACGCGACACACAGTAACTGGCACAGTAAAGTTACTACAGCTGCACCTCTCCTCATTACATTTAGTACAGACCATTTCAAAAGTGTATCCTTAAATAATCTGGTTTTGCTTGCCAAAAAGACAAATCAAATGCATCCACCAAAAATTCTCTGATCTACTTTCTTTAAAGGCTTTTTGCCAGGGGTTGTTTTTGCTAATAATGCTTCTGAAATTGAGATTATTTTTTTTTTTACCTATTAGTCTATATTTCCGGTGTAAAGTAGTAAAGTTATAGTAGATTGGAACTAAATCATAAGAGATGGAATCAACTGCATTGATATATACGCAAGCTGCAGCACAGACTTCATAACAGTTCAAATTAATATTCAAACAGTGCTAAGCACACAGTTGTTTGGACTTTTCTAAAAACTGTCATTAGTCAATGTCCCTGAAAATGGAACCATTAAATTAATAATGCCATTAAGATTAAACGTTAGAACAAACTTTCCAAGAAGACACTATGAGTGTGGACTTGTTCAGTGCTCAAACCTCCAGATTTACATGCATGAACTAAGCAACCATAATGCCCCACAGGTTGGGTGTGCATTTCACAACTTGGCTATTGCCGAGCAGCTCTGAATATTGGCTTATGGTCTCTGTCCAAGCAAAATTAAAAAAAAAAAAAAGACTGAACAGAAAAGAACCAGCATTCTCTGAACATCATGCTGTCTTAACACACAAGAACTTCAAAGCTATTTTGCATTTTTATCTCCCATCCTCACTCAACTCAGCAATGGATCAATCTATAAAGAAATATAAAAAATGATAAACTGTAACACCCAAAATGTTTTCAGGGTTTTTTTCTGGTGTGATTTTCCACAGTTTTAGAGTATTTGACAACCAGATGCTGCTGAGGCACATGCATAGAAGTTCACAAATGGAAAGCCCAGAGCTTGGGAAGCTGCAGACCAAGGAACTGGAAGTACATTTTTGGACACTAAATGAGAAGCTCACAGATGGTCACAGAACAGAAGTTTCCTGGGAAATTCTACATGGCTGCAGGAATGGTTGATTTTAGCTTATAAGGGAACAGGCATCTAAAGCACTGAAAGGGAACATTAAAAAAAGTGCTCTCTGTGTTAACCTAGTTTTATTTTAAAAGCTGCATACGAAGAGATACTGAAGACAACATGCCAGAAGGGACAGTGGTGATTTCTGTACCCAAATTCATGGGCCAGTTAAAGTCAGGTATGATATGCCCAGCTCCCATGTACATGTGTAACAGACTACGGAAGTCTTTTCCTCCTCACACCAGTCATACCCACTGTCAGATACAAAATACACCTTAAAAAAAATATATATCTCAAGGAAAATAAAAATTTATTCTTTACAGTATGCTGAATTGCCTTTAAAGTTGATCAGGGCTTCAGTGAGAATAGCAAAAGAAAGACCTAAAAGCAGCCTGTGGAAAAAAGAAAACAAAATTAAAATAATGTAGCTTTCACGTGTGTAAGGGTGGGGAAGAGAAAGAGTCTGTACCCAGGACTGATAATACATTAAAATTCACAAAACCCACTCAGACCAACCTCCTGGAATCAACATCATGCTGCTTCTCAGGCATTAATCAGATATCATGGCCTTGCCTATTGCTTAGTCACCAGCTTGTCCTGCCTTTACAGATATTTCTGGAAATGGCAAAACTACCTGTTCATGTATTCAATACTACTGTTCCAGAAAAAAAAAAAAAAGCTGCATATATGCACTGCTTTAAGGATAAAATGGCTAATTTGTGACTATTTTAGATCTCCATACAAAGGCAGACAGTTGAATCCTTCTTAGGGCTACTCTAATACCCTTTCCTCTCAGTAAACAGCAATTTCACGTTTTCCTACATAAAAAGACACATCATTGATGTGCAATCCTGTACTTTACAGTGTCTGTAAGTACAACACACAGTATTTTTGCAGGGAAAGTACAATTTGTACAACTTGTAGCCTAAAAGTTTAGATGGTATCTCTCTGGCTGATGAGATGAACTTGGCTGATGAGATGAATAAAACGAGTACAGTCATTTTAGGTGATCTTTTGAACATATAAAAATCTATGCATGGCTGAATAGAGCCTGGGAGCCCCAGAGAGTTTTATATCAGTCCAAAAGATTTGGTTTTCGGTATTTTACCAAATACTGACAAAGCCATAAATATAAAACACAGATGTAACTTATTAAAAAAAAAAAAGCACACAGCTTTATTTTTACGTTCTGATAGCCTATTATATTTTTTCCTTGAATAATTCTTCCAGTTGCCTTTCCTTTTATATATTATTGTCTCTTTTTTTTGAGCTAATGTTGAATTATTTTAGTTACTGTATTAGATAATATCAAAATCAATTTTAAATTTGGAAGATTTCATAACTGCTGCAAAACACTCATACACATACGATAAAAAAATTCATAATTTTGCTTAGAAGTTGTAAAGACTAAACAAGCATATCTGCCTTAAAAAAAAAGTCATCTAAAATATTAACAAAAAAGGTGTTTTAACCAAATTGCGATAATTAAAAATGCTATGAAGTAATTTATTTCTCATTTTGTTTTGTTTCTGCTTTTCAGATTTGCCTGCATGCTTGCCATCCTTCAAGTTAAAATTGTGAATCAAGAACTGACTGAAGGTTTCCCAAAAAACTGGGAAGTTGTCATTGGGAAGAAGCTGCTTCTCTATTTCTCTCAGGTAAAATCATTTACTAACGAACTATTGAGCACATGTTTAAAAGGTATGTATGTATTAGAAAAATGATAAATGGCAACTACCTAATTAATTACATTAGTTCCATCACAAATGAATTACCACTGATTTTAATTGATATAAAATTGCCCTCAACTTTTAAGTATCACCTAAACAAATTAAGTCAATTTGTTCCCTTTAAAATTCTAAATTATTTAAATCAATAGATAAGAAAGGATGCCACATTGTCATCCAAAGGCAAAATAACATATTTTTACTATTTGTATTCCTCTTGATGAAGTAGGCAAGTGTAAAACCCCTGATTAATTTGACAGCAGGAGAGAGTTAATAGTGTGTTTGGATCCTCCTTGGTGGCACCTGTGCTCTGCAGGCTGAGAAGCAGCAGGAAAGTCTAGGTTAAGGAGACCATGAAGGAATGGCAAGGTAGGCAGGGTAAACTGGGAAAGTGACAGAATTATGTAATAAAATAGGGATTTTTCTCTGCTGGCACCAAACATTTCCCTATCTCCACCCACCTGCTGAGCCAGACTTCCTTGCTCAGCCCAAATTCTCTTTGAAATGAAGCAGCTGACCCTTTTTTGGGGAAAAGCTAAGAGAACTGGTTTTAAAGAACAGCACATTTCTCCTGGATCTCAAATCACTGTTGACTTTCTTGCCATTTCCATGTCCCTCATCTCCTTTCTTGCTGCCCTGACCCCTGTTTACTCCTGCTGCAGACCAGGCTCTAGGGAGATTCTCCTGCAGGATTGGGAAATGGTGACGCAGGCACTGCTACTGGTACTGCTGGTTTCAGTGTGAGGAGGGGAAAAAGGAGATGCAGCTGAGATTAGTAAGCAAATTTTACTCCATTGCTTGGAATGCATTTACACTTAATTTCATTTCAGCCTCTAAAGCTGAAAACAAATGTATGGCTGCTCCTTTCCTCAGACACAAAGAGCTGCCACTGAAATACAGGAGCTTTCAGGGAGCCTGTCCTCTCTCCATTCCACACACTCCCCTTGGCAAACAGGGAGATCTGAACACAAAAACTGAATGGTAGGACAGTGTTGAGAAAGAATTAAATCAGAGTTTAGGGTGGCGGGTGTGGTTGTACAGTGAGATCACACCTGCACTCTTTATTCTTCCTGGGTGTTCCCCACAAGCCTTCGGACCGTGCCCCACTTTCTTGACTGCAGCCCCCACAGATCTAGTCTCTGCAGGTCATTTTGCTGCAAGTTTTGGTCCCTCCTGTACAGAATCTCAAGTCATCCCCCTCACACAGACCTCAAACCTTCAAATCTGACCCTGCCTTTCCCTCCCGCACTGAAAACACCGTGTGGAGTCGCAGTGGCCAGTGAGGTAACCCCAGGTGGAGAGGGAGAAACTCGGTGCATTAAGTGATTGTTACTGTTTTCCATTCACTATGTTCAAATTTACAGGCTCTAATCAAAATTAGTCCAGTGTACCAGGGCCTGTAATAATTTAAGTGTAATATGACTGGTGTACAAAACACTTCACCACCAGTTGCATCATTTTTATACATGTTGATAAATTGGTCTTTTATGTGAAATATATGTGGGGAATCCAACAACATCCAGGTGTTTTCTGATGCTGCCATCATCAGTGACAGATGAGACAACAGGAGGATTACAGAAGTGGTCTGAAGCATAACAAAGTTATCTTATGGATTTATTTTCTGTGTGCAGCTACAAAATCCTCCCCACTATCCTGGACTTACTGCACTTCAGTTAGACAAATGAAGAACCTGGTTAAATACTCAATAACAGAGAAAGAAAGTGGCCCTAAAATAATTTGGTGATGCCTGAAATACCATGTCAAAAGAGCCTTCTTTTGGAAGGCAGTTACTTTGAAAAGCCACTATGTCACCAATTGAAAAATTCAGAGGCGAGTTAAGGCAAACAGCAAATTGATCCCTGAAATGTCATTTTCCAAAGGGAAGTCTTCTGACTGAATTCAGCACCCTGACCCTGACACTGTGAAAGCATCCAGTCATTATTAGGATGACTATTTCTCAAAAAAAATATTTCTCCACACACAAACTTTTGTCATTCAAAGCATACCAAAACACCAAAATCAAGACTTCCACCCCAAAAAGACATGGCACATAAAACTGCAGTAGTTCCTAATGCATTAACAATCTTTTCTAACAGCAGGAAATTAGATTTGTTTTTTGATTGCCTCAAAACCACTGTCACAAGTGAAAGCAAAATTTTCAAGCAAAAGAAGCAACGGACCATGAAAACAGAACAGTTGTGAATTTTGTCTTCACATAAACATAGTGAATTGCTACAAAATCACTCTTCATTCTTCCCAGGTTGTCATATATAAAATGTAGAATTTGGTGGCTTTTCTCCTCCCCCAGAAAAAATATTTTCTCTTATTTTAATGTAGAGAATATAAGAGTCTTCTGAACAAAGCTGAAGCACCAAGGCACACTAGGAAACCTCTTCTGGTGGGAACAAGAGCAAAGCTGGGAGGAGAGGTAAGGAAATCAAAGGAGCAAGAGGGACACGGCCCAGCTGCTGAGGGAGGATAGACTAACCTGGACCACCTGAAATTCCCAAAAAGAAGGTCCACCTGAAGCTATGGACACACACCTTGCAGAGGATCACAGTAGCCTCACCTGTAACCTGTAGGGATTCAATTACTTCCACAACTTCCTTCCATAATTCTCTGCCACTGTTAGTCAGAATTAGGAATTTATAGCGGTCCTTCTTCCCATGGAAGTGTGGTGAGATAAGAAGCAATTGGAGATGGTGGTACCTGTACCCTCTCTTTTTTGCCACCTGCCTTTCAGTCAGAATCACAGACCTAAAGGTTGGAAAAGCCCTCCCAGCCCACTGAGTCCAACCTGTGTCCAATCCCAACCTTGTCACCCAGCCCAGAGCACTGAGTGCCACGTCCAGTCGTTTCTTGGACACCTCCAAGGATGGGGACTCCACCACCTCCCTGGGCAGCCCCTTCCAATGCCTGACCACCCTTTCCAGCAAGAAATTCCTCCTGATGTCCAACCTGACTCTTCCCTGGCACAGCTTGAGGCTATTTCCTCTTGTCCTGTCCCTTGTTCCTTGGGAGAGGAGTCTGACACCCCCTGCCAGCTTCACCCTCCTCTCAGGGAGTTGCAGAGAGCAAGAAGGTCCCTCCTGAACCTCCATTTGAAGGATTTTTCCATCATTTTTTCATTATCTTGCATTTGTACAAATTAAAGTAAGTTAGTACTTGAGGTTAAGTACTATTCCACAAGATTATTGCTTCCTTTGAACTGAAGTGCTTCCAGGACTGGGATCTGTGCTTCATACACACAAAAAAAGAAGAAGAAAAACCTGCTATGCCATAAGACAACACTAGCAGTTCAGCTGCATTTTAGGTCAGCTTTATTATTTTAGAACAAGAATTATTACTTCTTCTTTGAGAATCTCATTAGCAACCCAGTTTTCACCATACTTAATTCAACGGGGAGATTGACAGCAAATGCCTACAAATCTTTACTTTTTAGAAGACAAACTCAAATCTTCATTAATTTGTAAGATGGGAAACTGTACGAAAATGATGCCAAGACTGACAGACAGTGTTTAACAGTAATTTGAGTGAAAAACTTACAGACAGAAATGCTCAAATTGTCACAAAATCTGGCATTGTAAAAACAAGAAATTCAAAATTAAAGATTACAATTAGAAGTGGCTGCACTAGAGGCCACCCACGACACTGTAAGGGAACAGCTGTGACACTGGACAGTGACTTATTTGGATGCTGCCCACTTCAACAAAGAAATAGCATCCAATTAACTTAATATCTGTCAAAATGATACAACTTGAAAGTTACCTGAGATGCCAATCTAAGCTTGTCCATAGACTATATTGTATAAGCACAACAATAATAAGCAATTGTCATAAACAATGTGGCTTAATTACAACTGGCATATTTGGATATGAGAGATCCAATTATATTAACTATATGTTAAGGCTAAAGCACATATGTTAACTCCCTTATTAAGAAAACAGAAAGATGACACAAAATCATAATTATCTATTTCAAATTCAAAATAACCTGAATTCAAAAATTTTAGCTATCACTCATATAATTACTACTTTACTTAAAATAATTACAAAATTACTCCTACAATCTCAAAAAAAAAAAATCTGAAACTTAAACAAAAATGGTAGCACATTAGGATCCAGTGATTTCTTTTCTTTTTGGAAATGTGTAAGTATAATAAATATATATTCTAAATGGAACAGGGGCAGACCCTACCAAGTCAAGTAAGTTCAGCTTTTGCCCACTCTGAAAAACTGTTAATTGTATTCATATATGATGTATTACACATGCATTTATGTTGTACTCTCTAATCACTGTTACAAAGGAAATGCAAAGAACTCAAAGAACCCAGTCTGAACTCAGACTGGGGCAAGTCAAAAAACCCTTAAGGTAGTTTTTTAAACAAAACACAGTACAAATATTCTAAATATTTATAACTATAATGTCACTGATCACAAACAGACCAAATGTATACCGGAGAGATTCACAGTGGTTGGAAAGTACTGAATTACTTCCTTTACTAGTGTGATCTCAAGTGAAAATTGCCACGGTGTATTGCATGATATTATTAATTTCCAGGGACGTGGTACATAATAGATCTCAATGCAAATTTAACCATTTGAAATTTGCTTTACAATTCTTTAAAGCCAACTAGAAAATCTGCATGTTTTTGTTTGGAATGAACCTTCTAATGGTCCCCATCTTCATTTAAACTTTTTTATTTGACCAGAAAGCCCAGTACAGAATTAGGAATACCCCAAAATTTCCACTGCTGTATGTGGTGGAAAACACATGCAGTGGTCAACACACAAATACAAAGAGCAGACAACACCACTGTTGCAGGAGGTTTAAAAACACCAAGAAATGGTACAACTGTACATAACTACACTTGGCAAAGCTCACGTACAGCGTTACTACAGAAATTTTACACCTATTCAAAATCCACATAATGGCTGAGCTGTTAAATAAATCAATTTAGCTTATCTCAGGGAATTATTCTTTCAGTTGAATTGCTCAGTACAAGGTGGAGGACCTGAAGAGACTATTCTATATAAAACTGTTCAACAACCATACCTAATTTTTCCTTCAAACTTTTTAAATAACCTAGGTAAAACACTTCAAGCACTTATCAAATAGTTACCAAAAAAATGTTCAAACTCGACATCCCACAGGACGGGAAACAAGAGGCAAGGGAAGAGCTCATAATCGTACACATGTGCAGGGGAAGAGCAAGAAGTTTGTTCTGACTTGCAATGTTTTATCTGCTCTCATTTCCCTCAAAAGCTGCTCCATGGCTACCGGAGTTAATTTTCAATTTTACTGAGGTATCTCAGTCGCTATTTCATACCCTTGTCCCCATTCACAGCTATAACTGAAGTCATAGCTAAGATGGTGAAGTACATAATTGGTTAAATTGCTCTTGCTTTTCAAAACCCAGATATTCCAAGTGTCCCGAAGGCATTTAATTCCAAAACAGGAAGCTGAAGAGCAGAGCACTCAATAATTCTAATCATGTGCAGATCTCTTGGAAAGTATTTTCCTAAACATTTGCTGAAAAGAACCTTTTATTTTACTGCATGCTGCTGCCTGTATCCCAAACAGGGTCCCACAGCAAGATAGTTACTACTTAAATTGTCCCTGGTTATGTAAAGGAATCAATCTAGAGGCAACCAAGACCATGCTTTCCTAAATATTAAACTTTAGCCATGTACAAAACAAAGGAAGCTAGGAGAGAAAAAGCAACTAAAAATTAATATATTTTTACCATCCTATACGACAACTTTATTCATAAGGCAGAGGCTATGAGTGGTAGCGTGCACCAAAATCAAAGACACAATTGATTTTTTTCTTAACTTCGTTTTATAGGTTTCTGCAACTCAAATGCAATCCCTGAAGGAATAATTTCAGAGTCAGGGTCTGGTGTCCACATGGTATTTCAAACAGTACCGTCAAGTTCTCTGTTCCACAATGTTTCAGGTAAAGGAAGTTTGTGACTGACTCTGAGTTTGTGACTTTGTTGAGTCTGGAAGTAACGCACGAGCAGATCATGAATTTATGGCAGCAGAAAGCAATTTCCAATTACCAGGGTCTTTCATATGCTGAATTATAGAGGACTCTGTCCAGTTTAGAGAAAAAAGGCAATTTTTTTAAATTTTATTTCAGTGTTCAGATTTCCACAAACATTTGCATACCTATGCACAGCATGAGTGTAAATATGTGGAATTTTTCTTTTTACAGCAGACTGCTTTCCCAGAGGACTCCACTTTGGATTTTGTCGAATCACAGAATCATTTAGGTTGAAAAAGAGCTTTAAGACCATCAAGCCCAACCATTAACCACAATGTTTCGTTTTTGATAGGCATTCAAACAAAACTGGCCTCTCTCAACAAAAAGACACCATGGTCACTCACACTTACAGTCATCTCTAGTACAGTTAGTGGTTTAAAACAAGAAATCAGGAGAAAAGTGTTGTGAGAGATTTGCCTGTTACCCAAACAGAGAAAAAAGCACAGGTGAAGAAATAGTAAAATATAAATAAAATAAAAAAAACCTGCAGAAAATCGTGTTTCTAATATTGGCAAGACTAATTTGTTCTTAGATGCAACACTTGAATTACTTATTCTACCAGAAAAACCTCGACTTAACAAATAAAAATATTTTTATGTGGATTAACAAAGTTTTTAAGATGATTACAGGATAGCTGCTTGTGTAAAATAAATCAGACTCAGAGATTTCAGTTACATACAAGTATGAATACACACAGATAGATGCATACATGATATTAAGCTTGTTTGACTGTTGGGTCTTGCTCAAGCTCTCAAAAACAACGAACTGCAAGACACCAAATCAGGTGGGAATCTCAGACTGGCAGAGATCACTGAAATTTTAATGCTGGGACAGAAAATCAGTGTGCTCTGTTTTCTAGGATCGGCCAGGACTTTTATAAGTTAAAGAAGTGGAGGTTAGTATTTTACAACAGGTCTTTGTTTGATGGACAGGGAAATGTGTCCTGTCCTTCAACACCCAGGTGATCACAGAACAGTATTTCATGGGTCACTTCTGTACTGAGTATCTGTCAAGAGAAACTGTCCATGATAAGCCTTTCTAAACCTATGGTTAATGATTAAAATAACTGAGAAATTAAGGGAGATAATGAGTTAAGGCAGAAAAAATAAAATGGTGAAGGACTGGAATTTGGAAAAGGCTTAAATTTATTTAAATCACAAATACTAAAACTGCTTACAATTTGCTCTCTGAACCACTGGGAAAAAAAAAAAGAGTAGGATAAAGCTACAGATCTGAGTGAATAATCACATCACAAAGGATACCAAGAGCATGCAAAAAAACCCCTATGGAGAATCGAAAAGAGGTATGGCAAGCAAAAAAAAAAAATCTACGTTTGAAGGACAAAGTAAGAACTGCCAGAATTCAAGCTGGATTTACACTTGAAAATGGCAAGAGAGACTAGAATCATTTTTGAAGGAAAAAATAATGAAACATACAGAGCTATGTAGAAACTGGATTAAAACTTAACATTGGTTTGTCAAAGAACAAGAAAGACAAATGAACCTGATATCCTGCCCTGATAAGATAATTAAATTAGTGGACAAGGAAATGCAGGAGATTCAATCAGTCTGGATGCAGTAAAATATTTGATACTGGGCCAAATGGGAAGTGGTTCTTTAAACTGGAGAAGATGGGGATTGCGTTCAAAAAGTAATGCATAAGGAAGTGGTAAAGGGGAGAGAATAATGGGATGTGCTGAAAGAAGAATTACTGACCAGGAGATAGTTGACTGGTGAAGCGCCTCCAAAACTGGACTGTACAGTAATCTTAGTTACAATATTCCTTAACAACCTGAGCACAGAAGCAAGGGATTGTTGACCAATTTTGCTGATGGCACAAAGCTGGGAAGCACAGTCAATAGAGCAGGAGATGGACACCATGTCAGAAAACAGGGTTTATAACACACCAGGATTGCCCACAAGCTGATCTCAGCTCTGCTCTCCCCGCCTGTCACACAGGTATCAACAGTCCCAGCAAAGCGCAAGATAAATGCCCCTCATTGTCCTGCTGCCACCAGGGATCCCCCCACACTTCACAGATTTCATTGCATCGGCCACGACTTACACAAATGAAAGAGAGCTCGAAATGCTGAGATTTGACCAAATACTGCCATATCCATTCCAAGCAAAAATCTGGTATTTTAACATTTGCCCTTTTTTTTTCATCAACACAGAAGTTCAATATGAGCACTTTTCACATGACAGATACCCTCTGGTTTGAGATGGTAAATATGAAAACAGAAAATGTCAGAATTTCCAAATTAAAGTGTGCCATGTAGATCCACTCAGAATCAGCTGATAATTCAGATAATCCTGCTAGTGAGCATTAGGGCACAGGGCAGTAGTGGGCAAATATCTAAAAAGACAGCTCTGCTGGGCAATGTGGCAGATTGTTGACCTGTTACTAAAAAATAAAAAACATAAATATTTCAGACAGTTTTATATGTTGTCACATTTTCAGTAGGATTAAACTGATCCTAGATTAACTACTTAATTTGTCTAATCAGAAAACTAAATTCCTGAAGAAAATCTGAGTTTGTAGAAGAAATTCTCTTAACACCTTCACCGCTACCACGATATCCATACAGCACTAAGCAAAAGTTTTTAAAATTACTGCAATTATAACTCTGAAAAAAAAAGACAGTTAATACTCAAAGAAAATCAATTTCATATTGATAGAATAAAACATGTAAAATTAAGTTACCTATTTTTCTTGGGTTTATTGTTGCCCAATTTTAAGATGGAAAAGGAATGTAGACCACTGGATTAATGCTGTATTGTTCTGTTGTGAAATAAAGTCTGTTCTAACTTTCAAGTACAGGTTGACCATCTGTAACATAAATATCAAACAGCTCTGTCCTGAGGTTTTTAACCCTCACAAACAGTCTTTGCTTTTACGATTTTTTTTAAGCTGCACCATGTTTGCTTATTCTACAGTTCCACCGTTAAAAAGAATTAGGCAAAATTTTCAGCAACAAGCCGAGGAGGACCAAGATACAACAGGGAAAGACAAGATTCTAAATAGATCTATTTGTTTTTCAACATGAGACTAGTTGAAAGGAAAGTAAACATGACAATGTTATGATGGATTAATTCAGTGTAAAGGTCTTGCCTTAGTGGTTTTAATGAGTATTTTCAGAAGGTTTTCCAATACAAAGTGACATTACAGAATTAGCTGCATATTCTGCATCAAGATTAGTTTTACAAAGTCATTTTGTTTTGTTTACTTCTACCCCCTACAAACACGACCTACTCTGTGAAAACTGAGATAGAAAAGTGAAGAGCTGTGATCAAACTTATATAGACAATTCACAACAAAGTAAAATTTAGTTATTCTGACTCCAACTGTCAAAATGCTGAGCATTTCCAAGCATTCAAAACAACAATTAGCAGCCTTACAGCGTACTATTTTAGCCAAATAATTTTAAAACCAGTTCTGTTTATGAACATTAGCAACCTTTAAAACAAGGAATGACAGTAAAGTACACAACTCATATTTTAGATACCTTTTTTTTTCAAACCCAAACATTCCAAAATGAATATCAAATATTATCAGGCTGCAACTGTTCAGTGGTAAAATACCAAGGTATGTCCTTTTAGTAAATGTTTCTTTTTAAAACTGAAACTGGTAAAAACCATGCTCAGATGTTCATCACAGGTCAGGAAAACCTTTAATCACAGGACAACATTAACATAACTGTGTTTCAGAAAACCTTATAATACACCCTGGGACTTTAACAGCTTTATCAACAGCAAAAACTGTTGAAACACTTTGAAACAATCTAACAAATAACTTTTCAAAGAATAATAACTCTCTGTTCTAAATACCTAAGTTTAAAAACAAAATCACTGCCAAATAGTTCTGTGAGCTATTAGACAATGTGCTTTCAAAAGCTGGATGCCTCTACATCAGCAAAAATTAAATTTTGTTTTCAGCAACCTTGAGGAACAAAGTGCAGTAATACTTGAAGTTGGCAATGCCAAAATCTGTGAATTTCTTCAGGTGGTACAATACTTTTATTGGATATAACCACGAAAAACAGTAGGACTGTGTCTGTAAAAGTAATCTTATTATGCTACTAAGTACCTTCCAATGTAAACCCAGGTAACAGAACTTGATGCCAGAGAAGCAACAGTAGATGCAAGGTTTGTTTGTATCTTTAATTTGAAAATAAAATTTAAACACTGGAAGGGTTAACACTTTCACAAATTTCTCTTCTATTCAAATAAGCATTAATAACAGACGTAGGGGCTGAAAGCATACTTAAAACATAACTGAACATATTCTTTTCCCACACGTTCCTCTGTAGTACAAAATAGCAATCCTTTATGTAGTCTTTGGAGGAAAGATGAACATGAGAAAGAACAAAGAAAAGTGAATTTTGTAAGAAAAACTAAAAATAGATGTATTTCCTTAAAATTATGAAGGGTGATGTGTGTAAAACGGGGATGGAATCAGCTTTCCAAAACAGACTGACCAGCTACAGTGTACTTGCTTCGTTACATTTTGCTCTGATTCTACGGAATTTCTGTGGCTTTCATCCCTTTGACATCAGGTGCTCTGAAAATAACTAACTTTTCTTGGTTTATCTCTTAATCACACAGGCATTGAAGGAATTGTTGATATTGCAGATATTGAGTAACATATATAGAACCAGGCTAAATTTGGAATGTGCAAAGAAAAAAAGATGTTAGAAAGAAATATGTAACTTTGCTAACCAAAAATAGAAAGAAAATAGTGATATTTTAATTTTTTACTGTGGAGATAAGCCTCAAGAAAACAAAAAAGCATTTGGGAAGATAAAAAAAGTTATTAGAAATGTTATTTGGGTTTTAAGGTACAGGGTTTGACTCTGCTGAGTTGTAAATGTTTAGTGTGATTTTTTTCAATGCCCATTCTGTTTTATGTTCACACTTCCCTACTCTTACACAGATCCTTGTCTCTGATGCTTCACAGAATAATTTCTTCAGCCCCCATGAACTTGTTCTTTAGAAAAAAAAGCAGTGCAATCACATCTCTACCTGTGCACAAAAGCAAACAATTATACTGTCTGCTCTGAGCCTTGTCATTTCCATGAAGAAACATGACAGTGTTCATATTATTGCTACTGATTGCCAATCACATTTGGGAACTGAGTTATTCAGACAAAATTAACCTTAAAAAGAGCACTTTAATATTAGATTTTCTCATATAAAACTACAATTCTATCATCAGGATTAGCTTTTCTTTCCCCCCAGTATAAACTTGAATTAAGACAGTGACTGTAGAGATGCAACCAGGGTGCTTTCCTACCAGTCAGCAGCTAACACCAGGTGCATATGAACCCCTCCAGTTGGCAGGACTTCTGCAGAGCTCCAGGAAATCCCACCTTTCTCTCAGGTTCTACGTCTCTGCTACTTGCCTAAAACACATCTTCCTTGGAGAACCCTGTCCGTTAGTTCTGCTCATTTGTAACACCAGATTGACTTACAAATGAAAACAAATTCTGCACAGGAAAGGAAAATACTGTGTTCTTGGTAACAAAGTTGGAAACAAGATTACCAGGAAAAAGGTAAAAATCTAAAGCTATGAATAACCTAGAATTGTGTTTCATTAAAAATGGCATTTTTAACCACCAGAGTGTTTCTCTGCTTCAAGCAACCCTTGGCTATAACGGTGAAATAAATAACTAACCTCCTTAATCCATCAGGACATAAAAGAAGCAAAAAATTCTAGCAAAATTCACATGAAAACAGAACATGGGAGACAGGTTTTAAAAGAATAAAACCTGAGGTATTTTGAGGATCATATGTTCTCAAAATCAGATCCCAGACATTCAGGACCCATTATCTGGGTCAGAAGTGAAAATCCCTCTCACAGAGATAGGTAAAGATGAGTGTCCTGTTTCACAGGGGAAAATACTTATTCCTGACAAACTCTGCTCCAATTTCCTTGCCCTCCAAGCAGCTTGCAAAATATGACTTTACTTATAAACAAAGGCATTAACACTAAGCACGCTTCTTTTACTACAGTCACGGATAACACAAAATGAACAGTGACCTATGAAATAGGAGGCAAAGGGACCTTCTGGGTTACTAAGTTCAGTATCTCATTACCACAGGTGTCAACCATCATATAATGCCTTTTACTAAATTTATATGGCTTCATCTGCAAACTCACTGACTTCAGGATATGTTGCTCCTTTTGGAAAGCTATTTCAGCATCTCACTTCTGTGGTTCCAGTGTAAGTTTATCGAAGGTCAGTTTTTAACTGTAAGTTCCAGTGCCAACATTTTAAGTAGTAGTAACAGTTTAAGTAGCTTTTTTTTCCATTCCCTGGCATTTCAAACCTTTTTCCCCCCAAAAGTACTAACAGAGATAAAACATATTTCCTTTCAGAATTTCTTTTTCATCCTAAACAAGATAAATTCTTACGGTCCTTTCCCCTAAGACAGGCTTTTCCCAATCACCATAAAAAATCTAATAATTTTTTTTATTTCTTTTTCTTTTTTTTTGAGTGCGGGTAATCGAAATTAAACATGCAGCACAACAGGTGAGTCCTCAACATCCTTGTTGTATAATACCAATTTCGGCTGAGAACAACACTCAGATAGAACCTAAATCTTCACAGTAATGCTACCGTAAACTAAAACATCCATTTATTTCTCCTCCTCAGTCACTTCCAACTCATGAGCCATGAGCTTCAGAAACAGAATTACCTTATCCGTGTAAGAAATAAATGAAACGGTTTTACTACAAGCAGGGTTTCCATGGTTGCCTCTTGATGAGAAGTTTTTGTGACCGGGGGTGTTCTGCAGTTGCCTGTGGCTGCAGTTCTGTTGCAGCCGTGACCTGTTAATAGTTCCGATCATGTTACTGTTGCTGTATAGAGGCGAACAGGGAAGCCTGTAAGGCAATGAGACCAACGAGGGCTTATTGCCAGGACCCATGCGGCCGGGAAGGGAAACAATCTGATAGGTCGGTTAAGACAACCAGTGGACTGGAAAAAGGAAGTGAGAGCTGGCCCTGAGAGACCCAATCAAACTCAAGAAAAAGGCTATGTCACCTTTTAAGGAAGAAAAGGAGAAAAGCTGAGCATGGGAGGGATGAAGGAATAATTATGCAAATCGAGAGACCTTAAAAGAACTGCCCCCTCCCATCTCACCTGTGCTCTCAGGCCCTAGCACGAGGCAGATCTGACCGTACCCAGCGCGCTGAAAAATAAAGTTCTTTGTTTCACTTTATTTGGCCGTCTTTGAAATTTTAATCAGAGATATTTCTCACATCCTTACTCCCCAAGTACATGATGTTATACTTTGCACCACTAGATTTCATCCTGTTTCTATTATGCCAGTCCTCAAGGTCCTCTGTTTTTCTCCACAGGAATTTCTTGCCTTCTGCTGTATTGACAATGCCTCCAGATATTTTGCCATCAGCAAATTTAATTACCCCTCTCCTACTCCCTGTACTAGTTATTAATTAAAATACATAAGAATTGTCCGAGAGTGAATTTTTGTGGTATTATCACACAGTTTTTCCTGTGTGCTATTGTTAAATAAGTTTTATTAAATTCTATATGGATTAGAAGCACTGAATTTTCTTCCTCCAGTAAATCAGTTATTTTGCCAAATAATAGGTAATGGTTCGATACATCCACTACCTCCTGTAACATCATCTCGCATTCCATCCTATTTCCATTTTCAACCTTTTACTTTATTTCTTTAATTCTTTAAGAATTTCTCCAAAAGCTTGAATAACACTAATGCCAAGCTAAAAAACTGAAAGCTTTTTGCCTTTTAAAATAAAAAAATAAAATTAAAAAAAAATTCTGATACCTAACATAAATTCTACAGTAGAAGTTCTCTTACTTTCTACTTCATGATCTCCTCTCAAATTTTGTTTCCCCCTTGATCGAAGCAATTACTGTCTACATACACCCCCACTCTCATTAGTGATCCTGCCTTCTCTGAAATCACATTTACTGAAAATAGGAATTTATTTCCATTTACCTTATGAAGAGAATAAAATACAGTTTTGTCTGCTATCTTTTCCCTGGGCTTGCTTCTCTTCCTTTAATATTTTTATATGCAGTGTTAAAGAACCTTTTGACATTGGTCTCAGCATCTTTTCAGACCTGTTTTCAAGATATAAAGTAGGTTATCTTTTTTGAAATCTTTGTATTTGAAAAGCCTAAGCTATACTTTCCCCCCATCCCTAAGTGTTACTTAATTTTCCTAATGATCTGCCACAATGGCTGCTTTTCGGACTCTCCAGCACATTCTACTGAAAGAAGTCAAAGCATGCTTTGGACAAAACTATTAAATATCTTTCAGAAAATAAAATTTGCCCTTTGCAGATTAAGAAAAATAAACACTTAAGTTGTCCATCTATTTCTTTTACACAGTATCAATTGATTCATCCACTCAAGCCTATTTTCTAAGACCAGCTATTCTGTAATTCTTACTATGTGCTAAAACCAAATTTGAAGGAGTTTCAGGTTTCGCTCATTAAGAAACATGACTGCTGAGACAAAGCTATCAACTGTTACATACAGAAGACTCTTACCATTTTATAAATAATACCAGAATAGTAATTAAATTTAATAATGCCATAGTTATCAACATGCCACTTGCAACAGAGTAGTGGGGAAAAATAATTCTGCAAGTCTGCTTCAAATCCTATTAGCGACACACTCAAAACTTCTTGTTTCAACTGTTCTTTTAACCTAGAAAGTTGTGAATCCTCCAGAACTGATTTCTAGTTCCACAACAAGTATTTTTCCTAACTTATTTTAAGAGACATTTGTTGAAGAGGTTTTCTGTATTCTTATTGTTTAAGAATAAATATTTTATTCCAGCACCAGCTGGAATAAAATATTCTACTCTACAGTCAGAAATAAGAAATTTTTTAATACCTTTTTCGATAGGGGAAAATTTGAGAGACAAAAAATCGACAGGGGAAAAAAAAAGGCAGGAAAACCCAACCATTTATGGTCTTCTGATGCTGAAAATTAAACTATTTGTAATCTCACTTCTGGCATTCTGAAACTCTAAAAAAAGGCTCTAAATTACTAGAATGGGCTCATACCTTTCCTTACCAAAGTATTGCATCAGCTCACTTCCCTCTTGTTCTTCACACTTCTTTCTATTCATCTATTCACTCCCTGTATGACGACATATTATTAATAAGTTCAGCTCCAAGTGTCAAGTGTTCAGTTCTTAATAATTACTATTTAAAAAATTTCGAGGCACTTGATTTTGATTTGATTTGCTTAAGCACTTTGTTGTATTACTCATGCACAGCTATTGAATGTTCTTCAATCACTAAAGAAAACTGATTATGCTTTTTAATTACATATTATTTACATCTTTGAAGCATGCTGTCCTTTATGAAGGACTTCACACATACAAGGGAACAACTCATCACAGCAAGATTCCCAGATCTGACTGAAAAAAGAGGCACTGGAACACCTACAACAGGTGTTTACACACAGTGAGGAGATCTGCGATCAAGGGCTGCCTTTGAAAAACAGCAGGTAAAAGTGAATTCTCAGAAACAGTTTAAAATATCAATGTATAAAATTTGAAAATACCAGGTAAATAAAAGGGTTTGAGGACACCTTCCAGATAATCAGGCGTACCAGATTACAACAGGGATTTCATCTGAAGATAATGAACTATGTGAACTGAAAGACATCACTAATCAGCCCGCGCATGTTACTTTTCTATTTCTTCTATTTTACCAATATTTCTGTCACAGTATTATTTCAGCAGTTTTCAGAAAGACTAAAAAAAAAAAGTGATGTTAAAGTCCAGTTATTTTTGGAGGTATTTCTAGAGATGGGTTAGAAATACAATTCTGTAATGAGACTCTACTGTGGCAGCAGAATGCTCTTTTCATGCAGAGACAAAGAAAATCAGTAATGTTGGCAGAAGAGGTGAAAAACCTGGAGCAGTAAATAAAGTGTAATACCAGAAATGTGGTTAACAGTGGTGAAAAAAACACCTTGTCTACATATGCTTACTGTTCACAGACATTCAAATCTGCTATTCAAAGGGACAGATGCTGTATGAGCTAAAGGTATAATGGGTTTTACCAAAGAATGCAATCTCTTAATATCCATATATTCTGCCAGGAATACAAGGGTGCCTTTACCCACATTTAATCAAATGCACTCTATGTCTTCCCAAAGCACAGATACTTGAGGTAAGAGAGGAAAAAACCACCAATAGCAAAAAACTTTTATTTATGCAGGCATAGTTCTTTAATCAATTCATATTTATTTTTTCATATTGCATCAAATTCACATGACAAAACATTTTGAAATTGCTCATCAAGTTGCTTGTTAAATATTGTACATGCAGAATTACCTGGAATTACTTTGAAATGTTCTGTCGGGATGTTTTTTCTTTCCTTCAGATTTGTCAGAAGATTCAGAGTGAATCTTGTGGTCAACTGAGTGTGAGGTCCAAGGAAGGGATCTTCCTTCAGCTGGGACACCTTTCTCGTGCATTCTTTGGCACACACACAAAGTTACCTCAGGCAGAGAACTTTCATGGCCTGTCCTCCACTCAGCCATTTAATTCCACTTAGGAGCTTAATTATCTCTAAAAACCTCTGCCTTGCTCCAATGTGGTTATGATCATTGCACTGATGGAAGAATTTCTGAGCAGGGCCAAGGGCAGAGACAAATGCACATCACAGGAAAACAGATCAAAACAGGTTTGCTAACACAACCTAAAGGACTCTATTATACCTCGCTAACTTCTAGCATAGCAGACCTTTTCCAGACTCATCTTTCAAATGTTTAACATTTTTCTTAGAATTCAAATTTTTGCAGTTATGGTTTACGCAAAAACTACGTATTTGATGTTAAAGGGCAAATAAGTTTCTATCCTTCTAAAATGGGGGGGGGAAATGAGGATCAGGTAAATAAGAGCTAACATTAACAGACAGCAAGTAGAAATATTTTAAGTTAGAAACTCATGAGAGCGTCTTGTATTTAATTGGATGCAGTTGTAATTTTTTTTAAGCTAAATATTTCTAGTTAATACCAGACCATGGCATCAAAATTTTGATTCAATGATCTCTTCAGTTTTTCTTTATCTGCATTTCTACATCTTAATCACTGGACTGCTTAAACATACATTAAAAACACATTAGAGCACATGCTGTGACATGGCTGAAAGACAAAGGGCCTACAAAGGAGGCATTTAAATATATTCCGTGCATCCATGAACATCCTACCTGGGGTTAAGGATTATATATAGGAAGCTTTTCCCTGCTCTTATCTGCGTTCCTGCAAACCCATGTAACGTCTCAAGACAATTAACTTTTCCTGAGCTTCTAAATCTTGGACAAAACCTTCAAAATCAGAGACTCTCATTCAGATTAGAATCTTCCTCCTTCAGTGCCCATGTGGCCTGATTTTCCAAAGCATCTTGTACTCAGAAGCTTCTGCTAAAGAGCCAAAGGATCCACCACTGCCAAGTGTCAGGTCAGTTCAGACCCTGTCACAACTCCCAGGAAATACTAAAAATTATATGGCCCAGATACCAATGTTTAATTCTTGTGCCACACCTCACTTCTAAAATGATCAGTATTACTTGCCAACATCCCAAAAGCGTGGATTTGTCTGAGCGCATAGGAGGGAAACCAAAGATTTCACAAGCTGAAGCACTAATGAAGATGGAACTTGGTTTGCTTAAGCTAGACACTTAGTTCAGATTAATTAGTTCAGATTCAGGACTGAAGTTTCAGCTTGTCTGGTGAAGAAATAACTGGTTTTGAAGGTCTCTATGACCATCTATCCAGACCATATCTGGACCATAGCTGCTGCCTAAACTCAAGCAGACCAGATCTTTATTTACTCAAAAGCACCAAAAAAACCGGCAAACAACTTCAAGAGTAAACTTTGGTGACAGACAGTCTCTTAAGTGATCTTCAGAGAATTTCTAAAGGAAATGAGTCAAAAAACAGACACAACCACTGGCTTTCCCATATATTTGCCTATATGGGCTAAGCTTTCATGCTAAAAGCCCTTGATACTGAAATCTCTTAATAAGAGACCTGGTGGTTGGTATTTCAGTCACTGCACCTGCAGCACACAGGCATGGAACACACAGTGACAGATCCCACGAACAACTACCACAGCCACATCACTACAGGGAGCACCAAATCCTTCAAGAAAAAAGGTGGAAAAGACAAAGTCACATACTACAGCACCTAAAAGTTTCCATATTGCCAAAATTAATATTTACAAGGTTGTCTCAACTCACCCTTCTGTTGCTCACACTTTCTGAAAGCAACACAAGATTTACATAAATTCATATTGTTATATGACATTCAACTGAAATGGGCAGAATGCTGGGAATCCCTGTAATACTTTCAGGAAAACTATTAATAAGTTAATTTTCCTGCTCACTACAGCTGGACTGAAGAGATTAATTTAAATTCTGGGACAACAGAATATATAATAGGTGATGGCTAACTTGTCTTGCTACAAACATCACAAAAGACTCTTGCTGCATGAATATTATTATTTCAGATTTTCAAGAAGGACTAAGAGTTGGGCATTTTTAATTGGTTTGTGCTCAGAAGTTATATATCAACTCCTTTATCTCATGTTCTGGTAATAAGACATAAGTGTCCTCCCTATGTCTTCACTTGCTTTAGTTCATTAAACCATTCCTCCCTCTCAGAGTGACACCTTCGAGTCAGTGGCTCTCTCACAGTCCTGAAAATTAACCAGTCCAGATGCAACAAAGAAAATAACTACAGAGATTCTAAAAAAAGTAGGAAAACTAAGGCTGAGATGTTAGCTAACACAGGCCAGGGAATTTAAAACAGAAATTGAAACTTCAGCTTAAGATAGACATTTTGGCACAGATGTCATATGATTTTCCTTTAAGTATTGTCAGTCAAGATCCTCACTCCTGGGACTACACCTTCACAGCACATTCCAAATATACACAACATGCGGAGAGGCTTTGAAATTTGATGATATTTGCATTTGGACTGACATCCTCTTGTAATATGTTTGACACTGAGCACTTCTGTAACAAAGAACTGAGCTGCTTTCAACCCAAGTCTTTTCCAAAGAATAACGGGCAACTACACAAGAATGAATAAGTGAACAGTTTGCCACAGCAATGAATGACTCAGAAAACAGCAAGTTTGCAGGCACCAGATGGAAGAAGAACATTATTGCAATTCCTGCATCCCATTGTGTAACAGCCAAGAGAGCCATTAACGCTTTCTGGTGATTTCTGAAAGCTTTATAATGTGCTTTCCTTTGAAAGTGTTTTTCTTGTGCCCTGTCAGTCTGCAAGCTACGTTCAGCTGTCTGGGAAACAAATTTCACTGTCAAGCTACCAAATAGGGAAAAACACAAAATACAGGTGGAAACACTAATGATCATATTACAAAAATCACTAG
>JAWWLV010000100.1:8740871-8766820 GCA_035041135.1 Platyrinchus mystaceus | reverse complement strand
TTGTTCAGGGACCATTCTAATATCAGAACCTACGAGAAGGGTGGAGAGGGACTTTGGACGAGGGCCTGAGTGACAGGACACAGGGAATGGCTTCAAACTGCCAAAGGGCAGGGTTAGATGGGATATTGGAAAGAAATTCCTGGCTGTAAGGGCAGTGAAGCCCTGGCATAGGTTGACCAGAGAAGCTGTGGCTGCCACATCCCTGGAAGTGTCCAAGCCCAGGTTGGACAGGGCTTGGAGCAACCTGGGACAGTGGAAGATGTCCCTGCCCACAGCAGGGGGTGGAACAAGATGAGCTGTGGTGACCTTTAACATCCTTTCTGACCCTAACCAGTGTGGAATTTCACAATTCTACAATTTTAAAGGAAAAAATCAAAACCAAGAAATATTCAACAACCTTAATGTGATCACACTGCCAGTGCAGCCTTTGGTGCAGCTCTCAGTACTGTGGCTGATGCTGTTAGAAACACCAACAGTGGAGATATTTCCTCCTCACCATCTCTTGTCTGATATAAACTTGGGCACCAGTTAATAACCTCAGAGCATAGTTTGCTCAGTAACAGCCTACACCAATGTGCTCCTCACTAGACCCTGCCTGCAGTAGCTATGGTGTCCCTGCTCACAGGAGGGGGTTGAGAAGCTTAAAAAGGTGTGGGTAGGGGTTTGAATAACAAAGCTGAGTGTTTCTTTCCTCTGACTATTCAGGTTGTTTTTTCATTGTGGAAATTTACTCTGAAATTACCTTTTCGGTGTGTGGGAATCAGACAGATAGCAATTTTGAGAATGTCTTAAGGGAGCGAGGTGATTTGAGTCATGAGACTCGTAAGCCTTGTAATTACTGTAATTATGAGACCATACCTCTACAGGTAAGAACTCATAAGTAAAAACATTAGCATGACCATTTAAGAAGATCAGTAATTCATTCCAGGGCATGTGGTTACAGTGCAGTGCTTAACATAAACTTCATGACTCTGCTGGCACTTGGCCACCTCTGGAGCATCTATCCATCCTGGAAAGTGTGGGTCCTTCTGTCCCCTTTTATTTGTATGCAAATAGACTCTTTTAAAGAGGAGTCTATAGCATCTATAGTTATAGCTGGTCAAACCTTACCAGCTGTTGTAGACATCATGTATAATGTCTTGGGCTTTATAAAGTAGTGGAAACACTGAAGTGTTCTTGCTAAGACAGATTTCACTCACAGAAATCCATGCTCAAAAGGAATCCCACAAATGGAATTTTCTGTCCTACATGTACTTTACTCCCACTCTGACCTACCATCTGATGGGATGGATGAGCAAGAAAACCTCGGCTGTAGGAGGAAAAGCCTCTTTCCTAGTCATTCCGCACTCTTTTTTTTTTTTTTTGGTCTGGTTTATTTATTCAACACTTCAGTGCCAGGTTATGTCTTCTGTCAGTGTGAACAACAATGTCACACACCTTCTCAATGAGAGAAATTTGTTAGTAAGGAGGGAATCTCTCACTGAGCAGACATGCTGTGGCAGAGAGTTCAGAAAACACAGGGTCATTAGATGGGATATTGTTAATATTCTTCAAAGTTTATATCCATGAAGTGATGGTATCATGTGGAAACTGTGGTTGATCCTTTTGATCATAGCACATACAATATTTCTGAAAGGTGTGTGCAGGACAAGTTTGTACGAATCAGAGCTTGTATGGGGCTTTATTTATATTCATTTCCCTTGAGTTTTACTCTCACTGAAGAATACCTTCATTGTTCACCATTTACATTTATGATGCAAACAAACATATTTTATCATCCATTGTGGTTTTCCCATTTCAGGGTCACAATTTTGTTTGGAATTTGAAGTGTTCTAATCACACAAAGTTACTCCTCTGTGGTAAAATCACTTTTAGTATCAATCAGTTTCACTTACAGTTGAAATTAATTATTTAAAACTTTATCGATGAGGAGTCAGGTATAACATTCTCAATCCAATTAAAACATGCTTAAAAAATTAAAACAAGCTGCAGTTTTCGATCAAATACAAAACCACTGCATCTGTCCTCCCAAAACCCACCATACAAAGCAAAAAGAGCTTCATAATCTTTGCATTATTTCTGCCTTTGTATTTATACTGATCTTGTATTAAAAGGCTGCAATAGCTACTTTCCAGATAAGGTAAGAATTTGGTCTTTGAGATAAACACTTTTTAAGCATTTTTTCTCCTCTGACCTTTTTAGTTTCTGTGTAGTAAAAAGAATCCTCCTAAAATTTTACATCCTTTCTCATTTCCAGATATATTTCTAAGGAGATTTTTTTTTAAGTGTAAGTATATATATATATATATATATGCATAAAATTAAGATCCTGAATTGCATTGTTTAGAAAATAGGCTGAAAATTCTATTGTTTTTATTTTTGGTTGAACTTTTCTCTAGAACCTTCACTTTGATTTTCCTTGTGTTGCCCCCATTAAGGAGAAGTGTCCTTTAGTATTTTAGAAAGACTGCTGAGAGATTAAAATACACAGGCTTGTTTCTTTGGGTACTTTTATGTTTATTATTTCTTTGTTTCCATGTGGGCATTTTCCAGAACTTTAGGTGACCTTCCCTCTAGCAAAGGGGCCCTCTGAAGAGCAACACTGGTATTAGCAACACTACTGGTATTTTAAACACACTGTAAATAAAAGAATACATCCAATTGTTATTGCACTTGCAAAGCCAAGTACTCAAAAGTCTCAGAACACAGTATTTGTCCACCTTACACATTCTGGTGTGGTAATACTGACTCAACTGTATGGTTCTTGCCCACCTTTTTGGGGCACAGACTAGATAAAATTCTTTTAATGAGCAGCTGTGCATTTTTTTATGCTTTTTATTCAGTCTCTAATGTGTTGCTGCTGGCCTTATTTACTGTTCTGAATTTAAACCCTGTTTGGAAAACGGGATTACTAATTTTCTTTTTAGGAGTGTCACATTAGGAAAGCATCCCACTTTGTCAGAGGATCTTCTGGGACAGTGCCACCCTATGCTGTTTGTCCAGAAGAAAACCAGAGATATCCAATTTGGTGTGCCCAGGACTTCAGTTTTCCTTGGGAATGCCAAGGACAGCCACAGGTGAGGGCGTTTGTCCCCGTGGGAAGAGGCTGGCTCAAAACCTTCTCCATGGGAACAGGGATGAAGATGTTGGGTAAATCAGAACCATCCTGGGATGAACTGCAACAGCTCCTTTGCCCCAGAGCTTTGGGATGAGCCCATGGGAGAGGGTGGTGCCACACATGGGCTCTGTCCCACAGGTGGAAGGAGCATTTCCGTTGTCACTTTGGGAGAAGTTTTGTCCTCCCCAACCTCTCTGAACTGCTCATTGATTATCTCCTCATGATTTCTGTAACCCAATGACTTTAGCTGCAGGATTCAACATCAGGAACTTGTTTTTCTGGTGCTGGCACAAGAAAAATATGGGCTTGTTGCAGAGGTGGAACCTGAGTCCCTCAGGAGTCACTATCATATTTCTGTGCTTCTTTCCATGCAAGAAGAAACTTCTTAACACATCAAGAGGACTTTTCCTTCTAGGAAAAGGACAAGAACATCAAACTATTCCCTTTAAAAAAAAAATAAATTAAAGAAACTGAAAACTGATTTACACTTTTTTCCCTTCTCTACCTTTCTTCAGACAAAAGAAAAAGGTTGCCCAAACATTCTCTTTCTCCAAATTCCTCTCACACCCTGTTTTAAAAAACAGCAGGCACTAGCTCTGCTCCGGTTTCACTTCTTCCCCCTCGGCTCCCAGAAGCCAGCCAGTGGTCATTACTCCCTGCTCAGTTAATTTCTTAGAGGGAATACAACTGCACAGCTGAGTAACCTGCTGCTCTAACAGTGGCTGCAGGCTCCCAGGCTCACATCATTCCAGTTTACAAAAGCACATTTCTAGAATATTTTCAAAGATCTGTGCAAGCCTGATAATGTTACAGCCAAAAATAGTGATACCAAGACTTAACAGTGTAACACTCACAGTACCCATTTCCTCCCGAAACATTAAACATAAAAGACATGTGAAACAGTATCTGGGCATCAGAAACTGCTGGAGCATTTTTGTACCAACACCACAATATTAAACTTGTTTGTTAGCCAAGCTCCCTATCCTTGTCTGATCAAACTCAGCTCTTCGATGGCAGATTTAATCTTTCTCATCATCAGTCCAAATGCTTTTAATTCTGGGGCACATTTAATGAAAAAGGTTAACCTTACATAAGAACTGTCAGATACAGGATTGAGGATTGTGCAGATACTATTGGCTTCCTCTACTCTGCATTTCAGATCTACATCATTAGTGGGGCCACTGTCATATACACATTTCAGATGTTTATGTTTTCTTGTTGTATATACTAAAGAACACTAAATGGGCATTTGGCACATTATTTAAGTAATTTCCTAATATTGTAAATTCTGCCACAAAAAGGAAATATTTAAGATTTTGTCTGCAGGGGTAGCTTAAATACTCTGCCATGATTCATAGCAAGAAGACTGGTAGCCACTGTACCAATAAATAAACTGGTGTCCATATCTAAAATAATTAGAAAAATAATAACTATAAATTAGGGGGGAAAAATCAGCAATTGTTCCTTCTAGGCCAAGAAATTAATAATTGGACAACACAATGCAAATTTTTTCAGACAAAAGCAAAGTACACATTGAGTATTTATTATAGTTTAATCCATTAGGAACTGTTTAGCTGTTTATCCAGACCTCATTAATCTAGTTTTTAGCACCTTCATTTCCAAGCCTAAGCATTATACATTTTTTAGCTAAATATAAAAGCACACCCTCCCATATCATGCCTTCATTAGCACTCTGCTGCTAAACATGTAAAAACACGACAGACATCACAGACCAGATTCCAACTTCAGGCAAGGTGTTTTCGGGTTAAAACTGGCATCAACACTAACAAGAAATTACTCCTGCACAGAACATCACAGAGATGGTTATCAACTGCAGTGGAAAAGAACAAAAACTTAACACAAAAACTTCAGAAAAAACATAAATTTCATCTGCATTGGCTGTGTTTTCCTAATTGTTTACTCTTCTCCCCTTTCACTATTATTAGTCTTTCTGATTATTTGTACTACCATAATATTTTTAGGAAATTGATCCTGTACCCATGGTATCTCTGGGACTTTGTCATCAACTTCACTGGAAGCAGTTGAAGGATCCTGCGAAGATTCCTCATGTTGATGAACTTCAATTTTTATCATTCTGCCCCGATATCACACCAACCTCTTTGCAAGTGGTAAATGCTGCTTCTAGATTAAAAATAATGCACACAATACACTTAGAAGGCAGTGAAAACAAAAGTAATCTTTGTGTAAAATATGGGACAGATTATAGCTCTGGTTAGATTTAGAAAAAACATTCTGCTGCACCAGATTTGTCTTTACTCTCATGCAACACCTTCCCTACACCTGCCTTATTAATAAACATGCATGAAACAAACCTTGCAGGATATGTTTTTATATATAATATTTAATATTTTATATACATGTAATATATATTTATATAATGTTATATAAATATATATATTATGTTATACATATAATTGGGTGTTTGTTGTAAGAAGAGTTAAATGCATGGGATTATTAAATATTGAATAAAATATCAAAATATTCAAAATATTTAAAAAATTAAAGATATTATTTCAACATTTAAACAGTGCTATTAACAGAAATACTAAATGAGGAAAATAAAAGGTGTGCACTTAAAGGCTAACTATGGACAAGAACAAGAAAATCATGGTTACTGTGCTCTGGTCAACCTTATGTGAACTCACTCTCACTGTAGCTGATGACCAGCTTCTGTTAACACTGTTATAAACTGAATTACTTCATATATATGTACGTATAATATATATAATATTATAGATAGTATATAGATTTTTTTGTAACATCATTCTTTAGAGTGTTGTTACAAAACATCACATCTTTAGAGTGATGTTAGGCTACAATGGGAACACACAAACCAAGAGTACAGGAGAAAAACTGACATACTTGAGGGTACCTTTTATTCCCCACACTTTTATTTTTCCTGTTTACCTGGAGTCAGACTAAATTGACCATAATTTGTCATGGAATCTATGTGACTAATTATAAGAAAATTTGAGTATTGGTCTAGTTCAGTGTCCTCTGTGCCTCATATGCATGAAGAGCAAATTTCTCTCTTCTATTTATGTGCCTGTCCACATGGTGTTATTTAAAAGCAGGTTTTAAAATAAAGCTTTTTTGAAATAAACCTTTTGGAATAAAAATAAAATAATTAAAACCTGTAACTGACATGTGACTTTTAAAATGTGGCAGCAAGTTCCATGAAAATATACAGTTAGCAACCCAATATCCCCAACTCCATATACCTGCTGTACTCGTGCCCTACTTTGGCCCTACTCTAAGGCATCTGACACTAACACTTGCAGATTAATTTATAATTTGATTTACAAGTAATTGAGTCCAGAGTTTTCACATGGACTAATACCCATCACTTAAAGAGCCAGCAATAAACATTGGAGAAAAGCACGATTAATAAGGTAAAATTATCACAAAAACATGAAACTGAGTATATTTCAAACATGTGCAGACGTATGCTCATTCATTGTTTTCCTGAGTCAATCATTTTTTTGAAGATTTTAAAAGCTATGCACAGTTTGCACTGCTGATATAATTGATTATGTTTAGAAATAAGGAAAATTACTTGGTTGTGTATCTGGAAACTTTTCCTCAAACACTGTTGCTGATGTCTCACCTGCATCCCACACCTAGCAGAAAAGAAAATGGTGGGTAAAGGAAAATGGCACAATCATCTTAGGCACTAACAATACTTTCCAGAGAGTTTATCGGAGGATGCTAAGATTTTTCTTAAAAGGCAGAGAGCGATCTCTGCTTTTTGGCCATCTCTCATTTGTAGAGCATAATTTTTATTAAAAATCCCAAAACACAGTTATTCACCAGTTGCAATCAAATTAAGCTTAGAGGAAATTAAAATGTCTCTGATCACCCCAAAATAAGAAGGTCACATGCAAGTATTCCCACACTGCTGAAAGGGAAAAATATTTTTTGCTAGTTTAAGATAAATATCTGTCAATCTATAACACACGTGCTCAAGATTACTTTTCATGGTTAGTACAGAATATACAATTATTATTTCATTCAAAGAGTTGATCAGGACGAGTTGCCTATTGTCCACAGCAAGTGAGGCTGATTGTCCTGTTCGGTCTCTCAGTCGCTGGTTGCCCTCATCCAGCCCTCTCAACAACTGTCCTCCTCCTCCTCACACCTTCTCCCCCAACACACAAACACCACGCTTGTGTTCCTTTCAGTATCCACCCCTCAGAGTTCCTTTTCTTTTTCAGGAATGCTGGGGAGGATTGAACCGCTGCTGCATCGGCATCAGACACCACGAGCTCGCTGTGGAGGGATGCTCGGTTCGGGCTGGGAACAGGCAGGTATGCCTGCGTGCTTCCAGCTCACCGAGCTGCAGAGCACGAAGTAAATGAGAGGGAGGGAAAACAGCCGTGGCTTCAGGAATTCCGGCTCTGGCTTGCCCCTCCCTCCCTCAGCCGTGACCTCGAGGTGTGCCCTGCCACCGTTTTAGGGTCCGGCTGTTCTTGAGGGGTCAGGGCTGCGCATGTGGAATGTGCGTGTTGAGCCCTGCAAAGGGTTAATCCTCCTTCCCTAAAGTCCTCGGGGGGCTCGGAGGGCATGAAGCCAACAGAAAACCATCACCCCCTGAAGCCCCCTGAAACCCGCGAGCCCTTCAGATTGTGCGGAAAGAACTTCAGACGTGAGCGAGAAGCACCAGAAGCCCCAGGCCTGTCCAAGACTACCGGTGTGGGCACACCTCACGCCCCACGTGTGTGCCTCGGTGTCCCTCGGCATCCCCCACCGCTGCCCGGCTCCCAGGGGGCAAGGACGGGCATTTTGAGCACCTCTCTTTGTTCCAAGGTTGGACCTTGGAACACCGCGGGAGCCCTCTGCCCTCATCCCAGGTGACATAGCCCAGAGACTACTTGTCCCTTTTCACATGTGTATCAAAACAAACAACAACAAAAGATGAAACCCAAAAAACCACAACTAATGGGCAAAGTGGTGCCGAAAGCTGGTCCCCGCCTCGCCCCCAGCGGGTCCCGCACACCCCCATTCCCGGCACCCCCGCACGGGACCCCCGGGACACCCCCCACAGCCGCACCCCTCGGGGTCGGGGGCTGCGGGGGGCTCCGGGCAGAGCCCGACAAAGTTGCTGTCGGCGGCAGCGCCTGTGTCAGCACAACTTCAGCGGGAGGAGACCCGCGCCAGCCGCGCCGGGCGGCGGCGGGAGGCGGCGCGGGGACGGAACAGCAAATGCTATTCAGCCCCAGCAGTTTCAAGCCGCCCATGCTGGGGAATTACTGGAGTCGAGCTACGGGCTCTGAGCGCCGGCTCCGAGTGTATGTGAGAGCGAGTGCGGGAGCGTGTGCGGGTGTGCGGGAGCTCCGGGCACCGCTCGCCCGCGCCCGCCCGGGTCACCGCGGGGGGGCAAAGGGGGGTGCACACAACTTTTCCCGAAAAAACTTCCCCCTCTTAATGTGTGTGTGTGCGCACCCGGTTTTTCTCTCAGAATTTGAACTTGTATTACAAAAAATAAACAGCAGCAGAACCCGAGCGCGCCCCGTTCTGGGGCAGGGCTGACAGCCGGGGTCAAGAAACAGCTGCTGGAGTTAATGTTTCTTCCTCCCACTTCGTCTGATGGCAGTGCCCGGCCAAGGCGAAGTGGGAGCGGGAGCGATGCTCCGGCTCCAGCTTCAGTTCCGGCTCCGGCCGGGGGAAGCAGAAGGGGCCGGGGGGCAGCGACCTCCCGAAGGTGGGGGGTCGTGTCCCTCCTGTGACCCTCCCCATTAACCTGGCAGGCGCGAGGAAGGCGCTGCGGCTGCCGGCCAGGGATGATTCACGCTGCGGATGCTGCCCGGGGAGGCTCAGGGGGTCCCCTCGGGGTCTGCCCACCCTCACGGTCCCTTCCCGGGACCCCAGACCAGCCACTTGGCCCCTTCCCAGGTGAAGGGTCCAGTGCTGGTGTGCCTGGCAGTGTTTGGCAGAGGGTGGGCAGCTGTGCCGGCCCTCCTTGAATACACAGCACTTCGGGTCCCAGAAGTGGTTCCCTGGGTACATGGTCAGAGGCATGTTTTGATCTTAAAGAATGCTCAGTACCCAACAATTCCCACAGACCCAGCTACTTGGCTTCTTCCCGGAATGGAAGGACCTGCCTTTGAGCTCCTGTTTTTAAGGAAGTTGGGCAGTATTTCATTTTTGGGGGGAGAAGTAACATGTGTCATTCTAGTTTTTCCAACTACAGATGAGGCTGCCCCCCAGCTCACATTTGGGGCACATCAGATCCTCCCTGCTATCAGCAGCGCCACATTTGTAACTAACTGTAATATCCATCACCACATCAGGACTGCCATGACACGTTCTACAATGTTGTGACACAGCTTCATCGTGTGAAGGTGCTGTGCCGACTGTTTGATATCTCTGGAATATTTATGCCTTCGCCATTGCCACAGAGAATCCTCCTGTTCATAAATAAAATAAATGAAGCAGGAGTAATATTGACATCCTGCAAGTGTGGCTTGCAAGAGGCTCATTAAAACCAGAGCTGTCCAGTAAGCCCTGCTGCCTCCTGGCAAGCTGGTCTATTTCATTTCTTCCTTAATTCCCTGTCCAGGATGGTTCTCTATTCCAGCCTATCAGTTTTTATCGCTTGGTGAACTCCACTCCCTCTGCTGCTTTTTCCAGCCTGGTCCACCCTGCTCCTTCGGCTGTATTCTCCACACAGCTCTTTGGCCAACTCCATGACTTGCTGCTAATTAATGCCTGATTTTTTGCTGTCTAAAAAAGATAGCACTTTGATTAGACATACTTATACACATACACATATACCAACTTTAACTCTTCTCTTTCTGCAGAATAAGTGACATGAAATCCAGTTGCTGAAAGATTACCTCAGAATTCCCACGGGGTTCAGTGACACTGGGGTTTCACATGTGGTACCCAGAGTTATTAACTTTAACACTGGCTCATCAGTTTGCCCTAATTCAGCCTTCCTACTTCACATCCACTGTTACCCTAATTCAGATTTCCTGTTAAATTCTGTAATTCTGATGAAACAGAAATATGCATATTTTGTTTAGGGCTTTTCTGAGCCAAATCCTTGCTATTGCAACCCATAAAAGACTGAATTATGTTTATCTTTCCAAGTTTTTCTACAACCTCAGGAGAATTAACTTGTTTGGTCTTGCTGTTTAGAGACTTACTTCAAGTTGCAGCTCATAAGAATCAGCTCCTTGGTTTTTTCAGCCATCTTCTTTTTTTCACTTAAGTAGCTTTTAAGCATTACCCAGTCTGTGTCCAGAGTTTTCTCATGCACAAATAACATGGAACTTGGAAAAGTATCAGGAGTTCAGACATGGAAGAATTTGATTCAGAAGCTCCAAGAAGCTCTCCCAAGATTTCCAAAGGTCATGAAGGTCATGAGAAGAAATCATCTACTGCTAAGCATAAGGACCCCTTTCAAGTCTCTATTTTAGTGGGGGGTTGTGTGTTTCTGAGCCTCTAAGAGTTAATCATAAATAAAAATCAATCATTGTAAGATACTGTTTCTAAAAAATATATGATCTTGTTGATGCACTGGCAGGGTCCAGGCAGCATTCTAGACAGTCTGCATAAGGATTCCTCTGTCCTGACTTACCATGCCAAGGCTGATTTCATGGTTTGTTGCAGAATAAAAAAAAAATACCGAGAGTTTCTGCTCCCACTGTTTGGTACAAAAGGAGAATGGAACAGTCACTGTTTACAAACTCACCACCAGTGAAAGAAAACATTTTATCAGACCTCATGATTTTAGATGAGAGAACACATTGCCACAAGAGATAACTGAGGTCAAGCAGTTTCCAAGCTACAAAAGAAATCAGTTTTTTATGAGAAGCAAGAACAGTCAAAACCAGAACAGTTAAACTAAAGCAAACATGTACAGAAGGAGATATAAAACCTCAGGTTCCAAATCTTCACTCCATCTGAGAATAAACAAGTCAGATATGGACAGATAGGCAGATCACTGCACATCTTTACTGATGGTTCCTTGAACTTTTATTAGAAACATCTGATTCGGGCAACTACCTAAACAGATTAAAGAACCAGAGAGAACAGAAGACCTAATCCCTGAATGATACACCTATGTTTGTTTTGAACTGAGGAGAAATTGCAAATGAATGAGTTGTTTCAAACTGTGGGGTCACTTTCATCTGCTGCAAGGTACCCACCGTGGAGACATACTCTTCCAGTTACATTTGTTGGTGCACGTGACTGGGATTTCTCAAGCTGAGAGACTGGTATTAACCCACTGTACATCCACCAAAACATCCATTTGTGTAGCAGTCCCTTGTCTCACAAAATTGGCGTTTTGCTGGCTGGGAGGAGTCATTCTGCTCTACTTTGGGGCAGTAACAGTCTGGCTTCCCCTGGAACACCGTGTTAGGCTAGGTTGCCTTGGGACAGGAAGACATGGACAAGTGGCTGCAGGCTAAGCTGGGATATGAATTTGCTACACTTCCTGATTTTCCAGCAACTCAGAACTTAAACTGGTGTCTGTGGGAGGTTTGTCTCCTGCTGACCTCGGTTCCATTGTTCCATCCAGTGGCTGAAGTCTCGTCAGCGCTCTTGGACACTAATTAATCCTTGGCGTGGCTCATAATGCCACAGGTTGGCCACAGGGTGTTTCACCCTCTCACACTTCTGAACCTGTCCCCAGGAAGAGATGGGCAGAAGGGGCCAAGTAACTGTACTGAGTGGGTGAATGGAGATGGTTTTACACCACCTGAGGAACTTCAGCACTGCATGACCCCACCCCATGTGTTCCCTCAGCATTTTGAGCCTCCCTTCTCATCCCCATCTCTTGTTCCTGTGCCGCCCACTGCATTGTGCTGGCACAGCTGTTTCTGTGGCTGTGGGTGGCCGAGGGGTGGGAAGAAGCAGCTGGAGGGGTGGGAGAGCTGCTTATGCCGCAGAAGGTGCTCAGGAGTGAGGACCCCTCTGGCTTTTGGGTCACACCAGAGCCACCCACCTATTTTCCTGAAGTTTGGTGGTTGCAGCAGTCCAGATGCCATGGTAGGTAAATGTTGGCTTATTTGTGGCAATTGTTATGTATCAGGTTTCAACAGAAACATAAAATCAACTAGAAGCAGTGAAAAACAGCCACAGCAGCAATTAGGCATGTGATCATCCCAGAGAGTTGAAAAATCGTGCTTCAGTAGAGCCTGAGGAGAGAGAAAGCAAATCCTTCCACAGGAATATGATGTGCTTTAGCTTTTACTAAGTGATGGCAATTATCACTGGCATTAAAATAGATTATTTTGATATTTCTTTCACGTGATTTTGTGACAGGGAGAGTTCTGCATTATAAACAACATCTTCTGCTAATCTTAAAAACACCGCCACTCTCTAGCTGGTAATGTTCTGGAAAAGCAAAACACAGCAGAAAATAGGAATCTGTCTTCCAAAATGTTGGAAAATTTCCTGAGAAAGTTTTAAACCCATTCTCTGTCATCTACTGAAAAAGAAATATTAATTAATGAAAGTTCCTCTTAATATTTGATCCAGAGAAAGTGCTTAAGGGGCTTTCAGAAGACAAAGATTCTTATGCAGCTGATGATTCAAAGGAATCAAAGTATGCTTTTTTTTCCCTTTCTTTACAAACATCTGGTAGAAAATGTGCTTTCACAAGATGCTGAAAGGCTCTCCTAAATCCCCCCAAATTTTCCCTAACAGCTTCTCTGAGTACCTCCGGAGCTTCAGTAACCCAGGGAATTTTAATATTATTAAATAGCAGAAAATTTCACATTTTCCATTACTTCATCAAAACTGGGCCTTATTTTAACAAGCACTTAGAAAACCACCTTTCAATTTAGCCCTTAGTTTAGCCTGCTATTTTATGTATTTTTCAGCAGAGTTCTTGATGACTTCTGCTAACAGCATATTATTTTAAAGGAGTCTTTATCTCCCTTTGCAAATACCAGAAAAACTTAAAGGGAAAAAGCAATGTCTGTCTTTGAAAACGTAGAAAAAAAGCAGTGTCAGAATTCATGATTTTTCACACACCTGGCAATGGTTGTGGCAGGTCAGAATAGTGCCACTGAGGAAGTTCAGCTCAAAGGCCTAAAAGAGGAATATCTGGGGATGTTTATGGTGGGGCTAGTGGAGGAAGAAGCAGGAGGATGAAGTCACCTACTCAATATCTTACGATTTTGTGTAGGAAAAATTGGGGGGATTAATGGGAATGGCTGAAAGTCTCTGTGCATGATCAAAACTGCAAGTTAATTGGCATAGCAGGCACTTGTTCAAGTAATTTACATGACTAGAATATTAATACAGAAGAGTATAACTTGCTCTGAAAGGGTGGAGAGGGCAAAGCAGAGTGTTTTCTTAAATATTTAGACTATACTAGACTATACCTAAGGCCCAGGGTGGGAAAGAAAATAGAAGGGTTGTAAGTTTGTGGGTGAAAGTAACAGGAAAAATTGAGGGCAGTGTCACAGCTTTGTGTGCCACTGAAGCAGGAAGATGAAGTGAATGATGCTTTTGTAAACTGATAGAACTGTGTGAAAGCGCTAGAACCTGGTGAAATGCAGAAATTTAACTGCTCTGGACATGTGGTGGGAACCCAGAAAAACAGGAGACAAATCAGCCCGAGGTTTGAAGCAAAACGAAACCAATGGGCATCAAGAAGTCATTTATTCAATAAAAACACAGAATTGGAAAGATTTTCTGGGAAACAGGTCTGAGCTATCCAATAGATTTGACAGTTCCTTTAAAAAACTGTATTAAAGGCAGAACCATAAACTCTGCCAATGTAGAAGCATGTTAAGAAATGGATGTAGCTAAATCAGGAGTTTTTCAATGGCTTAAAACACATGAAGAGAGTATAGGAAGTTGGAAATTAGGTCAAAGTGCTAAAAAAAAAAGAGTATTATAAAAATGTGGGGATAAATTAAAAGGGCCACGACAAAAAAAAAATTACATATAACTACGTATTTGAAAGGCACTGTAGTAGGAAGAAGGAAATCAAGGGAGAAAGTCATGGGCCAATTAATTAAAATATTTACAGGCTTCTAAAAGACAACAGAGAGATAAGCAGCAGCCAAAATTAGTATGTCAAACCAAACTAATTTTGCTCCATGACAGAGTAACAGGCATCAAGAATAGGAATAAGCTGTAGACTTGGTACCTCTTGGGCTTCAGTGGATTTGTGTCACTGTGCCATAGAGGTCTTGCATGCAAGGCAGGGAAACATGAAATTACTAATGAGCTTCCTGAAAATGTGTTTTGAGGTATCACAGGTTCATTATTAAAGTAGAAATGGGTTATTGAATGGGGTCACACACTGGGGGTCTTTTCTGGTCCAATACTGTAGAGCAGTTTTTAGTAATGACTTAGTTAGTAGAATATAAAAAGTTTCTCTCATCTGAAGATAACAGCAAGTGAAGGTCATGGTCAAGAACAGGGTGATAATTCAAAATTTTGTTGAAAAATTCTGAAAACCAGGTTGGAAGTCAACTAGTAACTTCAAAATTACACTCCCAGGAAGGACAGTGTAAGGACAGACTTTGTACTGCATGAAAAAATACTGGATCTGTAGTAACCCAAAGTTTAACAAGACCCAAAAAAATCAGAGAAGAGGTTGTAAGCAGAGGTGGACATTATTCAGAGTACATAGGAAAAGATGGAGAGAAGCATGGTATGAGACTTCAAATACCTAAGAAGTAGCTGTGAAAGTACCTCCACTGTGTCATTTTGCTTTGGGTTAATATAATCATAAAGCACTATAGTAACTGGATCAAACCCTTTCCAGACCTGCCACAGACCAATGAGTGCTGCAAGTTGACATTTTAGAAGTTGTATAATTTTTCTCCACTCATAGATCTCAAGGTTTTAATAACTTTACCTAAAAAAATGCAGGAATTTTATTTAATCTGGTTTTATTAGTCTCAGATGAGTGCTGCAGATCTCTAGATCTCATTGACTGTGGTACATATACTAATGAATAGAAAATTGATGAGCTTTAGGCCTCCGTCCTTGTGTTCCTTCCTCTCTCCAATCAACTCCACCAATGAACTGATAGAAACAGAGACTTTCACATCACTATCTGCCTGTCTGTTGCAGAGTATAAAACATATGGATAGGCTGAAGAACTGGATGAGGTGCTGAAAAAAATACCCAGGTGCAGGGAATGCATGAAAGGACAAAACCATGTTTGCTGTTAAGAAATCTGATTTTTAGTATTTGGTATTTGTGATACTTCACCGAGGTCCAGCATTAAAATGCATTTAATCACTGGCATCCACAAAACAACATATGACTTAAATTATTTGAGCAAAGGCATTTCCCACAAATTTTTAGTCTGTTGCCTTTCTTGAGCCAGGTAGTAGCTGAAGTTTGTAATCCTGCAAGTTTTGTCTTCAAGGAAAGAAACAGATGCAGGAGCTGTCAGCTCCGACATGATCCAGTTTATTTACCAAGAATGTACACAAGATGAATGAAAAAAAAAATTGTTTCTTTGCTTTTTTTTTTTTTTTCAAAATATGTGATGCTGTGCCTGGTGTTTTCTTGCTTACAGCTTCCCTGCCTTTTTGTTTGTTGCATTCCTAGGCAGGAAAACAAAAACCAGGGATTTCTAATGCCCAATCTCCATCATTCCCTGCATTACATCAGCTCCAGTGTGGCCTTATCGCAAATCCTTGTTCCTCACAGTGGCCTCTATTGTTTAAATTACCTGTTGCACAGCCACAATTGGTGATTTTAACAGCTTTTTTACATTTGGACCACGTGGAAGATGCCTCCTGGACTGATGGGGTTCAGCTGTGCTGAAACAAACCAGTAGCACCATGTGTTGCCTGCATTGAGAAGCATCTCACAAGTATTCACAATTATGGGAAAAACGTTGGGAATTGTGGGGGTTCAGGCAAATACACCTGCACTATTTGCCCTGGGCCTGATCCAAACCTCTCTGAAGTCTATAGAAATATCCCCACCAATGTCAGTGGGCTTTGGATGGGGACCAAGCTGCTCCAGAGACCTTCCTCTGGCAGTGCTCCCATTGAAGTCAACGAGATTATTTCCTGGCATAATAGACCTCACCGTCAGGAAGATTTTAATGATATTCAACCTGCATCTTCCATGCCTTCTGATCACCCCATATTCCTAGTTATGGCTCGTTATCTTCCTTTTCCAGGGACCCAATACAAACCTCCTTACTCAGGCACAACTCGTGCCAGCTCCAATGAAGGAAGCAGGATTTCACTGACACCTTAACATTCAGAGACTGCTGCAATGCCCTCTTATGATGTCATCACTCAGGCAAGAAACACATGGTATTTTTTGCTGCAGAGACCACGGAGCTGAGCCTATGGCCATACTGAAGAAAAATGAAACAACTTGCCAGTAGAATTTCAAGACATAAAGCAATATGAATTTTTAAATAACATTTGATCTTATAAAAACTTTTTATCATCTTTCTATCAGATGTACGTCCTCATAGCTATGTAAAAATCCGTAGCAAAATTATTGGGAGTAGTTTTCTTTGGTTAAGAACTCAACATTTGTGGTTTAGAATAGCTTTATAATTTGCTGTGGACAAGACAGATAACGGGATACTTCCTCTCAACAATTATTTATTATATATAATTTGACCTTTCTGGATTGTTGGACTGGATTACCAATCCTAAATTACCAATAGTTAAATACTTTTCTGATACGTACTAAAAATGGTAATTTTCTATATAATTGTATTAAAATCTTGGAATTTATTTAGAATTGAAACATAGATATCTCTTATGGTGTTGGGACAAGAGTCCTCTCTTTATGCATGAGTTTGCAGCAATGGGCATGCAATGACGGGGATTTTGTGGCAGTACAATAACACTAAGGATAATATTTATAGTAGATAAAATAATAATACCAGGTAAAAGGAAGTGTGTATGGACATTACACAGTACATATTAAATACTGCAGAATATGTTACCATCCCTGACACCATGGGCTTCCCTACTCTGTTCTGAAGAAATGGCATGAATTCCTCCAGCATGGATACTTGGGACTCCCTAGTGATTTTTCCAGTTAGGGATGTCACTGATGGCAAACCATTTTTTTTCCTCTGCTTGCTTGATTTCACCTTTTTTTTTTCATATCTCAGTGATTGGTCATTGTAGATTTACATGTGCATTCCCTTTGCTATCAGTTATATTCACTTTTCAGTAACTGCCCAGACATCCCATACATTAAGAATTAAAAATGTAAGGTATTATTGCTGGTCCATGTCCATCATTGTGGCCCTGACTTGCTCTGCCCACCCTAATGTCACACTGGATTATGGCGAATGGAGCTCCCTGAATCATGCTCTTAATGAGATAAACAAAAATACCCTCATGTTTGTGCAGTTATGGAATTGTTCTCACTGAAATTCAATGTATTCCAGAGCCTATGAGCCCATCCAGCCTGCTTTCAGTACAGCATTTTGTCAATGGGAGCAGACTTGGGTTAGTTTTTAAGTGAAATTAAACGGTCACATTAACCACTGCGTGAAACTCTATTCTTTATTCTAAACACAGTCTTTTGTGACATACTAAAAACTGTCCAGGTAAATTTAGACATATTTGAAAAGTGACTGGTTTTGTAGCCAGTGTGACATGAACACCATTTTTATCTGATATTACATGGATTTCACAGAATAAATGTTGGGCTGCCAGAATCTCCGATTGCCATTAAGCTTCTTTTCCTCATTAGTAACCGACCTGGAGGTGTTAAAAGCCACCCATGGGTTCAAGCAAACCAACCAATCCCCTTCCCAAGGCTTTGAGGCTGAGCAGAGTAAGCAGAGATGTGTCTGCTGAAAACTATTTACAATCCACAGACGACAGCTTTTTACTGCATTTCTTTGGTTTTGCCGACTTAGCCATTCCATCCCTAATAGAATAACCTAATCCATGCATACCAAAAGCGCTGTTAATATTCTGGACCTGGAAAATTAGCCAAAAATCCACAGAAAGATAAGCATAATAGGACACTGGTGATTAACATGTACATTTAGCATAATGGATCCCAGCATCAACATCTCCTGTACATTCTTCCCAATTCAGACCAGTTTTGTACATCTCAACGGTGGTGGTTATATCTGATGAAACAGCAGAGCTACAGCAAAGAAACAATGCACAAAGAATGTTTGTAATGTAATATGAAAATGGTGTTCAGGATTTTAATACACTGTAATTGACCGCACTGATTTTTTTTTTCTGTGAAAAGATAAGTTGGTATGAAAATCGTGCAGTACTTAAATAATGTAATTTTGATAATGACAGTGAAATACAATTTCTGTAAGGCAAGTGAATCACAAACTTTTTCTCATTCAAATGGAGTGTGTAATATGTCTTAATGCTGTCACTATTATACATTTTAAAAATAACTCTGCCATGAACTATTATCGAATATCATTATATTTCAAATACATAACAAAAACTAGTGAAGTCACAATACAAACATGTTGAAATGCCATGTTGAATTTATTGGGGAAGTATTGAATACTGCAGGAGTGAGTCAAACTACTTCTTCTAGACAGTTTTATCACAGTTTTTTTAAAGAGCTGAACCTTAGCAGCTCCTTCCCCATGTTGAGCTGAAAACTGAAACTGGGATAGGTTTTGACCTTCCAAGATAAACATGAATTCCTATGGATAGTCAAGGTTCCTATTGCTTCCTGTGTTGTGCCAGACTTTGGCGATGGAGGGGTTTGATCTATTAGGGGTGAAATTGCACTGTTGGCAAAAATGGTCTTATTTGTGCCTTCCATCCTGAGACTGTGGAGGAAGCGGCATCACTCCACTTCTGGGACACCTTAAGGGAAGTTGGATGAATGGAGAGGTCAGAATTCAGGAAGGTTTCCAAGCAATTCCTGCAAGTTAGTAGCTCAGTTAGGTTTTTAATATCTAACTTTCTTGCCTTTTTTTTTTTTAACTCGTGTCTCCCTCCTCCACCCCCTCACTGGAGACCCACACTGCTCCTGCTTCTTGAGAAAAGGCTCCTGGAGGAGGCTTGTGCTGTCTCCACACATACTTTGATATTTGTAACTGATGGGGCTCCTCTCTTTGCAGCTGGGAAATGGAGAGGAGCAGAGAAGCTTCACCACATCACAGGGATCGCTGTGTAAACTGAGGTTGTGTTGAGTGGATGATGAGTTGGTTGTGCCCCCTTTGATCTGTGCTCACATCTGACCCCTGCACAGATCAGCCCTTTGTCCAAGGCTGCTGGAGACACTGGGCATCCTCTGCTCTTTCCTCCAATGTATGTTTAAAGTGGAACATATATATATAATGTTCCCTTATGCTGCTCTGTTCCACTCCCAACGATATATTTTATATGCTGCAAATTTTACTCCTTACCAAAAATACATCGTCCTGGAAGCAAACTGAGTCAAGTGTTGTCAATGTGCCCGTAATTCCTTTGCAATTGTGTGAGGTGTGAAATTCGCTCAACTGTTCTCACTGGAAGATCTGAAGGGTGGGAGATAAAAAAATTGTTTAATTTCTGCCAAGTGGGCAAGGACAAATATAGATTATGTATATCTTATTTCTCTGGAGCGAAGATGGAGGAGTGGTGGTTCCAAGAGACATTCTCAGAAGAAAAAGGAAAGGAACTAGGACAAATATTTTCTTTCCTCTTTCATCATATATATGATACGTGCAAAGAGACAGTAACGGTTTATTACACCAAAAGGTAAAATAACTGGTTGATTCAGCTAAATTGGAGTTCGAAGTAGAAAAAAATATGCACAGTGTCCATGGTACAAACTTCTTAAACAAGGTGTTTCTCTAACTCATGAAGGAAACCAGAAATAACATTTTCTGTGGTGGATGGATGGTCTTTTTTATTTTTTTAAAAATGGTTTTAAGATAATTTTACTCTTTACTTGAAAATTATGATCCGCTCATAAAAGCAGGCATTCATAATGAGAAATTTAGTCATGAATGAAAGTTAGGATTCACAATAAAACACCCACTGGTGTTGGTGATTTTTTGCCTCTCAGTCATTACCTGAGCATGGCACTAGGAGGCAATCTGCTATTAGAGGTGTCATCCCTCAGACATCAAAGTCTGGGAATATCAAGATATTTCAGCACCAAATGGTACCATTCACGACCATTTTTTTATGTGTCACTACCACCATCACCTTGTCTTCCATCAGCTGTTAGATAGTGGCAGACTGGAGATTAAAAATACCTTACTGAGACTCTGGTCACACTTTTGGCCAATAATTCCAATTTCTAATATCCCGAATAAAGGAGTGAGGTTAAGTGAGGTGATATTTAGACTCAGGTGGTGACAGGGCTGTCGAAGCCAACCTGCCTGAGTTGACAAGACACAGGTGTTCCCAGGTACAGCCATAAGCAAACCAGCTCAAATAAGCTGTACAAGGAATATTTATACACCTCTCTCTGCTGTAGACATCTCTAGGGCAGAAATCAGCCAAAAAGGGGCTGGGGTTGAAAACTGATAGTTTGGATTCAGGTACAAAGGCAAGAGCCATGTCAGCTCTTCCTGGATGTTGAGTGCTTGACTTCGCTGTCTTACATCATCTTATTTTGATAAAAGTTCTTTTGTTGTTGTTTGGGAGCAAATGTATATTTATATACTTTTATTAATTCTGTAAAGTATTTGGAAGTTCTGAAAGAACCAAGACAGAGCTGGAAACATGCTTTTAAAAATGCTCCCACAAGTGTTTACTAAGACAGAAAGTTGAATTTGACTTGGCTGTGTTTGTGCTCCTTTTATTTACTTTATGTGAATATTTTAGCTAGTAGGTTTACTCTTAAGATTGTTTATGGGAACAGCACATTTTAAGCAAATATTTCAAAAAAAATCATGTATATTTTAGATTTGCAAAGGCAAATGCTTTCACTAGAAATCTAATTGTAAGCTTTACTGTTTCCAATGTATGCTTTATTACACAGGCATTAAATCAGAAAGTGTGTCCATGGACATACGGGTTTATGTTTAGTCAGGAACTACTAACTCGTGGGTTAAACAGCAGCTACACAAAAGACATCACAGATCATCAGTGACTCTCAAGAATTCCAGATATTAAGCATTTTCATTTATTTATACATTTATAAATGTATAAATCCCCAGACCTTTCCATTCCCTCTGACGCAGCCCTTTGCATAAGCCACTCTTAAAGTCTGTGTTCCAAGTGCTGGGATGTGTTGTGGTATCATTGGGTAGATCAAACAATGAAAGAAAATAGAAATTGCAGTTTCCAGACAAAACAGATTTTTGAATTGGGACCATGACAGAGTAAAAACTCACAATAAATTCATTGTTGGTCTGCTTAATGCAATTCTTCATCTGCAAATTCTCTTGCAACTTTGAAATCTTATCTGGCATCTCGTCTTTTAAAACCACTCCCTTCACATTTTGGAAAAAAAACAACAATCCTGTTTGTGTGTCTGTAATATAAACATAATTAACATAGGTGGTATATGGAATTAATACTGCCTGTAAGCAAAGAGCTTCACAATTAAATCACAGATTTGCTGCTATGCAGGTTGAAGACATGAGCTTGGCTCAGCAGACAGTGTTTTTTTTCTGTGGTCCATAGATTGTTGTTCCATGTCTTGTGTCAGCACAACTGCATTAGGAACTTCACCACCTGCATCAGCTCACATTAATATTATTTTTAAGACAAAATGATCCTTGATATGGCACTGCCACCCATCAACAGAAACAATTGTGCTGTGGAATGTTAATATGAAAGTTTATATATGATAACATTACCGTTTGTTTTTAATAATTTTTCCAATGGAAACAACTACTGTTTCAGTGAGTCATTTTATTTTCTTGCATTTCCTGGCAAGTGCTGCAGGACTGTTTAAGGAATAGAAAAACAAGCTGGCTGCAGCTCAGCAGAGAGGCTGATTCCATGGGCTGTGCTAGGTGGAGAATTCCATTTAAACCAGTGGTCTGGACTGGTCATACAAGATGGGCTGCCTTTTTCAGCTTCTAAACTATGGCCTCTACTGAAACACTGTAAAACAACATTAATTAAGACTTCAAATTCAAACCAGAGCTCTCAGTGAACATATGTATTTCCAGATCATTCCACATTATATAATACTAGAAATATTGAAGCTTATTTACAAAAGGGAAGTAATGGAAAATGTAATCATGTTGGTGTATTTTGGGAAATACATCAGATTTTGTTAATAGTTTGAAGAAAATTTTAAACTGAGGAATACAAATCTAGTTCTAATTACTACCCTATCAAGGATATTTCAGAGAAAAAAATTAATTTCAAGCTTTTATAAATTATTTTTGGCCCATTTTAAGGCATTTGTCATTGGCTACTGTGACTTAGGACAGTTAACATTTTCACTGTTATCTCTTTTCAGAAAGAAGCAAAACATTCTGATCCAAAATTGATAGGTGTTGTTACTCTGTTCAGATCTTAACAAGGATGTGAAATTTTATTCTATCAGCTCTACTGTGCTTGTCTGGTCTATATTTCCACCTAAACTGGACAAATTCTGCAGCCATTTAAATCCACCCAACCCTATCAACCATACTCTTATCCTGATTTACAGCCTCATTAGGATTTTAATGATGTAAATGGAAGTAGAGTTTGCTCCTAAATCTTCCCTCTAAATTGGAGAGTGTGTTCACCTCTGTGTGCAGGATGTGCCTCAAACAGGGAATGCACAGCTAGAACTTGGCAGGCCAGGCCTGGGGTAGGGTGGATTTCTTTTTTAAAAGAGCTGAGCTCCCACCTTTCCCGAGATAAGCAGCCGCACATTCCCGTGTATCTTGTAAAATCTTTAACAGTCCTACACATGCATGTACAAGTGTAGCACTGTTTTTACAAGATAGACTACAATTCCTTCTCACATATCTTTGTGATGAGGGAATCGAGTCATCAGTCTAAATATATTTGGGGTTACTGAAGCTGCAAGACTTCAAGAAGAACAGGCACTTCCCAGCTCCTGGTACCTGTGGAACAAAAACAGGTTCAGGCATAAAATCTCTAAATGGGTGACAAATAAGAAAGGACAGAGGGGCTTTATCTATCTATCTATCTATCTATCTATCTATCTATCTGTCTGTCTGTCTGTCTGTCTGTCTGTCTGTCTATCTATCTATCCATCCATCCATCCATCCATACATACATACATACATCTTGCCTTAAAGCTTGTTCCAGGGCTCAGAAAAGCAGAATTCTCATTAACGTCAGTGGCCCGAATCAGGTCCTGAAAAAGAAAACATAGTGTATCATTTTCAGTATCTTCTATAAATTTAAGCCAGAGAACCTTTGTGACTCCTAACACCCTGTATATTAAACAGTGCTCTGAAAGATTTAATATTTATATTACACAAATCCTGCTGTGTTTAAATTGTTTAAAGGTGCCATAACCAGCACGTTTATTCTGACCCAATGCTCTCTGTAGCTCAGATGTGTAACTCCTCATAGAGACCCATGTTACCCAAAATCATTCTCCTCCCACCCTCAAAACTGCACCAGAAAAAAACATTTGCCAGAACTTGCTCCAGAAGGCTCATTTCCATATAGCTTTCTCTTAAATAAAAAACTAGGAAAGCAGAATGATGGGGGATCAGAACAACCCTGGGCCATTGGTTTGATATGCTGAGCCTGGAGTTTACTCAGCCATTGCCCTTCCAATGCCAATAAATTGTAAACAGTGTGACATATGTTGTATATCATTAATGGAGAACGTTATACAGTTTTATATGCATAAAAGAATGATATATAATAATGCCCCCTCTATGGTTGGGGGGTGCCTGACCGGGGACAAAAACTCACAAGATTATTAGTGCAAGATCGGGCTGTGCATCATATGGACAAGTCCAAATAATTCTGCCCAAGAGTAGGGAGTTAATAATTTCTTCCTTCTATTAAATTAGGGCTGTTTGGGTTTTGAGTTTATTTTAAAGCACACTGGAGCTTGATGACTTTTAGTCACAGGTGTAGTGCTGCGGAGTCAAGAAGCAGAAGGATTTTTAAAGATCTTACATAACTTCAGTGATATTTTTAAGCATATTAATTGGCAGGTGCTTCACACAAACACGGAGGTGACTTTCTGAAAATACAAACCTGCCCCTTGAGTGCAGCAATTTTATTTTGTGGCTTCTATAAACAACCAAATTCATCACCTGTAAAATTGAAGAAGGTGGCACTTGTTTTTAGAAAGAAGTAATCAGGTGAAAGCTTTTCTCCCCAAAACAAAATGAAGCTGTGAATAAACCAAATCAAGAAGGAAACATGATCAAAATTAGGCAGTTTATAAATATACAGTGCACAGGAATACAGCAAGCCCATAGGTGGTGGGCAGCCCCATCACTCATCTGCCTGTGGATCTCACAGCTGGAAAAGGCTGTGGAAAGAGGTGGAAAAAATCCAAGTGTTTAATAATAGTGCTGTGAGTTGCTGGGTTTTATTAATTTTCACTCTTTTGCTGAGTGCAGGCTTAACACCAACACAGAGAAACCCTCAGCTCACATAGGAGCTGGAGGAATTGGGCGCTGTTACACCTCACCTTGAAGGTGACAGGCAGGGCTGTGCAATACCCATGTTTATGCATTAATACGCAGAAACCTGCTTTAGTAGGCTTGGGTTTTGGGTTTTTTTTTTTTGTTTTTTTGTGGGTTTTTTTTCCCCTGGATATCTTAATTCTGCTAATGCAAAGTGTGAATGAAATTACAGGTGCCCGTCTGCAGTGCAGGATGCTGATAAACAACTCGCCACTTCGCAGTGGCTGGTCACATCTGGAGCCTTTTGGGATGCAGAAAGTACTGGAGGATTATTGCAAAACTTAGAGGCACTTGCTTTCCCATAACTTGTTTTTAACCTAAATTTGTAGTTCCCCCCCCATCCCCCATTAAAGGATTTTACTTATTATTTATATTATATTATACTTATTTAGCTAACCAGCTAAGTCAGCAGCGAAGCAGAGAGTCAGACCTATAGCTCTTGTCAGGAAACTTTTCCAGTTTGACCTTAGACTGAGACAGGCTGGTATAAAACCATGGATCGGTGGATTCTGTTCCATTAATTCCAGCCTGTTTTAAAACTCCACAACCCTCAGTCCCCAACTCTGACTGAGTTAGCACACAGTGTTCGACGCCACTGTTCCCTGTCAGAAAAAAAAAAAAAAGGCATGAAATATTTGAATTTTTTTCCACCTTTAAGTTGTCATAATACTTCCATAACAGAAAATGCAACATACAAATAGAGATGGATAGGTGGATCCACAGTACAGACTGTGAAGTCTGTATGAATGTGAAGTCCCTCACTCTGGCATTTTCTTCTTTGTATAGTTATTCCTGCATGGAATAGGTGGATTTAACACCCAGTTTGATGCAGTCTTCTACCATTTTCAAAGCACTCAGTCTGTCTTGAAAAAATCCCTGCTGCAATTCTAGAGGCTGTAATGAATTAACACCTATTTATAATATTATTTACCGTTTCTATTTGCCAGCATGTGCACAGAAACACAAAGGGGGCTGAGGAAGGTTTCACCCTTGGCGTTCCTCGCACACTTTTGAAATCTTTGCAAAATTTCCATCAAGTCACTGTAGCAATAATTATGCATGTATGCAGTTAATGTTCCCTGACTGTTTCTGATCCACTGTGTCTGTTCCCTTTCTGTGCTCTCCTGTGGAGATCATACAGGCAGGATGGAACACACAGACTGGTCAGAACTCCACACCCTGGAAAATCTCTAAACCCTGATCCTGGAGGAAATATTTCAACCAATGCAAAATAATAATTAAGAAAAAAAAAAAACAAACCACAAAAACCAACCCTAAATGCTCATCTGCACATTTATTCCCACCCCCCCCCCAACATTTAGTACATGTTGTGTTAGA
>JAWWLV010000100.1:8728644-8740771 GCA_035041135.1 Platyrinchus mystaceus | reverse complement strand
TAGAAATATCTGAAATGGCTTTGATGTATTTTCTGTGATTATCCACAATTTCCTGTTATGTAAGGTAACTCTCAGGAGACTTCAGACTCAAGAATATGTTGCACTGGGAATTATCACTAAGATCTGGCCCAGTCTAGCTTTTTATCTCACTGAGCTTTGCTGTTGTGCAGAGCACTGTATTTTTCCTATACTGTTTAGTCTGTTTATTTAAAATATTCACTCTGAAACTGAGAATGCTCCAAATTTATCCTCTTGTAGCACATGTGATCTTTCTTGAGAATCCAGTTAAATATAGGGGGGGTTTGTGCTTTTTTGCTTCAGAGAAGATATAGTCAAGTTGGGTCTGGCTTTCTTCCCCTCCTATTTGAAGGTCAGTGATCATTTAGGACAGATTTCTATCATGCATTTCAGATGCTAAGGCAGTGTCTGTAGCAGGAGACAGGCCATAATTTATCAGTGAATCTCCAGCTGTTCTCCAACTCCTTCCTGGTGAGGAGGTGCAGGGAAGCCTGGTTTCATTAAAGCTCCCACTTGATGATAGTAAACATCTATTTTAGTCTTCAGTCCTACACGCTAATCCTGACCCATCAGGAATTATTTGCCTGCACATTGACAGTTGTGGGAAGAGAACAGATCCTGCTTCCCCCTGACCAGGTGCTGATGTCACCTTTGGGAACTACCTTGGGAAGAAGTTGGACATGCGCCTTTGAGGGAACTCCTCCATCCAAGCATAAGACCATCCTTCTTCTACTTCCATGTGTTTATTGTAGCATCCCCTTTGCACATGGCAGTTTGTGTTCTCTTACTGTCCTCTCACAGCTGCTGCATTCCAAGTCTGTTCCTCTCTCAGTTTCATCCTGATGTTCTGCTCTTGCCCAAAGAATGCATGTCTGTGTTTACAAATTAACATGCTTTTACAAAGAATTATCTGCATATCCAGGGCTTTTCCCCCCATTATTTCCCACAACTTCTTGCCTTTCTTGATATCTTCTACACACAAAACATCTCAAGACAGCTCCTTCCCAGCTCCACGGCTCAGTGCAGAAATACCTATGGCATTCAGATCTCATCAGTAAAATGTTTTAAGAGATATTTAAACATGTTAAATGAGTCAAATATATGAAGTTTTTGTTAACCAAGCTGGCTAATAACACACAGATTTCCTTTGTGATTTTTTCCCCTACCTACCTGCAGACAACCAGGACCCACTTAAGCCCTGCTTTTAGTCTCCATCCCTGCATTCCAAAAGGAAACAAAGAAACTTTCACATTCAGTCAAAACTGACTGAAAAAACTGTACTTCTGGCCAAGACACAAATGCAAACAGAACAAAACCAAAATGTGGGCGCCTTGTTGCACCTTCAGGGGAACTAGGCACCTGTGTTCTGCTGTTGGCCACTGCCACCCACCCCACGTGCCATTACATCAGATCTGACCTCTCCAAGGAGTGTTTCCTGACCCTGGTTCCCATGGCTCTGATCCAGAACTCTCCCAGTGTCTCCAGCACCATCCTGCACTGTCAGCGGGCAGGGAGCAAGAACCACCAGGATTTACAGCTCTCCAAATCCTGCTGATTCATGGACATGGCAGGAATTGAATTGTGCCATATCAGTGCTATTCATAGCTCTTCCACCCCTGGAGCAGCCTGCAATATTTCTGAAGACACTGCTGCTGGTGACAGGGGCTGAGCATCACCTGCGCAGCTCCCTCACCACACAGGACCAGAAATCACCACCAGTTTCTCACCCACAACTTTACTCTGGTTCATAGTTGGGATTTTGCTGTGGAAATGTGGTGCCTGGGTAATTTAGAGTATGGCATCCAGATTTATGGATGAATTTAAGAATAAAAATATAAAAATTGAAGGCTGCTGTTCAACCAAAATGCATTTGGAGTTGGTGTGGTGCAGGAACTGCATCCCAGAGGGTGAATTTCCCTGTTACTATTCACTCCAGCAGCTCCAGGGCTGGATGCCCAGGTGCTCCACTTGACCCTCCAGTCTTTCCTGACTCTGGCTGTGATATCTCTGTGGACTGGTAAATGATATAATGAGGATGGTTAAAGGAGGGGGATACAAGAGTTAACAAGCTGCTGGCATTTCTCCTCTGCTTTGTGGTCTGCTGAGTGCACAAAACAACCCCATGCCAAATTAAGCACATTTGGGAATCCTTATCAGGAAGGAATCTAAACTTGGGCACGGAAGATTTATGGCAAAATGGGGATCCCTCTGGAAACACGTGGTTGCAAAGAGTTCACTGATACTGTGACAGGGAAACAACGATCTCTCTGGTTTTCCAGCCCCATTCCCAGGAGGGGAGTCTGGGACTGGTTGTCAGCACTGGCACTGCGAGCCCACACCTACCAGCAGCAGGAAGGGGACATTTTAGAGCACAGTATCTTACTTAGCCCTTCAGTTCCAAACAAACTTTTTTTAGGTACCTGTGTTCCACCTTTAATGAATGGAGCCCACCCAGTGTACACAACACTTGGAGCAATTAAACTGCAGTGCAATTAGTGGTGGTGTTGTGATTGCTCAGGCAGGATCAGGGCTGAGTTGTGCTAAGCATCCAGACCAATAGATAAAAGTCTTTGATCCACAAAGTTGACAAGGCATTCCTAGAAATGCAAGAGATAAAGTTGAAAAAACAAAAGAAAGCCTTGACAGCAGCTTAGGCTTGTTCAGGCTGAGGGGCTGGCATGGAGAAGGGGGTAAGGAGCAAGGAGCGGTGTTCTCTGCTTGGCCTCACAGAGCACTAACTGCCATTACAGTCACTATCAAAATTAGAGGAAATTGCATCCATTTTACTGTTGAAATGTACAAAACGTACAAAGCTTTCCCAGCATCCATAAAAAGTTAAATATATTAGAAAACAGAGGACATGAGCTTGCTGTTGTTCTTCAGCCTCAACTTGTATTGCTTTCAGTGGCCATTTCACCTCAATAAAGACAGAAGAATCCAGGCACAATGTTTTTAATTACAAGTGGCATTTCTAAGCCTTCTGTGGTCAGTGCCCAATCCAAAAAAGTGACTTCACTTTTGACTCTGGCAGCACGGATGCTCTGTGCAGGAGACAGGCTGCAAACCAGTTTCCATCCTGCTTCAATAATAGATTCATAATCCGAAAAGGAACTTAAAACACTGTACTCCAATATTCAGACTTGAAGCTTTCCTTCTGCAAATGGTTTTATAACCCAGCCATAAAAGACTGCCTTTGAAAGTTGACTTAAAAGGTCTTAGGAAAGCTGTGGATTTTTAGATTTGAAGCTTCCAGTACTTAACTGTTGAACAAGAGATAAACAAACTGGCAGCTTGCATGACAAAATCTGCCCTTACCAGGTGAAATAAGTCAGAATAGAGTCAACTTTGCACAGTCAAAATGTGCAGGATGCTTCAATGCAAAAACTCTTTCAGCTGTGCTTCCTGCGAGGTGAAACAGGTGGGGATGGATATTGCTGGGATGAGGGTTTGTGGAGAGTGACCCCTGGCCCTTACCTGTGGGGCAAGGGCACACAGAACAAGAGAGGAAGGACAGACAGAGTGCCAGAAATGTAAAGAAAGAACCAGAATGAACGCTGAGATCTGTTTTCTGCGTGGCAGACAGCCAGAAGAAATATTTCTGTACTGGGTGGATAAGGGCTCGTCTTCTGCTGAGGTGTAACCAAACCCCACTGAGACTCCTGTAAGCTTTCAAGGAATTGGCAGGGGCCAGGGGAATCCATGTGGAAAAAAACCCAGTTTTTATCCAAATGAGATGTAGATGTTCTCATGGATGAGCTCTTCACCATTTCCTTCAAGAACACTGTTGGATGTTCACTGTTAGGAGTTCTCCCTTTACTTCAATGACTTATTTATATTATTGATTTGCACCCAGTTTGCCTAGTTATACCATTTTCTCTGCAGTCAGCTATTCTGTATAAACCCCAAGGATCCATCTTTCCCTCAGGAAGCTCCTACTGGAGTCAGCTGCAGTATCCCTGAATTGACTGGTAAAAGTCATTTGTGTTTCTATTCTTATGGCCTCTAAATGCTGATACCTTGCCAAATTCCCATGGTTGCCTTTTAACCAAGCTATTTTTAATATATATATAAAACCCAGAAATTCTATCACATCAGCATCTGGACATTTTCCTTTGTTCCTTCTCTGAAATTACCTCTGTTTGTCAATAGTTTTTCTAAGGGTGATGACTTCAGAAGGAGATATGAAACCACAGCAGAATATTTTATGTAATGCTGTAGTGTCTCTTTTCCTTGACATGCAGGAACAAAGCAGTCTTAGGATAGCTTGGAATTTGAAAAGGGCTTTGATGAGAGTCCTTATTGCATGTAACTGCTAAGAGAAGGGAATTCTTAGGACTTGTTGGGAACTTGGGCACTAAACCCAGGATTCATAAAAGATTATTTCTGTAGAAAAAAATTGCTGACAAATAGAACAGTGGGACAGAAATCAAAATTTAACTTGAAAGGGGTTTAAAAAGAGGGAATACAACATGTATTGAATGAGGGAGGAGATTCCTTAAGGATGAGCCAGGTGTGTTGCTGCATGCAGGAGGGAACGTGCCCACAGCCTGCCTTGCCTGCTCCTCTCCAAACACGCTTGGTCAGCAGCTGCTCCTTCCCTGCCAGGTCCTGGAAAGTGAAGGGATGGTCTCTGATTTGCAGTCAGGCAATTTCTCAGTGCCTTGGAGAGCCATTGTATCCATACCCAGACACACAGGCAGCCCTTCTGCGGAAAAATGGGTACGTAATTGTATAATCATTTCTATGGTGACGAGTGAGAACATAACTTCGAGACGTTCAGAATAATAATGTGCCTAAGCAAGGGCATATTTTAAAACCTGGTGCTTGTGCATGAAAAGGTCCTGTGCAACTTCTGGCAGTCAGGAGAGACAGTCTGCCATAAACCTCCTCACAGCAGCCTGGAAATTAATTTCCAGAAACACAACTGACCATGGAGCAATGTTAGCAGTAGATTTTTGCTGAGCCTTTTGTGGTAAACAACATTGTCAGCCGAGCAAAGAGTGACTACACTTCAGAATGAAGAGCCAGACCTACAGGCAAGTGTGGAAACACTGCTCCAGCATTCTTCATTCTGGGTTACACTGACTCCTGAATCCCCACATCAAGAGCAGAACAGGAGAATTTTACATGCAGTACCCACTCAGGTTCATCTGCGTGCCTGAACTGCTTCTGAAAACGAAGTCCTAAAATATTTCCAGTATATTTTCAGTAAAGATGGGCTTCAAGCCCGCTGTCAACAGATAATAACAGTTAACAATCAGTAAACAAATGCTTTTGGTAACTTGGGTCTGAGTGTGAGACTTCCTTGGGAAATCCAGTTGAAAGGATTCAAATTCAAATTAGAAGACAAGGACCAAAATATACATACATACATACATATATATATATATATATAATTTTCAGGATAAGATTCATCAGGTTATTCTAAAAGGAATAGGAAAAGGAATAGAAAGGAAAGAAATAAAAACAAATATGAATTAATAGAATGAATGTTGCCTTCCCCAAGTTTTGTTCCTGTATGAACTTTCCTCAGCGATCTTGAGAGAAAAGAGAATATCATCACAAAACATTTCAACAGCTTCAGGAGATAGTGAGTTGTGTGAAACATGTTGACCATTCCTATGCTTTTTGCTTTGGCATGACATGTCTGACATGACTGACTCCAAATGTACACTGAAACAACAAATATAGCACATATCTTAAAGTCTAATGTGCTTTTCATTAAGACATTCTCTGTGTTTCAGATAGCTTGGACAATGTCACTAAACTTGTCAGATTCCCCTTCTGTTTCTCATAAACTCACACAATGCTGTTGAGTTAGGCTTCATATGGATGCAGAGAAACATCCAGATCCATCCAAAAGATTGTTTACATTGACATCAGAAGGGATGGAAAACAAATTATGACATTTGTATTTGTATTAGGAGCCAGATACTGCTGGAGACACGGAAATCAGGAACAACATTCTGATAGGATGCTTGCATTTGTAAATCCATTTTTAATTTTTAAGCAGACCTAATCTGGGAACCTTAAAACAGTGTATTAGTCCCCTACTGCTCTGACTTCCATCTGGTCCAAGTACTTCTTGAATGAGAAGACTGTTGGGGAATGGCTGTTGAAAATCTGTATATATGTGGTAGATTTCACTGTAAGGGGTTAAGAGAAAGATTTGCTTCATAGTTCCCCTCATGTCCTTCCAAAAATTGTAAGTTTGTTGTTTCTTTGTTCCTTAGCAATACTTCCTAGTCCTACACTGTCCCAAATGGTCCTGGTTTCAATGGGAAACATGATCAGACAACATGATCAGACCTGCTACATCTGAATTTAGAGTATTGTTTCCCCAGACATGGCAAGCACCTATGGAGGTGAAAGGGGATTCATAAAAGTAAGTGAAAGAGGAAAAAAAAGTCCCACTGGAAAAAAAAAGATATTTCTTAAAATTGATTTTAAAGAATCAGCATGCAAGGAGAAAGAGAAATATAATCTAAATCAGCCTCTCTTTATTATTGTGTATTTCTTTGCAGGATTGTCATTTCCATTAACGTGAAAGTTACCTTTAATACCGACAGCTTTTTAAAACAGGGCTGTGTTTTTCAGGATTGAATATGCTCAAACCGCAGAATCAAATCCAGAACAATTCTCAGGAGCAGCTACTGATTGAGGATGGAAAAGCGGAGTGTTTGGGAAGTCACATGGCTGCCTACTCCTCATTCCCCTTAAGGCAACGAGAAATCAAGGCCAAACTCTTTAAAGAATGGTAGTCTTACAAAAGGAAGATAAATGGTTCCCTGATTCCTTGGTTTTCCAGGCAACTGAGAGATCTTCTCCTAGTGAAATATTTTTATACCCACAATAATAGATAACACTTTTTCCATTCTAAGGTGGGTCACTTCAGACTTACAAGAAATTTGAATACACTGAATGCTTAAAACCTGAGGTATGACCCAGATTTTTGCCAAGAACACATAAAATAATGCAGCTCTTCAGAACCACAAATATACATCTCACCAGTCTGGCATGTCAACATGCTGGAAAAGGCTCAATATTGGGACTGACTGAAAAACGACATGACATCGGAAGGACCAGCCACGCGGGGAAATTAAGGTGGTCTCTTTAAGAGAAGGCTCACAATCAAACAGAGATGCCAGTCTCAGGATTTCTACAAGGGTTTTGTGCTGGGCAAAGAGTAATAACAAACTAAAGAACTTTTGGCATTTCAACTTTATTGAAAAAGGGTACAAAGGAACCACCTCTGGATATTGTAAAACTCACAAATAAATTCTTTACAGCTGCACGAGGAAAGATAACAATGAGAGCCTGATATTTCATTCCTAGCACAGTAAAAAATCCTATTATAGCCAATGCAGTTATGGGTGCACCAGCTGTATTCTGGGAATTCTGTATAAATCCTGCCTGTTTCTGAACCAAAACCCCTGAGGCCAGTGTGCAAGATTAAAAAGCCCCTCTCTTCCATACAGATGCCTTTCCACATCCCTGGTTTGTTGGCCAGTGTCTGGAATTAAGTAAGTTGCCATAATGGGACATGATGCCCTCCCAGGCCACAGAGGAGGTTTTCCAGACCTGCCTTCCTGCCCTGCACTCTTGTCTGGTAGCAACAGTCACATAAAAAATGCATGTCTTCCTTCCTCACTGAAATCCATACCTTGGGATACACTAGTCAGACATATCTTGTGCTGCTGGAAGAATGTTTTGGAGTTGTTTGGGTTTGTTTTTTTTGTAAGAGCAGAAGAAAATGAAGGGGAAAAATAGGAAAGAAAAGGAAATGGAAGAAATAAAAATATCTCTTCTTCTCAAGGTCACTTTTAAATCATCAAGGGAAAAAGGCCACCACAGGTCAGGAGGCAAGCGTCACAAATCTGGGCTATAAATTTTGACCATAAAAGAAGGATACTTTAAATTACACAATTTGCCTTAAATTTCAGGCTCCTCCCTCCTCAAATATCCTAGGAAAACACCATGCCAGGCAGGAAGAATGTGGAGAACTCAACAGGAGAGAACTTACACGGGAGAAGGCTCTGTTTGTTACACAGCCTGAAGGCATCTTTGTTCCCTCATTCAGAACACGGTTTTGTAACAATCCCTGTTCCTTCCAGCCACTCGGACCAGGGCTTGGTTCTCCTCACAAACCAACAGTACCACATTTCTTTGGACAGAAAGACCACCTGGGGAGAAACCAAGTGGCTTCAGCCATGAGAACCACACTCTGCCTGTGTAAACAGATCTCTCACAAGAGGTCAGAGGAGCTCATTCATCTCAGCTCCCTAAATACCAACACTGGACTTAGACATGGGAAGCACAGCTCAAACACCAGCAGAGAAGTCATCAGCAAAGGCTTATGTTCAAATATACCATTTATATGCATAAATGGAGAAGAAGAAAGCCTTTTGGAGCTCTTAGTTGAGTCCCACGGCTTCTGTGGGCTCTCAACAGGCTCTCACATCCCTTTGCGTGCCAAGAGCTCCTTTGTGCTAGGAAGCCCAAAAAGGGTTAACTTTATGTTTACCTTAGACCTAGAGAAGCTGCTTTGGGGTTATCCTCTTATCCGTCATACTGGATTTCCAGCAGTTGGCTTAAATGAAGAAGTGTCCTTTAATGTAAAAAAGTGGTGATGTGCTAAACCTCAGTAAATAACTTCAATTTCTTGATGAACTTGTTTGGAATCGAAGGCAGGATGGACCTGAATTGGATATACACCACATTACAGACACTGTGCTGCTGTTTACTTCTATTCAGTCTATTTACTTCTACTGTTCAGTCATTTGTGCCAATTCATTCTCAACAAACATTTAATATTTTTCTTCCCTTAGAAGCCAAAAGTGATTATTTCCATACCTTCCCCTGGCATGGTGATGGCATGGCAGTTAATAACTATTTTAGAAGGGAAGTCTGCAGATTCATGTTATATTAGTTTATCAGTTAAATAAATAATTACAGATACATCAATGCATCTGATTTTTTCTATCCAGAGTATTCACAGGTGGGTGTCATACGACACTCACTGCAGTCATTAAATGGGATTTTGAAAAACTGGGCCCTACTCCTGATTTTGTAGTTCATCCTGGACTTCCACAAAGGCAGTTTCAGGACAGGGACCTCGGAGAAGGAAATGATGGAGCAGAAGTGCAGATAAGAAAGGAGAGAGAAAGGAGAAGAGTTTGTTCTTTCCACTAATATTAAACTGTCCATTTTCCAGCTGCAGGTTCATGAAAAGGAGACTTCTTGGTGACTACCTAGTAATTCAAACCTTACAAACCCACCTCGGAACACACAAAGACAAGGTAAAAAAAGGATTTTTTTTATTGCAGTTTCATGAAACCTGATCCCCAGCAGAGCCTGAAGAATTCACTAAGCTTTTGAACACATATGCACACTGGTATCAATTTCTTTTTTTATTTCTTCCTTACCAGATGAACAATATATATGAACGATGTCATGTGCGTGTCTCTGTGTGTATAAGTTAAGAGAAGCAAAACATATATAAATTAATGAATAATGCTGTGATTTCCTTCCTTCCTTTTAACACTGCTATTGGCCAGCTGGTATAACTGATTTGATACGTGCCAGCGTTTTTAATCATCACCACCCTCTCCTTGGGCCATGGGTCTAAAACAGGGAGAAATTTTCTCACTTTTCAATACGTCTATTCTTAACCGAACCTGAAAACCTCAAGTAGTTCACAAAATGTAGAAGAAGCTGCAATCTTGCTGTTGAAAACAAATGAAGTAACACTCAGTTATCAGAGTCCACCAGCACATTTTGTACTCATTGAGAAGAAGAGCAACACCACAGACAATTGTACTGTTTTCCATGATTCTTGAAATCCAGAGAAACTAGCTCCTTGGAATATCAAGACCACAAAACAGGCTGGAATGATCTCCATCTTCTAGGGGTTATACACCTCAAAGAAGGCAGAAAAGCTGCACAGAGCAGCTGTAGGTTTGGATGGGCTGATATGGTACAGCACTTAATTCACCAATATGTGCTCAGTAAATATGTGGGAGAGAGAGAGAGAGAACCATTTTATTCATCTTTTGAATTAAGTATGAACTTCTAATGTAAAGACCAACCCAGAGAATAGAACATTACATGTGTTTGTTTTATAAAACTGTGTAAAGGTTTGCCAAGGCTGTCACAGTATGACAGGCTTTGGGCCATTTATTTTCCCAGATCTTCACTTTGAGCATTGCTGCTTGCCTTGGAATCTCTTTTTTATGAACAGAATTCAATATATGTAAAAATCTTGAGCATTCTGAAGAGGTTATTTGCCCTAGTCATGGCTAACTCTTGGCTAAAGTCAAAGTCTTTCTGCTGTTATACTGGTGCAACCTAAGTCCTGCCAGGCCTACAGCCGATGACAGGCAACTTCCTCAGCACAGCTTCACAAAATTGCATTTTGACTAATCCTAAACCCAAAAGAAACAAATGTGTTAAATAAGCCTGTTGAAGTCGACAGCAGTCTGCATATGTCAAACCAACTCAGGAATTATCAGCAGCTCCATACTGTGATCAACCTTTTCCTGCAACATATTGCTGAGGCTAGTGACCCTGAAAATAAAAGCAATTTTGATGCTGCTAATGTGATTTCTGGTTGGGCTTTTTTTTTTTTTTTTTTTTTTTTTTTTAGCACAGCACTAACTGCTAAAAGTGGCAGTGAAGGCACTGTAGCAGCAAAGTCCTTTGTCACAAATCCCTGCACCCATATCATGCAAAGATAGATCTGCTCATGTAGAGCTTCGTGTGGAATCAGGGTCCCATTTAGCCTCACATCCACCTATATCCCCAATTCTCAAGCTGTTTTTCTTCTGGTCATTGCCACACGCAGCAGCACAAAGAATCACATTCCTGATGTGACACATCACTGAACCAGCAATGGTGACTTTCATCTATCCTTCAAATGATTAATAACAGAGGCTATGTACTTTTTTTCTTTTTTTTTTTTTTTAACAGACTGGGTTGTCTGGTTAAACATAGTTTTAGTCAGATGGCTTAAAACAACCAGCTAAACAATGACCTCACATGCCACGGGTGTTTATGTATATGTCAGAAATAATTTTAACCCGATTATTAACTAAATTTCAGAAAAAAAGAGTAGCAATTCCAGTTCTAGAAGTAAAAATATGTGATTGGAGAGAGAAGGGAGACTGTTTCTGAACTTTTCTTCATGAGAGACAACAGTTGTCTTAGTGAGCCCCAGAAGCACACACGTGAGCGTCCATGTGTGGGAGCCTGTCCAGTGGAAACAACATCAGGGAGAGCTGAAACCACATGAAACACCAGAGAACGAAGTCGTGACAGCTAAAGTGGAGGAAACCAGTACACACAAAGTGGTTTTTTCCACTGTAGAGTTCAGACTGTGTGCCCTTTATGGATAATTTCTCCTGTTCTGAATTGCACGTTTGCAAACTGGGAGCCTGAGCACTCACATGTGTGATCAAACCTATCACAGCCAGTGAAAGCAATAAAGGTTTCTTCTCACCAAGTTTTGTTTCTAAGCTGGTCATATTTGTGTGGCCTCTTCGTGGATGAACTGTATAACAGGAGGCTGCAAAAGCATCTTTGCTCCTTCTCCAAAGCCAGAAGAAAATTTTGGTTTTCACTGGAAAAAGAAAGTGAAAGGGGCTATTGGGTTATTAGTAAGCCTTTCTTTGAGACCCAGAATCACAGAATATCTTGAAGGGACCAATAAGGATATCCCTCCCTACCCCTGAGCTATAAGTAGTTTCATTTCCTCCTGAGTAGAAAAGAGGGGCAAATAAAGATTTTGTTTGGACCCACACATTCCTCCTACCTTCATTCTGCACTAACAATTAAGGACTCATCTCACTCACCTAAGCAATTCTTACTCATCTGTATAGCAAAAGAATGGAATTCTGCAGAGTGAGTCTCATAGTTAGACACTCCACAGGAGATTAAACATTCTACAGAAGGAAGGAGGATTTTTCAGAAAGGCTTCAAAGATGCCTCGGTCACATATCTGTTGAAAAAGACTAAACAAAAGCGTCCCTTTTCCATGATATCTTGTCCAAAAAAATCTTCCCGGCTACACAACAATAAGTATAGATAACTAGAATTAAAATAAGGGAGTACC
>JAWWLV010000100.1:8700782-8728544 GCA_035041135.1 Platyrinchus mystaceus | reverse complement strand
GGATAGATAACTAGAATTAAAATAAGGGAGTACCATTTACTGACTTAATTTCCTGAATAGCCCTTTGTTAGGAGCTTTGTGAAACCTGCCAGTTAGATTAATCAATGATTTTGAAAATCAACAAAATAGACAGAAATATAAAGTAATTGTACATATTACTGCACCAGGAAAATCACGATTCTGTAATATAAGTGGCTTTGTTTAAGTGAGTCCTACACAGCCACACAAGTAATGTTTCACTGCAGATATCCTTAACGTTAATCCATACCGTAACTAGCTGCAGCAAGCCAGAGGGGGAAAAAAACCCCCACCCAGTTTGTAGCTATCCTATATCTCAGACAGGGTGATAACATAACATATGCTTTAAAATGATAAAGACTTCCAAGAATAAGATGCAGTTTCAAGAAAAATATTCATACACACCCAAACAAAAGCAAAATCCTGTAATAATTGACTAATTGAAGCTTTCTGTATCCAAGAAAAAGTTAAAGGGGGAAAAAATCCGGCCCAAACCAGCCCTTTTCAGTGGCTTAGCTGGTCAACATTCTTATACACAAAGCCTAGCGCTCTTCCCTAAAACCTAAGAATTAATCAGCATTATGTAAGAGATTTTTATAACACTCTAAAAATACATTGTGAGTTCCTTCCAATGTCGGTTTGAGAAGCTTTAAAGTACTGCCACCCCTTATCCCCTTTTTTACCAAAGACTGGATCTTCATTTCTGATACTGGAAACTTAAATTTTGTCTCAGTAGTTGTGCCTCAAATCTTATTAATTACAGGGTTGGCCTCATGAGATACAACTGCTGCTGCTGAGAGCAGTGTTTGTGTTCAGAACGACCGGAGCAAGGGCAGGGATACACGGATATTATACCAGTATCCACACTTTGAGAAAGAACTAATGACACATCAAACTTGGTTAGACTGTTTGGGTGGTTTTTGTTAATTTACCTGCTTACTAAGAAAACTTTTGTATTCACGTGATGAGATTTTGTTCGTGTGGTGCTGGTAGATAATATTCCTTGATATCATTCCTCCAAAGGCAGTGGTAACATCAGCCGGGCAAACCCAAAGCAGTGCCCTGCAAGCACCTTATTCCTTTTTGTGCTCTAGTTTTCATATGCATAATAAATAACTGTTAGCACTATTTCTGCATTTTTCCACTGAAGGATCTCTAAGCAAAATTACAAAGTCATCACCTGAATTTTAATGGCAGCTTGGGAAGCAGACCTATAAAGAGAAGGAGTTTTGCCAGCCTTAATGGGAACGGGGCCATCCTGATCCTGTCTCAGCGTCCAGCCCAGTCCTCCTGAAGTTCCTCCTGCTCTCCCCCAGATCACATCTTGATCTGTGAGCACACAAGTCATTTGGGGTCCTTCAGACCAAAACAAATCACAGGAATGCAAATGAATCACATGAAAAACGGGAACAAAGCATTTTTAGCTGTGCTGCATATCGAAAGGACATTAGCAGCTATCTCACCATTACATCTTTAGGAAACACCTCAACATTGTCCTTTTAAAGAACAAAACTTCTCCCCTTCCAGGGCTGAAACAACACAGATACAGCCATCTTCTCTAAATACCCCCCCTCCCCTCCGAACCACAATTAAATCAACAAAAGCTACTGAGGCAAACAAAACAACAGATTTCGAGGATTGTCCTGCCGGGAAGGATTTCGCCACGGTTATCAATCTGGTGTCAAAGCCCTGCTAAAACCACGGGTCAGGGTGGCAGCATAAAGCCTTGAACAAGAGATACTCATCGTATCTGATGGGGTGATAATGGCTCTTCCCCAAGGGCAAGCAAATATTCAGATGGAAACTGCATTCCGGATTACGATGATCCCTACTACTGCCATTTACCTTTGTAGTTTGACCAAGGATATTCTCACTCACTCCTTTCCTTTCCTCACCAAATCTCCTTTTTTATGTTTTACCCACAACCCAAGTATTTTCTTTGTTCTATGTCCTGATTCTTTCCTAGCCTTTCTTTGCAGCATTTTCTGCTGCCCATGGTCACCCTGAATACCATCAGCCTCATGTCCAACCTAAATTCCACGGTACAACACATGTAAGCATTATTCTGCCTAAATGAGGCCAAAACTCTCCCATCGGTTCACGTTTCATTAACTTCTTATATTCTCTTCCTCGTCTTTCCCCACTTTTATCACCCGAATTCCTCATGCAGTGTGCTTGGGCTTTGCTTCCTCATTTTCTCCTCCTTTTCCTACCCTTTGCTCCTTCCCCTCTCCTGTTTTCCCTCTTTCTCCTCACACCACAACCCACTGCTGCCACCTTGTTCGTTGTTCTTCCTCTGGTCTCGGTGTAATTTGGGAGCCTTGATCCCACCAGCGTGGCTGATGTCAGTCTCATTTACTTTTCTCCCTAGATTCACTCCAACCACTCTCTCCCACTGTTAATAAAAAAAAAAAAAATAAAAAAAATGACGTATAAGCCTAAGACAACCAACTTGGGTTGGCACAAAATGGGATTTGTTGTGGTGTGCTCTAATTTGATGAATTACTGTGGTGGGTTGCAACAGCACAGACATCCCACACAACCCACACCGTGTAGGGAACTGCTATAAGCATCTCGGATTCTCCAGCTTCTTCCTGTTGTCTCTGCTGACATCGCTAATTTGTTCCAGTCGCTCATCAATACTCTTATTTCTCGCCGTTCCCCCCCTCAATTTCACCTCACCAACCATTCCCTTTGCTCTGGCAGCTCAAAATCCAGATGATGGCTTTTTTCCCTTGCAGCTCCAGCAATGATAAACAGATGCTGGTGGTCCACGTCTGGCATAACTTCCCTGCTGCAATCTTGGTTGGGTTCTTTTGTGGCGCTGGTTGCCCGTGACCTTTGCCTGCCCACAGGACGTGGAGATGGGCGCATTTACAACCTGGCCCGAACTGAGAAAGGGCTTGACATTAAACATGAAAACATTAAACCACTAAAAGCCCCCACCCAGGAGTAACGCATTTGAGTGGGTTTACAAGGTTAGTCGCACTTTAAACATAAGCAGGTATCAAAATCTGCAAAATTTGGGACTGTGGTTTAGGAGGAAGATAAAAAAATAAAAAATCAAGCAATAAATGGCCCTAGTGGCTGCTCCCTTCCTACCACCTCTTGTGAGCACGCAATTATTGCGATGCAACTCTAAAGAAAAAAAAATCAAAGCATTTCCTTGAATTTTCTCTAGAGACCGTGGGGCAGTTTTGGGTTTTTTTTACTTTCCTTTTTTTTTTTTTTTTTTAAGCCTCTCTAAAAAGTCACGCTGCTTTGGTTCAGGAAACGTTTCCTCCCCATCTCCAGCCGGCTAAGGCCGGTCCCGGCACTCGCCCTCCCGTCGCAAAGGAGGAAAGTCCCTCCCCCGGTGGGGGAACAGGGGGACCCTCGGTGGGGTGGGACCCGCTGGGGGGAGAACCCTCGGGCTGTGTTTGGCCGGAGTGGGGGGTCTCCGTGAGGGCTGAGGGCGGATGATGTGGGGGGGAGGGGGTACGGAATGCCCTCCGCCCTCGTGGGGGCGCAGGGGGCGGTCGGGGGGTCTCGGTGCGCGGGTGGGAGGCCGCGGACACGGGGCTGGCAGCGAATCCGGTCCGCAGTTTGCGTCTCTCCTTGGCGCTCCCCCATCGGCGGCGGCAGCGGCGGCGGCAGCGGCGGCGGGCGGGCGGCCGGCGCCGGGAACAGCCGGTTGTTTAAAAATCCTTCTAGAACCGTTTCTAATTCCCCCTTGCGCCGGGGAGAGGCGGCGAGAGCGGCGCGGAGCAGGGGCGGGGGGGGCCGGGGGCGGGGCGGGGGACCCGCTCGGCCCCTCCGTGCGCCCCGTCCATCACGGCGCCGGGGGCGGGCCCGGCCAATGGCGCGCGCGAGTGGCGCGGTCGCCGTGGCGACGGGGCCGGTCCCGGGGAGGCGGTGATGGGTTGACAGGTGCGTGACAGTCGGGAGCTTCTCCGCAGGCATGTACGGCAAAGGCAAGAGCAACAGCAGCGTCCCGTCCGACAGCCAGGCCAGGGAGAAGTGAGTACGCGCCCCGCACGAACCTCAGCGCAAACCCCGCGCAAACCCCCGCGCACCCCGCCACTAAACTTTGCGGCGCAGCGCCCCCTCCCCTCAACCCCCCCCGGGCCGGACCCCGCGGAGTGCGGGGGCAGCGCCCGCGCTCGGGGGTCCTCGCGCTGTGGAGTCGAGGAGCGCCCCGTCCAGGGTGGTCCCGCGGGGGTTCCCGCCGCACCATCGCCGGCCCGGCAAGGTGCGGGACAGCCCCGCTAACAAAGAGCCCCGCGCGGAGGGCTGCGGGTTCCGCCGCGTCCCAACTCGCCGCCTCGCAACTTTTGGCCGGCCCCGCGTTGTCGGCGCCCGGGGGATTTCGCGCACACAAAGGGGGTGCGGGCATCGAGGGTGTCTGGCGCGACCTCTGGCCTGGGTCCGGCCGGGCCCCGCCGCCTGATAAAACTACTGTTAGTATTATTATTGTTGTTATTATTATTCTTTATTTGTAATCGCTCTTAAAACCCCCCTTCCGAACCGCGCTCTGGGAGCTCCGTCCGCGCCGCCAGCGGGGATCCCGACAGGGAGCGCTGGGGATGCCCCCGCCCCGCGAGGGAACTGGGGGGAAGACCGGGTTTTTCGGAATGGACAGCGGCTCCTCAAGTTGTCATGTGGTGTCAGCGATTTGGTGTGACTGGGGCTGGTTTGTCACCGCGGTGGAGGTGGGGGGGTGAAAGCCCCTGCGAGGAGGAGGAGGAGGAGAAGGAGGGGGACGAAGTGTGTCGGAGGTGAGAAGGACGGGGACAGGCTGCGCCGGGGGCTCCGTACGTGCAAACCTCCGTCGAGAGCCCGGGTTTGCACTTTTCTGGTCCGAAAATCGCATCTCTCCGGAGGTGGTTCAGCACCGGGATCTGTGCTCCGGGCACGGCCGATGAGTTTCCCTTCAGGCAGTTTGCCCTGAACCTTCACCTAAAAGTTTTTTTTTTGTTGTTGTTGTTAGTTGGTTTGTTGTTTTTGTTGTTTGTTGTTTGCGGGGTTTTTTTTGTGGTTTTTTTTTCTTTTTTTTTTTTTTTTAAATGCTGGGTTGGTTCTTTTAGTTGGTGGTTTTTGTTTGGTTTGTTTTTTTTTTTTTTAAGGGACTTCCTAATTCCAGAGGCTGGCATGCACGCTTCCTGGAACAGGAACAGGCCAGGCATCTCTCTTGCTGCAGGAGAGGGAGATGGTAGGGGAAATTTAAAGTGTCAATTTCGCACTTAACTTTTCAATTTGAAAGTGGAGAGAGGCAGAGACCGCACTGGTGAAGCGTTAATTGCTGAGATAGAGCGGGAGACACAACTTGGGCACTAAAATCTGATCAACTAGTGGCACTTTTTACTTCCAGTGTAGGGATAATTTTTAAAATAATTGCTTAAAAATAATTGCTTAACTGGCTAGTGGAAGAGTTGTTTATTTGCTTTTACAAAATTAGCGAATTAAACCATTTCCTTGTGCTGCGTGTTTGGTGGTGTTTGTTAATACACTTGGTAAATCACTGAAGGGCACAGTGGGACCTCACAGTGGGACTAAAAACAAATCCATAAGACTGCCGTGTGTTGGATCAGATGAAGATCATGTTCTTTTAATTCTGCTCTGCAAAAACTACCTAATACCATCAACATACACAAGTGCTCCGGTCCTGGGGCTGAAACTTCAAATTGTTTTCAGTCTAAGTCTTTCACTGCAGCTGATTTTTTTTCAGGGTTTTTGGTGTCCTAGAGGACATAATATTTCATGTGGTATGAAAATGCTTAATAATTTTCAGGGCAAACTTGCTAAACTGACTTACTGCCAAGTAGCAACTGCCCTCCTAAGTAAAGTTGTAGGGGACCTGCTAGATGGTGCTGTTCGATTTAAATACACGTTGTCTCCCATTCGTAACTAACAGCTGGAAATGTGGATTCTTCACGTGTAGATTATTTTAGGCAAAACACTGGAATGGTTTGTTTTTACACCATGGACTTGTCAGATAAGAAGCTTCACGGTAGCATCTACTTAAAAATGAACGCAGCTGGGAATTCAGAAACATCCTCTTCCCCCCTTTTCCTTTACCGGGACAAACAAAAGAAAAAAAAAAGCTTTAAGACTTGGTTTATGATGTGGAATATCATTATATGGACAACATTTCAGATTTTTATTGTATTACCTCTATTAAAGTTGCTGCTTAGTAGATCATATCACATCCTGGCTATTTTCATATGCTTTCTTTCTGACATTAAAAAAGCTGCGATTGCATTTTTCACAACACTTTTACAGACGTGCAATACTTGTCCCAGGGTAATGCATGAGTTTTTCTCTGCTCAAAAAAAAAGGCTGCCTTCCAATTAAATATCTCTACAAAAATATAGCGCCGACTTCTGCATGAGATTGTGTTACTTTGTAAACCACAGAGAAAAATATGTATGTTTGACTGATTCATTAAGTACTTACTTAATCAAGAAGAGAGGGATTATAATTATGTTTAATTTCAAAGTTTTTTAGAACAGAATATGCAACTTAAGGCCTAGTGTGTCTCCTCAAGCTTGTAAGTATCTAAAATTTGTAGCCATTGGTATATCTTCAAAATACACTTGCAGTAACTAAGGAAATAATTTTTTAAAAATATTACACTACCTCAAGTTTTGTGTGGCCTGATTGTGTGGAACATGTTTATTCCCCATGAGGATGTGTGCCAGTGACAGGACTAGGGTGTGAAAAGAGTATTTATCAAGTGTGGAAAAGATGTGTGTGTTGTTCAGATGTTGTTTGCAATATTTGTTGTGATGTATTTTACAGAACAATGCAGTGCCAAGTATGTTTTGTAGTATGTACATCTCGCTGTACTCTGCCTTTAGTATTTATGTCCTTTGAGGTTATGTAATTGCCAATAAAATGAACCAAGTTTTGCCAGCCGTTTATAGTAGCCCTTGGCAAACTTTCAGTTCCAACATGGCATTTGTTTTATGGTTTTTCTCTTTGTCCCTTCTGCTTGGTCTCTGGGGCAAATTGTCTGTATTATGTAGCTTAACAACACATGTGAAGTGTGGGTAGATGAATTTACAGAAAAAAACCCCTAATTCTTTGCCAGGGAGGTACAGCCACGGCACAGTTGGGGAGCACAAGAAATGAGGGCACATGATACCTCTGAGGCATGAAAAGATGAAGAGACAAAAATCACAGGAGTCGTGCCCCTTCCTCTTATTCAGTGCCTTAATTCTGGGCTCAGGCCTCCCGATTGCATAAAGGGTGGAATAGTTGTGTTAAACAGTAGTTCTTCAGCACTGTGAGGGTGCCATATAAGACCCATTTACATTGTTCAAGGAAAAAAGCCCTAAAAGTTTTCTACACATCATCTTTTGTTATCTCTTCACAACAAATGGATATACTTTTTTATTTTTATTTTTGTCCTTATTCCGTAAAATGGGAGTTTCAGAGTAGGAGCTTGGACCTACTGACATTTCATTGAATGGTGAAACTGTGTAAACTTCTAATCTTGGAGAAAGGAGGACTAGACCTTAGAGGTTCCATTTGCAAATGCAACTCTCTGTTTATATATAAATATTTTAATTTGAAAGTATATATGCAGAAAAATAGTTGAAAGGAACATATAAGGCAAAACTAAGTTCTGACTGGATTCTGCGTTTTAAGTTGTCTTAATCTTCCAGTGGTCTTCTAAACTAGTTCTTTTCCCAGGATGCCCTTAACCCTGTTGGGACTCAGAAGATTTCAGTAAAAAAATAAAAGGATTACTAGAGAATGTGATTTAATTGCTTATAAAAGGAGGTTTGATCTAAATGTTGGTTCTCCTCAGATCTGTTTTGGGTGGTTAGTTATTTGGACATACAGCTCCTTTATATGAGTGATGTTGTTAGGGGGGTTGGTGTTTCATGTGGGGGGGTTTTTTGTGTGTTTTGTTTGGTTGGTTTTGTTTTTGTGGGTTTTTGTTTGTTTGTTTTTCCCCTTCAGATTGGGAAAGATTGCATTGCGTGAGTTTACATATTTAACTTACTTTTTTTCCCACTAATTGTTTGTAGGCTACAAAAAAAAAGTAAGGTACAGATATAAATTAAATGTAATATTTGTTGGTCTTCTCTAGGAAATGGTGAGCATCAAGTTCAGATGCTAAAAGACACATTATCTTTTTTTTTTTCTGTTTTGAAAACAAAGCTGGTAGTTTAATCCAGCCTGTTTTAGAAAGTTTAGGTTTGACATTTATACACTGATTTCATCCATCAGGTCTAACTTGTAAAGGTTGCAGTTGTACTGATCAGAAAGTCTATGAACAGAACATTTCTTGTCATTTGAGAGGAATATACTTTTTAATGAAGTGCACAGAAGGGAAGGTTCTGGAAATAGGAACAGTTTGTCAGTATTTATTGTTGACCATAGTGTTTCAGGTGCTCCCTTACATTGCACAGGTGTCTTGGGCAGCACCTAAAGGTGTTTCAGATGATGTATGTGCTGCAGTTAAGACTACTGACAGTAACGGCCTTTGCCACGGAGATTAAACGGTACACAGAAACTATTAATTCTGCTTAAATATTGAAGTAGCCAAAGAAGATTTTCATAACTTTGTCGAACTTCCGTCACTCTTTGGGGGGAAAATTTATAATGACATACCTAAGCCTAGTTCTAGTTTATTTAATTTGTGTGTAAAAGTTCTGTTGAAATGTGGCTCGCTTTGAGAATTAGGCAGAGAAAAAACTGTGTTTCCCAAGGCTTTAAAAGTTTTTGCAACTTTTACCATGTGCCCCTCTCCTTGAAGTGTAGTTGAAAAAGGATGAGGGATTTGATTCCAGGGATGTGTTTTTCTTCCATTTGCATGACAAAGCATCTGTGTTTAGCCAGGATACAAGCCTTTTCAAAAAGATGCATTTGCATATGCTTAGGGCTTACTAACTGTAATCTCTGAATATTTCATCTTTCCTGAGAGCACAGCAGATACCAGGATCAGAGGGGAGAAAAACTGGGGTTGGGTAGATACTGGGATCAGAGGGAAGAAAAATTGGAAGGGGGTAGATACTGGGATTACAGGGGAGCAAACTGGGACTGGGCAGATGCTGGAGTCAGAGGGGAGAAGAATTGGGAGTGGGCAGATCCTGGGATCAGAGGGGAGAAAAACTGAGACTGGACATGCTGGTGGTAAGGAAAGTGTAAATATGAGCAGTTGTAGGCTGCAGCTGTGAGATGCCAGGACACAGAGATAACCGGGGCTGGCTTCTGAAGGAGGATGGAGGAAGCCAGGGTGGAAAAGGCCAGTCTGGAGAGAGGATACAAAGACTTGCTCCCTAAGGGAACTGGCTTTAGGATCAGAGATCTGGGTGGGGGCTGGTGCATCCAGACAAGGGAAGCAGACCTGGTGCAGAGCACGGAGCAGAGCCGCAACAGCAAAGGAGGCAGGTCAGGAAGTGGAGGGTTTTTAGGAAGAACATTCTATCCCTCCAGGTGCTGGAAAATGACCGTTCCTTTGCTGCCCCTGGGAGACTGAGAGGTAAATTTCTTATCTTCAAGGCAAAACCTGCCAACACCTATGAAATACTGACTGACCAAGGTAGTCCTGAAATCTGCAGCTCAGAGCTGTCAGAGCTTTGGGAGGGAAGGATGGGATTTGCCATTCAAAATCAGCTGGAACAGTGTGTGTCTGTGTCTGAGTGCAGTGTCTGGGTGCTGTGCTTGCATTCCCGATAAGATTCTCTTAACTTGAAAAATGCAGGTATATACCAAGTGCTGTTCTCACTTTGCCCTCATTTGCATGTTCACTGATTTTTCCTCTGGAAAAAAACACCACACCAACTCTAGGCTTTTTATTGTGCAGAAAAGAGCATTGTTTTCATAATGAGTAGCTATTTGATAATTTGCTATTTTGCTGTCATGCAGTATGTGCCTTATGGCTGACTTGCTGTTTCATAATACTGCTGTTCCTACAGGAGGAATATATTGTTTCTTTGGTGACCAGCATCACGATGTCTGAGATTCACCTTAAAAATAGGTATTGAGCCACTCCTGCCCGACAACCAGTTTTAGAATTGGCACTGAGGTGCAAGAAGTGAAAGGCAAAACCACTTCTTGATTATTGGGTGCCCTGAATTTTTTTTTTTCAATATCACATAAACCAGAAGTCCATATTTACAACTTTCGGCATCTCTCTTGCCACTGGTTCTAAGGACAAGATGCCAAAGTAACTTAAATGTAATTTTTTTGCCGTCTTTCTTTTGAACATACTGGTAATTGGAAAATGCACTCTCCAGCGTGGACAGTTTATACTTACCTGCAGCACAATCTCACCAACCTGCTGTGCTTAGGGAGGCAGGCTTACAAATCCATGATTGTGTGATTCAGGGTGGCACTTTAATGGGGTAGAACCACTCCTTGAGAGGGTCACGGTCCTGCACAGCCTCAGATGACAGCCTCAGGTGATGCTCTTCAAGGGCAGGAATCAGCAGTTGATCAAAACACCACCTTTTAAAAGTTTTCTGCTAAAGCTCCTCTTTAAGGCTCCTCCTTTAAAGCACTATCAAGAACACAACCAGGTTTTTCTCCATGAATGTTCAGTAGCTGCATCTTCAGGGCCTTCCAGCTGTGTTGCTTGGGGTTGGGAGCAGTTGTTCCCTGCTTTTTTTGGTGTACAAACTGTGCAGGTTGAGTCACAGCTGAAGTTTTTTTATTCCTAGTGTCTGATGAGTTAAACCACAGACCTCTAAGTTCAGATTGTTTAGGCAGTGGTCTGGTGGTGTTTCAAATCCTGAGAGAAAATCTTCCTCAGATAGCAACAAACATATTAATTTAGAAATATCTATGACCTCTGTTCATGCTTCTCTGGTCTGTAGGATATTTCTCACTTCCAGGCCCAGGAAGGTAACAGGTGAGAACATAAAATGTCATGTTCTGAGAAACTGAAAGGTGGCAACAAGTCAAGACCATTGTGTCTCAGCTCTTCTCCTTCCAGCTTCATCAAATATAAAAATACTCTGAAAATTTTTGTCGTGAGTCATTTTTTCCCCCCCTTCAAACTGTTTGTGATTCTTGCCTCTGGAGCATTTTTATTTTGTCTCTATATTATTAGTAGCATGTCCAGAGCATGGAATGGAGCAGAATGAAATAATTACCTCTCTTTTGAGATAAAACATATATAAACTAGTGCTGATAATACTCCCTGGAACACTTGTCTGTTTATTGTTGGTTTTGTTGGGTTTTTTTGTTTGTTGCTTTTTTTTGTTTTGTTTTGATTTTGTTTTGTATTTTAAATAATCCACTTAGCAGTCCACATGCCCTCCAGGTTCTTTTTACAACGCAGCTGCCTAGCCAATTATTCCCTATTTCATATTTGTGTATTTGATTTCTTATTCCTGAGCACAGTACTCTACATTTGCCTGTATTGAATTTTCTCTTATTTACATTCCTTATTCTTTTTGTGTCCCAATAAGGTCTTATAATCTTTACTCATTTATCAAGTACATTTTTGTTTTTCTACATACCACTCATTAGTCGAAATATTTTAGTGGAATTGGCTCAGGGTAGCAAGAACTTTCTTGAAACATTCTCTCGTTTGTAGAAACATTCTGTTAATGACTCTTGCATTATTTATTTCATGTGATTGTACACTGTTTTTTCATTTCATGAAGGTGTTAGCTGACATAGATGGGATGTGATAGGCTAACAATCAAAACTCTTAATAATTAACTTTCCCCGCATGTTCCTCCTTACGCACTGCACAATCTCCCAACTGAATCAGAGCTAAAACCAATCACAGTTTTTTTCCCCACTTTGTTTCCTGTGCGGATATCAATTAGGAAACCACAAATTGGGAAAATCCAGATTTCAAAAATCACATTTCTGATGGCAGGTATAGTTTGTCAGATGTGGTTGTGAATGGTGAGGGTTGTTTGTCTCCTCTGTGCATTGAATTCATGGGCTGCTCCATCCCATCCTTTTAGGCTTTAGATCTGCCTTTGGGCTTGTCTTTTGGTGTTTTTTTGGTGTAAGTTTATATGGTCTGATTGAAGTACAAGCCTTGATATTAACCCCAAAATCTTGATAGGATTGATCAGGCCTAAGTGGCCAATGAAAGTGCTGGCTTGCTATTTAGGCTTGACTATTTTATTTCCTATGTCTCATTCCTAAATAAAATACTGTCTTTGAAAGAAAAATTTCAGTCTTGAAGAAGAAAGTAGAAGTTATTGATTACACAGCATCCCATGTTTTATACTAATTTCCATTTTATTTCCAATGGCTTTGATTTTTGAGAGAAATTTCATCTTAAAACAAAGCCCCAACCCCCTATAACTTTTATAGAAAGAAGTCAATGTTCTGAAAATACAGAAGCAGTAAGTAATCAGTAGTAATAAGTAGTCAGTAAATATAAACTCCAGTGCATGCAATTATTTTTTTTAATATTGATAATTGATAATGTCTTGTTACTAGCAGATGCATTTTTATTTTGATCTAATGAGTTTGGAAAAATTGATAAGAATGTTCCACTGTTGGAATTAAATGCTTTTGCAGCTAATCAGAGGAAGGTAAAATGCTGTGTTTTCTGTGATAAACAACTTAATGCTTATAAAAAAGTGTCAGTCTTGAAAACCATTTTTATAGTTTAAAAAAATTTCCAGCACGTTAGTGGCAACCTGAGGTAGCCTGTGTTGGCCTTTCTCTGTGAGGGAGAGGCCAGCTCTGAGAAAGATACTTGAGTGCGGGAATGGAACTGTATAGTTCCTTAATAAATATTTTACTCTTGACAGTGTTGGGACAGAATGCATCATGGGCTGACAGGCTGCAGGATTGTGTCATTAATACAGTGATTTGTGAGGCTGGAAGTGAAGATGCCTCCTGATGCTCCTGCATTTGATAAACTAAAGCCCTTTGATTTCTTCATGGTAAATATTCTATTTATCTTCTTCTCCCAACTGACCCTCAAAGGGTGGGGTCCAGTCTTGGATGGCTCCAGTTGCTCTTGTTAGGTCAGCCCTTCATTTGAGGTGGTGGTGAGGAGTTACAGGGGCTTTTTGTGTGGTTGGAGTGTGGGTGAGTTATTGGAATTTCATCAGGTGTATCAAGAATAATGAAGCTCTCTTGCCAAATCTGAACCTGCCTTGGAAGTGAAGGTTACAACTCCCATTGTCTGTCTCTTGAACTGTTTGAATCCTTAAATTACTGCTAAAACCCTTTTAAATCATTGTAACCTGTTTAATATTTCTTGAATATGAATCTGGAAAGGATATATAGATGTGGAGATGATATTTAAAAAACCTAAAGGCGTATATCCCAGCTTGAGGAATTAAGTTTGGTTTTCCTGTGTGTTTATATAATAAAAACAAAATAATACAAATGAAAGTTGATTTTCTGCGTTGGAATAGAAGTATATGATCAACAAATAAACACCCAGAGCTTGCACACAGGGACTGTTTGTTCAAAGTACACCAAGCTGTGAAGCATAAAGGAGAGTTTCTGATCAGAAGATGAAGAGCAGTGTTGGAAGTATGGAAATGTGCCTCTGGTAATGGTAATGGGCTTGACAGGCAGATCTGAGAGGTGCAACACACGGGTGTTCCTGACTTCTGCTGCACCTCCTCAAATGCAGTGTCACTTCTCATTTTACTATCTGCACATCTAATTCTTTATAAAATAAAGATGTTTACTCTTACAAGACCAAAAACTGTAAATATGTGCAATTTCAAGCCTAGTTATATGTACTTTAAAATATTTTTAGAAATAATATAAGGTACAGTAATGCAGCAAAAACAAACAAACCAACTTCCCCCCCAAAAAAACTGTGTCTCATGCTTTAAAGGTGCAAGACTTAAATAATTTGTCGAGCTGTAGCTGGGGAACATGCAAAAAGTGATTGAAAAAAATTATTTTGAATGATTTCACAGAATAGCTTAAATAGATGTTGAAAAAGAAAAGCAGACTGGAGCACTGGATGCAGGTGTTTTCCTAATAATTCTAGTAATTGAGAAAATTATTTATAATTTTTTTTCCAAGTATTCCCCAAAACAAATCTGTGTCTCTGTAGTTAATTGTTCAAATTGGAGAAAAAAAAAAAATCAGAGTTGCTTGGTGTCAGCCTCTAGTTTTGTGTGGGATTACTTATTTGGAAAAAAAAAAAAGGGGTTAATAGAAGCAGCTTTTCTTGTCATAAAACCATAAGTATTTTTCGTGTAAAACAATGTAAGGGGATTGAACAGTCTTTCACTCATATCACTGTCTAATAAAGCTGTTATGAAATACTTCAAAAAGGTCAGAAAAGGGCTCAGTGGTTTTAATATTTAGACAGTGAGCTAAAGAAATGCATTTGAAAATGTAGGGTGTACCTGTTCCATATTCCACAGAGAAGGTTGTGCAGAAGGGGCTGGGGATGATGTTCTGTTTAATTCCTCTTTGCACAGTGTGTACCTTCAGTAGACAAAGCACAATTAGAGGGGCTCTCTGGCACAGTGTGTTTTTATTTAGGGAGCTGTGTCTTCTGTAAGTAATTGTGGGCTTGTAGTGCTCTGCACAACCATTGGAAATCCTCAGTAATTCAGGACCCAAGTGAAAAGCTGAAGAGGTAAATGAAGGGAGACCTGACCTGTGGCAATGTCATATACACATTCACACTTTATTTTGTAGAATTCCAGTGGTGTTGTAAAGGGAGCCAAGAAACTACATTGGGGAGACCATTAGTGGAATTTGGCAAAGTGGTTGCTATGTATTCTGCAGCATCAAACTGGAAATGTTTTTATGTTCTTCCTGCAGTTGTGGTTCAGTTGTGGGTTTCAGCTAAACTTAAGGCCAGGTCTCTGGCCTGTTACTTCTAAGCATGTGCAAAACTTCCTTGGAACTTTTTGTTTTCCAATATGGTAGCATACTTAAATGATTAACATAACTGAAGAAAGGTGACCATTACGTTCTCCCAGTGCTGATTATTTTCACTGTGTTGTCTGCGTATGTGTTTTTATGTATGTGTTTGTATAGATCCACGTATATAACTTGGAAGCGAGGGTAGAACAGGCAGCTGGGCATCACCTGCAGGTGTTGAAGCACAGAAGCAGGTTGATGAAAAAAAATCCCATAAAATAAACAAAAAATATTTTTGATTCAAATATGGAATAAAATTAGAAAAGGCATTCTCAGAGATAATAGACTGCCCTTTTGGTCCACTTTTGAGCTTATTCAGTGTCACCCTTACACCTGTTGGTGTGGAAACGTGAAATTTACTGTGTCCTACCTGTTGATTATGTAATAACTGTAGTTACCTCACCAAGGCTGATTTTATATTCAACTCTGGCATTAACTTCTCTTTAGGAGCACCCAACAACCAAACTTCTTAAAGTATTTCTTTCATCAATGTCAGTGAAAGCATCTGAAAACAGCAAAATAGTCCTTACATTTCTTTTTGCCTAAGAAGTACTACTCCCCTAGTGCTTATCTGGTAAAACAAGCTTTTGAGTCCTCCAAAAAGCTGCCATCCATGTTTCTCCCTGGGTAGCACCCCTAGCCATTAACACAAGCTTACCCCCCCAAAAAAAAAGAGTTTTTTCTTCCCTTTTGGCAGCCCAAGTGACCTGAAAAAGCTTTTGTGCCCCAAGGGTTTATTCCTTTTTCTATTGTCTGTTTTTGACTTGTTTGGGTTTTTTTTCCCCTAGCTCTTTTGGGCCTAGGGAATGACAGAACCCCACAGTCTGGTTCCATTCTTGGGGGGATTCTGAAAGCAACATGAAAACCAGGATGAGGTGTGTGGTTCTGTTCTGTTTTCTACCTGATGGTGGTGGAAGTAGAGAACTGGTGCTTTGGGAAAGCATGGATATGGGGAACTGCATTGTAGGAATGCAGTGGGACCTCTGCTCTTGAACTACCAGCAGGTATCTTACCTAAACATAAACATTTGAAGAGGACAGGCCACTTTTTGAAATAATACAGAAACTGTCTTAAGTATCAAGGTGTGTTTAAACTCTTTGCCCCACCGCCTTATGGCTTAATGATAATAAGATAAAGATTCTGTGTCTTAGTGTTCTACACTAACACATGATGTGCCTGGATACTCAGAGGGGCTCCTTGGACCAGTCTTACTGACTCTTCTTTCTTCAACCCCCTGTATAGCACAGGGAGCTTCCCAGCATCTCTGTGTTTTGCATGTTTTCATTCAAAATGTAAAATTGAAAAGTGAGTGGTATAAATTGGTAGAAAAAGATCATTCAGTGATGTGATATAAGCCATGAGTTATGCTGTAACATTCCTCAGTGAGGATGCTGAGGTGTCCTTACATAGTACTCAAGCTTTTTCTTGTTTACATTTAAAGATTCAATTCCAGTAAACCGTCTTTTTCCAGCCCACTCTTAATATTCTGTATTTGTAGTCTAGAGTCCAAGAATGTTTTTGTCTGAGATGACTGGGATATGAGTATTTCCTTGTGGCAGAGTTTTTCTGTATTTTTTTTATTTATGCCACACCGTTTGTAAAATTAAGTAAATTTCGTTGTTCTCTTGAGCATTCATGTAAGTGATATTCAACTACAGTATTCCCAGTATTCCCCTTTCTTCAGTATTCTCTTTCTTCTCTGGGCTTTTATTTCTCCAAATAATGAAGATTTCGGTGGACAGAAGCATCCTACCCTTCTGTTTGATGCTGTATGAAAGGAAGTGCTTGAGGTGGTTCTAGAAGATTCAAACCCTTTTGACTGACTGGTGTATGACCCAACGTGATGTACAAGTGTTAGCTATGGGATTATGAAATGGTGAGATATTGTGTGAATATGCTTTAGCAAGATCATTGCTCATTATGCAGTTCCTCCAACATTTTAAGAATTTTGCATCCAAAATGAAGCAGTGGGATGTTGTGGTCCCCTGTTGTCCCATTATTTGCTGGTTTAGTTGTCCTAAATCATCATGGTTGCTGTGTTTCTTCTATAGTTGAGACAAGACTACCCTGCTGGTCTCCTTTACTTTCCTGAGTGTGGGAGACTGTTAAATATAGGTGGTTGGGGCTTGCTTTTGGATACCCTTCCTGGCTCCCAAAAAAACAAAAGAACTGAATGATATGCATGTATCTGCTTGCAAACCAAAGCAAAGCTGGCTCATCTAGTTCTGGCTTTTGTCATTTGACTACGCAAAAGTAAGTGTGAGAAATACGTACGAACTAAAAAATACAGCCCAGGTCTGGAAATCTTGATGTCCAAGATGTGAATTTAAAATATCCATAGCATTGCAGTCCTACAGTAGGTGTCAGCAGCCTTCTCGAGGAGCATCCCAGTAACCTCTGAAGGCTCCAGGACTTCGCGATTGGGTTTGGATCCCTGTTCCCTCTCCCTTCTTTCCAGTGTGTGCTGCATGTTGAAAGGGGTGAGTCACCTCTTTTATTATGTTTTGAATACTTTCCTCCCAAATGTAGTTTTATTTTCTGCAGGGAAAGGAAAGAATTTATGCTGTCCTGGTTCCTTATTTTTATCAGAGCTCTTGCTAACAACTTCCAGCTGAGGGAGTTCTTGGTATTTTTAGCCTGAGATATTTTGCTATTTGAGCCTTTTTACATGTTTTCCCCCGATATGCATTAATTGGAGTGGGGGGATGGTTCTTGTCAGTTAATGTATTCACAAGCATGCTTGTCAAATTGCCCACACTTACTCCCAGGAATCTGAACACTTCTGGAATTGGGAAGTTTGAGTCCTGGTCTGAGGTGTTTGATTCAGCTTCATTACTCCATTCCCTGACTGATACTGTTCTAATTGAATTTCCTTTTATATTTTAGGAGGGGTTTGAATTAAAAAGTATATCTAATTGATATTCTATTTAAAAACACAAGTAAATAAACTGAAATGCAGATAATTCTAAAATGGGATATTGCATTACTAAATATAATTTCTTTAAAATCTCTTTATTCTTTTTTTTTTTCCAAGCAGCAGAATCCCCAGTCTTATTACTAATGTTACTGTTCTGTGGGTTGTCTGGCTTATGGTCTGATGAAGTTCTTTGATATAACAAATACTTGATGGCACATCTTGTGTACATGGTATCTTCAAGTTTCTGAATAACCTTACCCTTCCATGAAACTCACATGAACATTACTTTGAAAGAAAATACTAAAAATCATTGTCTTTGACCTTCAAGAACCATTTCAACTCGTTTAGGCATAATTTCACACATCTCACTATCATCAGTTCTTTTCCCTTTTTCTAACAAAGTTTCAGACTTAAGATGAAATGTTATAGTGAAATGTGGTAATTCCAGCAACTCCTGCAGCATTGTCTCTGTAGGACTGGGGAGGTGGGGGTGAGGGGGGCAGATAGTGGATATCTGCACAGTTTAAATTGAGGATTAAATGGCATTTGCTGTAGAATGTAAATTGTCCATACAGCCTTTTCTCTGTGTCCTCTCCAGATGTGACAATACATCACATTTCTCCTCTCCTACCCCCTTAACTCCCTGCTCTGAAGAGTGAGGAGGTGACTGTGCCATCTCTGTGCAGAGTCTTTGTCTGAGTGCTCTGGTTTCCAGCCTGTGCTGCGGCAGAAGTTGCAGCCTCTTGGAGGTTGCCAGCAACCACCAGGATGGATCCTATTAATTGGAACCAGCTGGATACAAGTATGTGTTGGCAGGTCTGCAGCAGTTCTCTGCCACCCAACTGTAAATGTATGTGTACATGTCAGTCTCTGCCTCATGATGAGTGATGCTGCTGAGAAGCTGTGGAGCAACTTTACCACCTCAAGAATGCTGTCTGGTCTGTCTTAGGGCTTCTCAGTGGGACTGAAGGATTAACTAAATACTAATCTTAAGCTTCTTAACACTTAGTGAGAAGTCAGAATTTCATTACTTTTAATTGTTTTGTAACAGGCTAATATAATTACACTGTTGGCATCTTGGATGGGATTTTCTTTACCTTTTTTTCTTTACAAATCCAGCCCTAATAAAGTTTTTTTATTTCACAGACTGAATTTCCTGTACAACTTGTTTTAAACTGCAGTGTGAGTTGCAGGGATCCTAAATAAACTAAGCAGCTGACTCATTATTTTTGCCATTTGTACAACTAATTTTTCCAGTGATCCTTGAACATGAAAAGTTCAGTAAAATCCTTGGAGGAAAGGGAGATGTTGCAGAGAAGCTGCACGGAGTGACTTCAACTCAGTGTACAGAAAGTTTCCTAGTCTTGTTGCAAGTTTGTCTCTTAAATCTCTTTATTCTAATAATGACCAAGGCTAACTCTTGCTTTGCTGATGAAATATGACAAGATCACCGTCCATGTGATTTCATTTGTTGTATTCATGGCAGCCCTGGGGAGGGAAATAACTGGAGCAGGAATTAAGTTTTGCTCTCCTACAGAGCTCTAGAGCATCTTGGGCACTCTGAAACAGTAGAGATTTTAAGCAGATAAAATGTATTTATGTAAAATGTACAGTTACATGCGAGCACCAGCCTGACCCTTCAGCCCAGGTAGGATAAAAGAGATAAATAGGATAAATAGCCTTCCCAGGTACCAGGTGGAGCAGCTGAGCTGGAATTTGGGGAACTGTGAGTGCTTTGTCAAACCAGTTACCAAGGTCTCCTGATAATCTTCATCTCCACCTTACTGGGTTTGAAATTTAGTCCTGATATTGTAAAGTTTGCACCTGCCCACTGTTCACTTTGACCAAGTGTGAAAAGCACCTCAAGGGGTGATCTTCCCCTTCTTACCTGAAAGGTCACAGAATGCATGTGGAAGGGAAATGCATCAACCTGAAGAGCTTCCAGTTGGCTCTGAAACCTTGTTTTTAGAATTAGCACACAAATACTTGGAATAGAAGCATTAGGGGAACATGTTCCTAGTTTAGGGTAGCATGTACTGAATGCTTAAGTTTGAGATTGAAGTCACAATCAGTAATTTGGGGGTTCGATTACACGATTTTATTTGGTGGTGTGTTTTTTTGGTTTTATTTTGTTTGTTTAATTTTTATTTGTGTGTGAGTTAGCTTTATTTGAGAATGGTGATGCCACCTTTGCATGTCATCTATGTCATGTTCAAATCCACTCAAGTTTTATAGTCCATCTATGCATGTGATGCATTCTGCTTGAACAGTGAAAAAGAAACAGAGAAAAGTTTTCTCTGAATTGATAAGTGGCCCTCCCAATGAAATGAAGCAGTGGCAATGACTTTTTTTGCATGCTTAGATTTTCAGCTGTTACACCAAAAATTAAACAAATGAAATGTAAGTCTTGTCTTCCTGAGGAATATTTGAGCCCAGTGCTGATGTTCCCAGTGGGTCTGGAAGGGAGATGAGGCAGGGTCTGTCCTCTGAGCTCCCCTTCTTTAGGATCCTAAGTCTTTAGGATTTGCTCTCCATGGAGCTGCAATAGTCCCTCCTGCCTCTGGGTGAGCAGCATTCACCAGTTAGCTAGTGTGGAACAAACTACTCCTCCAAAAAGTACAGCAAAAGAAACATAGGATCCTGGTGATAACAGCTAGGATTTATCTTTCTGTGCTCCCCCAGTGCTGTCTGTGTGTGGAGATGGGGTTGTGTGGTGTGGGCTTTGTGAGGAGATACTGCTTTCGCTTTTTTGGCCATAACGGATCTGATTGGTAGAAGATTTGGTTGTATTTTTTTTTGTGGTTTTCAGGAGGTCTTGGTAAAAGCCCTAACAGAAGGTAAGCACTGTAACTTTGCTCACCATCAGTCCCAAAACTCTCGCAGGACTCAAGTTCAGTCTAATGGTTGATGCCCATACCAAGCTACTTTGGAAAAAAAATATTTTAGTAAGAATTATCTTTCTGTTCCATGTCTGTTGCACCTGCAGGGAGAGTTAGGGAAAATGCAGGATTTCCAGTAGAAATACGTTATAAAGGTAGGCTGTGTGGAGCACAGACTTCTTTTGCTTTCACTGTAGCAAGACTTGTGTATCTTCAGCTACTCTCTTTCCCCCTCATGCTACTCCCTGTTTTTCACATTTCTGGGGATGAGGAGAGACCACATAGTCTGACAGAAAGCACCGTAGAGATTAACATGTTTCCAGGTGCCTCTCCCCATCTGTTGCAATTTCGTGCCTGATGCACTTAGAGGTTTACCTGCCTCCTGTTGTCCCTCATGTACTTTTCAAGGGCGTTTCATTTCAGGGTTTTTCCTCATTTTCTTTGAGACAGAACTGAGTCCTGGGGTTTGGGTTTCAGCCCCTTTACTGTGATTATCACAGTAAGGCTTGTGCTCTCCTGGAGGGAGGGAGCAATGAGGAATCACTGAGTAGTCACCTTCTGAAAAGCAACAGGTCAGATGCACTGCAAAGGGAACATTTTTGTAAGGGAACAATATTGAGAAATAATGAGCAGTTTTTATAACTGTGCTGATCTTGCCAGGGTTGTCTTGAGTTTCCCACTGAATTTTAAGATCTTTGTCTCAGGCTTGCTTGTTCATTTGTTTCCCCCCCAACATATGATTGTTGTTTTATAGTCTAAGGACACCTTCAAAGCTGATCTTCAGAGGATTAGATACCTGCATAAGAGTCCTGAAGGAGTTGTATTCATCACTCTGAAGGGTGCTTAAGACCTTTTTAGTGACTCCAAATTCCAGACGGACTTGGCTTGTTGACTGAGCAGTAGAAAGGTTACATCACCTGTACAGACATGGTCATCTGTGAAAATACTCTGCTGTATTTTCCTCACTAGAAAGAGACCAGAAGATGCTGGTGGTGTTGGAAGTTCCTTGCACCCCAGTGTTGTTTCCTGTTAACCACTGTGGTCACTCTGCAAATTCCCACCTGGTACCTCCATCCATCCAGCTCAGACTGTCTTGGGCCAGGGATCTTGAATGCCACCTAATGTGTGTCATGCCGAGGTTATTTCCTCAAAAAGTATAATTCCTAATGTTTTCTCTTACCTGGCTGTACATGGTTATTGCCTCCTATGTTTGCTCTGTTTCCTTTTTCCTTACATATCTTAAAAAGCAGCGATTAGTCTGTCTTCATTTTATGATCTTCTTTTCTCTTCAAATTACGTAGTTGTTCCTTTGTCAACTTTCATGTGAGCTTCCTAGGGCAAGAACTTGTGTTTTACTGTTTGTGCTCTTTTGTTGAGATGCCACAGAGAAGGCATAATTTAGGTGTGAAAAGGACATGTTATTATTAAGGACAGACATTTTTTGAAATGTACAAAGAGCAGCCTTGACTATGACTTACATTTCTCATTGACTTAAAATAGATGAGTAGTTTTGAACTGCATGAGTTAATTCTACACTATGAGCCTTTGGTTTTTTGTGTATTTTGTGTTTCCCTGGTGCATCATCTCTTTCCTGAATGGATCTAGACTGCTGGGATCAAGGAGTTAAAGGCTGTACTGTGTTGCTCTTGGTAGGGAAATTTTTTTGTGTATGGTCTTACTTGTGGTTGGTGTTTGTTCTCCTGAACATGCTTTCAGAGATGAACAGCACAGGTGACACGTGTTGCACCACTGATATTTGGGGTTGATGCTCCTTGTGTTGCTCCAAAAAGATTTGTTCCATAAGGATAATTCTAATTTAATCAGAAAAATGTTTAAGCAGTGGTTGCTGTGGTTGATTACTCACTGAGTTGGAGAAAAAGCCCAGGGAAAGGAAGTGCAAACAGCAGACTGGAAAACTTGTGGAAGTGCTGTTCCTTGTGTCTTGCTATTAAGGAACTTTTCTTGTATTTTGCTGAAAGAATTTGCTTTAAATTTAATGCAGCTCTCATGTGAGAGGAATTAACATATATACAAAAAGCCAGAAGGAGTCACAAAAATACAAAGAACGCAAACCAGTCTGAATGAGAAGAGTGACACTCAGTTAACATTCAGTATTATTTCCAAAGTCTTAAAACCTAGAGCAGCAAAATACACAGTTTTCCTAACATTTTCACTCCCATTTGGGCAAGCAGGACACCATAGGCAGCCTTGGCTGAGGTATCTTGTTAAAAAAAGTACTTAATAGGACACTATAAGGTGAAAAGCTAAACTTACCTAACAGTTGCATGACAGAAGTATAAAAAACTTCTTCTATTGCACCTAAACATGTCTTTTAGTTTTGCTAACTGTGGCATTGTAGCCAGTTCACATAAGTATTTTGGGAAATCCACTGCATAATACTGAATTTTTACCTAAATGTTAGGTTATGCTATTTGGTTATGTTTTTATATCACAAAATGTATCTCTGTTAGGCTCTTTATAAGTAGGGTTTGCTTCTTAATGCAGCAGTTAAAATACTGCAAACACTTTCATTGTGGGAGCAAAGACCAGTCCAGTCATGCTTTATGGTGAGGGTACATTTATAAATTGTTTATAGAGGGGCAATAAATAATTAATGTCTGTTATTAAATAGGTTACAGGCATGAAGAGTGTGTATTATGTATGGCAGCAAGCACACAGTAGAAAGTGTTAAAGACAGTGTTTTGTCTAACTGCTGCCATAAAATCCGTAACAAATGACCCTTTTGTTAAAATATATATTAAACATTTGATTTACTCAATGCAGATTTATAAATACTTTAGTACTAAATATAATTCCAGCACTTGACTCCAGCCCTCCAGTAAAACCCTGCTGAGGAGGGAATGGAGCAGGGTTGGCTTTTTGAGGTGAAAGTGAAATCCAGAGCTGTGAATGCCTGGTGTTGTCTTCTTGTAATATACTAATAAAAGGATATTTTTAAAACTAATTGATGTGTTTTGTAAATAGACATAGGGCCAAGTTGAGCATCAGTAATTTGGAAGATAAAGCAGGGTATTATAACTTGAGTGCAAGACTTAGTTTCAAGGCTCACTTTGAGTCACATTGAGGGTAAGAAATGGTGTTCCTAAAGAAAATTACTTTCTGTATTTAAACAGGCAGTTGAACATTTTGTTTATCTTTGGTTTTAATGCAACCATCTGCTGATGCAAATAAAAATGTTGCATTTAATGCAGATTTTTGTATATTTATATGTGTACAATTTCTTGTGAGATATGTTTCTAATTTTCCCTTTTATTTCAAAGACAGAAACTTTTGCAGATACATTTCACATAACAGTTAATTAATATGACAGAGATATCATGAATAGTTTTTTTGTAGGCATCGATCTTTGTGGTGCCCCTTCCCAAACATCTTTTCTTTAATGGTAGCTGGTTGATTTTGTTCATTTCAGGTACAGTCTGCTTTTTCTCTGTTTCAGTCTGTCTCAGCAAAGTGTGAGACAAGTCTGAAGGATATTCAGCACTTAGCCGAGAACTGAAGTTTTTGTGGGTTTTTTACTCCATTTAATATCAAGGGAACAGTTCATCCAGAAACATGAGAGTTCCTTCATAAATCACAAGTGTTGCCTTTCTTTCACTTTATTCCTATTCATTGCAAGTTTAGTGCCTTTTTCTTCCCTCATAGTTTTTGTGGTTATTCAGAAACTTGTATCAAGACTTTTTTGAAACTGTATACATGCTGCAAGAGAGTAAAGTTTGAGTCATAATCTTAATTTCTCATTATAAAAGTTTTATATAACATAGTTTCATAATAATTTGAACATTATGCCTTGTAAAACTTAAGTGGTTGTGTCTGAAAAGCCCTGTCTTCTGTTTTTCTGTATATAAAACATGAAACAGGGAAGTCATGAATTGATTTATTTACATAAGCTGGTAAAAAATCTGTAGGTTGGTAGAAACAATAAAAGAATGTCACCAGTCTTTTTTCCATCAGCTGGTACTGGGAGTGACTTGTGCAGTATCTTTGGTGGAGTCTTGCAGTATCCCACTCCTCTCTTTCCCATACATTGTAATTTCATTTTGGTGTTCGGAGATAATGCTGGTAGACTGTAGAAAAAACAGCAATTAAAAATAGTATTTTCCCCTTGCTTCTGGAGGTAAATCTTGCTTGGGATAAGGATCTGCAAGGACAGGTCACCTGCTCTCTGCTATTTGTAATTCCCATATGCTGAGCAGACTCCAGCTTCTTACACTGGAATCTGCTTTTAAGAGTTTCCAGACTAATTCAAGATTAGTTTCTCTTTTACTGATGAGAAAGAGGAAGAATGAAGAAAGGATGATGAAAGTAATAAATGAACAATTAACTGTTGAAACGTCAAAGAAGGCCAGGTTGGACGGGGCTTGGAGCAACCTGGGATACTGGAAGATGTCCCTGCCCATGGAACAAGATGAGTTTTAAGGTCCCTTCCCACCCAAACCAGTCTGGGATTCTGCGATTCTTTGTGTGTAATTTTGTCGCTTGAGATCCAGATCTCTTTAACACCGTATAAATATCTCAAGTCAATTTCAAATAGCATGAAAACAGCATCTTAAATACAAATATTTGCTGAACCTTAATATTCTATTCATATTTAACTGAGAAATGGAAAGTGCATGGAAGTTTTGTAAGTTTCTTTTAATCAACTTTTCTGTATTCTCAAGCAATTTGATCAGAATTCTTCAAAATGTCACTGAGAAGAAATGAGAAATGCTGCCTAGGCAGGAGAAATGCTGCCTAGGCAGGAGTTTGAACATGAACAATAAGAAAGTAGTGTTTATATTTAATAAAACATTTTGGAGTACATTTTGAAACCTTTTATTTTTGGCACTATTATTTCAGAGGATTTTCACGTAAAATTCTTTATCACTCATCATTTATTGGAAAATGTTTTCTGAAATTCCCTAGCAAAGCTACCCTCACACTTTCTTTTTCCCCCCTCTTTTCCCCCCCTTTCTTCTCTTCATTTATTTGTTTTTACTTTTACTTTTTAGTACGAACTCCTGGCGTCTTAAAACGCTGTCCACGCCCTGTTGAGGTCTCCCATTTGTCTGTTTACTGTCCTGCTGCAGCAGTTGAATCTCGACAGTGTGACATTGACTTATATCCTGTATTTCCTGACTTGCATGCCTATGAAGTCATCCATGAAGCAAACTCAGAAACTGGTTCCAGGATGGATTATAGTATTCTAGTAATACATACTTAAAAACCTTGTAAAATAGAAAATTATCTCTTTTCCAGTGTAAACCAATTGGAAGACAAGCTTTTCTGAATTGAAAATATGCTGTACAGGAATGCATTCATAATTGCTGAGAGCAGAAGAACCCGTCTGAGTTATGTGCTGCACATGGTAGAACTGCAGTCTTTTGAATGCTCAAGTCCTTGAAATTTTGATTTAGAAATAAGTGCTCAGCCAGAGATGGTGTGAGAAGTGATTTTGCCTATTTCTCTTGTTTCAGTTATGAGCAAATACACGTTTGGTTCTTCTTCCAAACATCAGCTGTCAGTACAGAATCAAATTCTTTCTATCCCTTTTGTCCAGTAACTGATTTCTGCCTTTCAAGCACTATCCAGTGCAAGAGGTTTGGAGAGTTAGAATTCAGATTTTCTAGAAAAACAGTCAAACATTTGGCAGTATAGCTTCAGTACTGCAAGATTTTATTTTTGCTGGAGGGTTTTTTTATTTATATTTTTTTAATGTGTGGGTCAGCTCTTTGTTAGCCAGATTTTCAAACATCTTCATTCTGTTGCTGAAATTCTTTCTGCTTGGAAAGTATCCTCACTATAAAAATATGGTGGGAGGATATGGAAACCAGTATGGGGGTTTTTTTATGACCTGCATTTCAAAAGGAAGACATTTCTTGTAACTTACAGTCTAGAGTCCAAGCAAAATAGCTGTAAAGTTGTAAAATATGTGTATTTGGGTAGTAGACCATCCCCTGGGCAGTGCAAGAGAGGAGTGAAGGCTCAGCAAACTGGTAATGCAGGAACTGTAGCTGGAGGGTGGTGCTCCAGCTAATCTGGAGTGGATATAAGGACTGAACTGGGGATCTGGGCTGGCCCATCATGGCTGTGGACCAGTCTGGGAAAGCAGGAGAGAAGCAAGAGATTCCCTCCAGTATCTCTCTATCAGCCAGGGGTGGGCATGAATAGCAGTTTTTTGAGGAGGAACACAGTGCTTCAAGTTCTGTACCATCAGTTCAGATGTGCTGAGGATTTCCATAGGTGTATTTACACGTAACACCTATGCTTATAAAGACCTCCTTTTATTTGGGGTGGATGCTCTTGTTCTGTTTTTTCTTTAAGAGAAATTCCTTGAGTTCTCGCACCTCAGTCCCAGTGCAGTGCCTCTTTTGGAAGGGAAACTTTATGGCTCAGGGAGATACTTAGTTGTCATCTACTGGACCCAAATACTTAATTGGGGCTAATACTGTTGTGTGCCTTTACTTCCTTCACTGTTGTTGTTATTTTTTCTTGGATCACTGAGGAATCTTTGATGCAACCAGAGTTAACTCATATTGTTCCCTGTCTGTCTTCCATTGATATTTGCCATGAGTTTTTTAATATAGCCTGAAGCACCTGATGTTTGTCTTGCATTTCTTTTCTTCAGGTTATCTGTTTTTCTGAAAAAACTGTTTAGTCTGTTAGTTTTACTCTGATCCTTTCAGGACTTACTCTCTCCAGAATAAAACGTTATTGGTTCATAATAAGTCATACAAATTACTTTCCACCATTACTTTTTAGGTAGATACTCAGAGAAATTCATCTTCTGTTTCATCATCCCATATGATTCCCATAAAATTCATGAAGTGAACTGTTACTGCATGTCTCTACAGAGTGCCCTACCAAGGTATAAATTAAGGAGTTTGTTCTTATGAGAGAACACAGAACTGGAGCACACAGTGAGTGGGGAGGGATGATACAGTCTTTATTTGACTTACTATCTGCAGGGGACCCCTGGTGGTCTAGCGGTTAAGATGCTGAGCTCTCAGCGCCGAGGTCTCAGGTTCAATTCCTGATCCTGCTTCAGGGACAATCCCCCGGATAGATGGAGCTCGTCAGCCCCTAAGGCCATCCATCTAAGAGAAGGTCACTCTAAACAAACCTACGTCC
>JAWWLV010000100.1:8671633-8700710 GCA_035041135.1 Platyrinchus mystaceus | reverse complement strand
CACCTAAAAAATCCATTGCGCAGGCTTGAAAGGTAAAAGACCTTTCCCAGATCTTCGTTCGCGAAGACTGGCCACGTATTATCTGCAACTGGGTTGTCACCTACTCCAGGTGATCTGCCTTGGCAGGGGGTTGGACTGGATCACCTCCAAAGGTCCCAAATCATTTTGTGATTCTGTGAATAGGATATTCAACCTGTACTTCCTACAAAAACAGAGGAGCTATTTTTGCTATCGGCAAAAACATGGGTCCCATCCCTGAGCGAGATACTCAGAAACACTGATTTATTTGTATGAATGAAAATCAAATTACGTGGTGCTTGATTTGTGAGGCTGATGGGCCATCAGTCGGTGTTGGTCTGGGTCTAAGTCACCCTTGGGGATCTGAGTGTATTATATTCATGCTTCCTCCTCTTTCTCAGCCTTTTCCAGGTGATGCTGTAGAATGTTTTTTCTACTGCAAGCAGGCAGCTGCTTTAGGAACAGCTGTAATGTTTAAGATGTCATATACCACTTGCATTAAAAACCATGTAAAAACTCATTGCTGTCCTGTTGAAAGCAGCAGGGAGGACCAGGTTACCACCTTTGTTATCAGGAACAGGTGGAACCTCATGTATTTTTATAAAAGTCTCAGCTTACACTTTATATTTTGTCAAATAACTGGGTTTTTTTAGCTGCCATTTTAGAATATATGTGCCAAACATGGGTGTGAAAAGGACAAAGTTTTTGTTTGAAATCTTGGAGGTCATCAGGAAGATCCACCTTTTGATTAAGTATTTGGGAATGGATGGAAATTATCCCATTCCAAATGGAGTCCACAGAAGAGTGTTTTGATTTTGCAGTACTTTGGATCTGTAATGATTTCTACAAGCTGAGACCTGAGACAAAAACGAATATGAAATTTAACCAGAGTCAGATGAAAGTAAAGTGGGAAACATTGTGCAGTGTGACATCTTAGCACAAACCAAGACATCTTTAGCAGATGAAAATATGTAAAACCATGCAATTAAGTGCTTGGTGCAGACACCACCACTGCACACATCTCTGATCTTTTCCAAGAGATCAGTGGATACCAGATACCTGCTCAGTGTTTAGTTATTTACTGGTGCACAAGCTAACGTGTTGTTGGGAATAGTCATGACAGCGCTTGAAGTCTGTAGGAGTTTAAGTAGCAAAAGCATATGAAATTAGGACACAATTTGTGAGCTGCAAGTGTATGGGTGGACTGAAAACCCCTGCTCTTGTTTTTAATGCTTTTAGAGTAATAGGGCACTCAATAGATTGCAATTGTTTTAACACTTGAAGCAATAAATATAATCAATGGGAGGGTGACCAGACTTTAAGAGGCATTGTCTCAGGGCGTCTTGCAAGGAATCAAGTGGAAGAGAGACTAGAGGTGAGTCTACCCACCCAGATTTGTGGTGTAGATGAAGGTTCTTCCTGTCTTTAATAAACAAGGAGAAAGGATCAGCTTACTTGGAAGGACCATCAGCCTAATGCAAGGCACCAAGGCCACTGTTCATTGTAGCATTGAGTGTAAACCCCATGTATTTAGGGGCATGCAAGAACGTTTTCTGCTGTCTACAGAGAGAGGCAGAAAGAAATGGGTGTGAGTCATATTGAATCCATTCACTTTTTTCTGGCTGTGTTTGCAGGGCTTTGCAGGAGCTCGCAGAGGAGTCAGTGCACATTCCCAAACAAACACTGAGTAACTCCTCCGGGACTTACTGTTTCCTCAACCAGTGTTTGGGTTTCATTTCATACCCAGGTGTTTTCAAGAAAACCAGTCACACTGTTGAAGGGATACGGAGGACTAACATTAACATAGATGATGTTTTGAGCTGTAAAAAATAAAAAAGGCAACAGACTGGCATGATAAGAGGCTCTTGGAAAGGGCAGCCTGCTGGACTCAGGGTAAAAAACCAAAAATATCAATGGTGTGTAGATGAAACGATGTGTCTGGGAGAGCTGGTGTGCTGGGGAGTGTGTGAGGTGAATCACTGCAGTGTCAAGGCCATTAATGAAAAAACTATATTCAAAATATAGGGGAAATTATATTAGCATATTAATAAAATAAATAAGGGCAGAAAGAGAGCAAGGAAAATTACTATCAATATTATCAAATAGGCCAAAAAGAGTGGTTTGGCATACATGTTGGTTAAAAAAAACCAAAACCTTTCTTAAAAATATTGTTTGCAATTGTTAATTGAAATTTAGTAAAACCAGCTCATCATCAAGAGCTTCAGAGCAGGTTTTAAAATACTGGATGAACGGATTCAAGAAAATTTGTTCAAGGAACTCCCAGTTTTAAGATATGGATTCAGTGCTACATTCTCTTATTTCAGAGGGTGAGGTTTGTATTTTGATTATGAAATGAGTGAAATTCTAAGGAGTCTCTGGATTTGAAATGGAGTCTATATCCCTTTTTGCAAATAACAAAGTAGCTACTTCTCTGCATAGGTCAGAGTAGTGATTTTAGAATACTTCAAGTCTTCTGAAATGTAGAGAGGAATTTAAGATTTCTATGGAATTATTTTTCACTGTTCACTCAAAATTATATGTGGATATTGATTTGTTTTTAAATTACTGGTAAAAACCCACAGGTTAAAAAGACAGTGTGCCATATGCAGAACTCTCCATATGTGAATAATTTTTAAAAAATTAAGTCTTCCCAGTCTAAAAATGTTAAATGTATCATGATGATGCTCAGATCTGGAACATTCTCATTATAGATGCTTTATTTTTTTTACATCCAACATCAGATGTAAACAGCAAAATGTCTGTTGATGACAGAGGAGGTGCTAGCATCTTAGGGACATTTCTGTGATGTGCAGTCTTAGTCTTTTGGATTGGAATGGGGTAAGTTAACCATTTTCATCAATGGAAATACTGCTGCAAGGCTTCAGTTGTAAGCTGTCATTAAGCTAATTGCATCTTCCCACCTTAGCATGTAAGAATGTCATTCCCACAGCACAGCAAAAGGGATGACTGTTTATTTCCTGGTAATATTCTGATAAGTGGTTGACTTGAACCACTTAGATGGTTCATTTCTTTGGAATTCAGTAGGTATTTGTAGAATGTAAGAATGCCTTGTCCAGTTAGAGCAGAAACTTCAGACAAAGTGCACTAGGTTAGCAAAATGAGCTAGACAGTAACCTTTTTTGTTTGTTAATAAAGTGAGTGTTTCATCAGGCTACAGGTGAATGTGTGCTCTAATTGTCTTGGCCAGGAACAAGGAATTCTGGGCTATATCACGTTTTTAAAAAAATTACTTCAGCATTGTCATAAATTGATTGGAAATATTTTTTCCTCACATTACTCATGGGATGTCAACAAGTATGCAAATGTGAAAATTTAACATATGTCTGCTCGCTGCTTTTACATAGTTTCTCACACCAGTTTAATGAGTAAAAACTGTCTTCTAAAATGTCACTTCAAACCCAAGTCCTTTATTGTCAAAGACCACCTCACTGTTATTTTCTGCCCAGATGTTAAATAGTTTATTCATTTGTTCATTTTACACATTTGAAATGTAGCCTGGTTTTTATCTTACTCTGGTCTGACCCTGTAGTTAAAATTTGTGTATATGGTATTCCTCCTTGTTACACAGTGTTGCATCTTTTGGGTTGTCTCTCCTGCCTTTCCTCAGAGCATCAGTTTGCATTGATCCTTTTTGCTGCAACACCGTTAAACATTCTTTTGATCTCTGTGGTAAATGCATTTATTTCTGAATGAAGCTATAACATTGTTAACTTCTGTAAAGACTTCCTGACAGCATAATAACAAGGGATGGACCAGAGATACAGATCTAATAAGACTCAATCAGGTTATTTTGTGTTGTGCCTTCTGTCTCACAGCTGTTTGTGGAAGGTGGTCCCAGCTTTCCTGGCACAGGAGCTAGCCAGTCCCCTTGCCAGTGTGGGATTTACCAAAGGTGGATCAACTTGGAAGCCTAAAACCCAACATATTTATTGTTTAACTGAAATTATTAAACTTATTAAACGCCATTTCATTTCACTGCCAGTGTGTTTAGCCCATGAGGTAATAGGGCATATCAAAGAGCTGGAGATGTTAGAGTTATCGTAACGCTTAATTAGCACATTCTGTATGTTTAAGTCAAAGTTTTAGGTCTGTCTTTTTTGCGGTGTTAAAATATCCTGGATTTTTGGACCAGAGATGATGGAAACAGGGTGGGAGTGTTGGGCTGTGCTGGAGCTTTTCTGTGTTTCACAAGTAGTCTCCAGAGGCCCTGAGGTGAGAGTCACAAATCTCTCTGGGTATTACAGTCTTGTGCTGTCAGTTGTGAACATCGTGGTGCTGTATTTGCTAAAGCTTTCAATGGATGGCAGACTTGTGGAGGTGGTGAAAACCCCTGGAATAAACTCCGGGGTTTTGTGCTGTTTTGCTTTCATTTGCGGGGCAGAAAGGATATGATCACACAAATCCTTTTATCTGGACTGCATGCTTCATGCTTTGATAAGAAGAAAAAAGGGAGTCTCATAAGACAAATGAGGTGCTTTAAAGCATTACTGGGTATTCAGGATGTCTTGGCTTTGGCAGAAAAACACTTACTCTCTGCCCGTTATGTCTGTCTTAGATTTTGTCTACAACCATTTATTGCTTAAAATTTGGATGACAATCAAACTGGGAAGAATTCAGTCAACTTCTAAGAGATCCTCTCTTCCCACAGTACTCACAGAGTGCAAACTACAACCAGTCACGTTTGGATATATGTATTTGTTTTAAGTTTGAGGAAAAAAGTACATTTTTGCTTTTGAAGTTGGACAGAGAGTAAAGTAGTATGTGTGTGTGTATTGCATGTATAAACTATAAACAACAAACAAAAATAATTTCTGTGGAATGCCTCTCCGAGATTTTACAATTTCACGCTTAATAGGTCACTGCAATAACTACGACTCTTGTCAGTGCCACGATGACAGTGATCACATCTAGCACTGCATGGGGTTTTGAACTGTAATAGGAAGACACATACTCTCCCTCTCTACTGTGTGTAGTTAACTGCAAGTTTTTGAATATGATAACTAAGACTGTTTCAAATAAAAATAGCTATGTATCAGTAAGTGCATGCAAGTACATTCTACTTCTTAAAAGCAGTTCAGCTACTAAAGGACAGTACCTCTCCCTCCTCTTTTTCTTTCTCGTTATCCTCTCTCTCCTCTTCTTCCTCCCTTTCTTTTTTCCCTTTTCCCTTGTCCTCCCAAAATGTTTTATAGACAATTTCCAATCATTATTATTGAATCATTCTTTTACACAGCGTTTCATTTTGAAAGACTTAAGTGCACTGACAGATGGAAACCCCTCTAGAGAATCAGAGGAATAGGAAGTGTTGCTTCTTTGGTTTTCTAATTTAAATCTTGCCTACATGGCCTGTATCAGTTGGATCTGGTTGCTGTTCCTGCTCCACTGTTCCTGGGCTGCTGCACGGGCCTTCCCAGTCCAGGTTGTGGTGGTTGGTTGTTCAGGGAATGAGTCCCCTTGCTGCATTGAGATCTTTATTGCAGCTCATTGTTTTTCCTTTGAGATGTGTCTGGAAATGGCTCTTTGGGAAGCTCCTTTGGGAGCTGTGATAGTTGCTTGTAGCTCTGTTGTCATCAGATCAAAAGTTTGAATGAATCTGAAAGCCTGTTTGTGCTTTGCTCGAGAGATGTGGTGGTACTGCATTGATGCTGGGATTGCTTTTCCTGATGTAGCCTGAGGTTTGCGTGTTCTTTGGATAAACACAGGCTATTTTTCAAGTATGCTAACAGCTTGACACATTCCACATGTAAAAAAAAATTTGCTCTGGAAAAATCATCTGTGTTGCTGTACGAGTATCTTGTATTTACAGTAAGCATGCTCATAGAGAGCAGTGGTAGGTCAGTTGTTAGCTCATTGGGCACTTGTCCAAATATCATTAAAAATGTTGACATTAAGTAATTGAGGGGTCTAATAATACTTAATTAACTACTATTTAAACACCTCTGGTCAGATTGACCTATATGTCTAGTTTAAAACTTCTGGTACAGGTGATAGGTTTGACAGATTCATTACATCGTGGGCTGTGGGAGGCAGTGGGGTGCACCTTGTGCAACTTTTGATAATCCTTTGTCTCTAAAGAAGAGGAGCAAACAAATACACAGTACTAAATATTGTCCTTTCTATTTGTTTTTCAGATTAGCGCTGTACGTATATGAATATCTGCTCCATGTAGGAGCACAGAAATCAGCCCAGACGTTTTTGTCAGAGGTATGTTTCCTTGCACGACTTCCCAGTGAGATAAAATCAATTGGGTCTAGAGCAACAGCAGTGAGAACCTTGAATGCCAGTTTGCCTCAACCAGCACAGGTTTCTCATTCTTTGGAAGCCAGTTTACCATGTCATTTTACATGACTTTGTGTAACTGCTTTTGGTGTGGTTTGTTATCCCCATTCCACACTGGGGAAAGATTAATCTGTTTCCTCTAATAAATGTGCATGTTAGAGAACACACCAATGTGTTCTTTTTATGACTTTTCAACTTACTATTGATATCTCCAATTGTGAATGATGGGCCCTTCCAAAATACACCACCATAATGTATTTTAAATCCTACTGTCAAGCAAGTATCAGTTCTCCTGTTGAGCATCTCTCTGTGCTCTTACCATGCTTTTAACCACTTCAGTTTTTTTCATCTATTTAATCAATGTTGCCTACAACCATTTAGGTCCTGTTTTTTTTAAACATTTTCAACTGCTAATAGAATTTTTACCTTTACTTAATAGGTTTTTTTTCATAGTATTTCAAAGGCTTTGTATGCATCTTTTGAAGATTGAAGTAAATTATGTCTCCTTACCATTTTACATTTGACCGAGGATATAAATGTGTGCCAAACATATTGAGGTCTTTTGGATTTATATTTGTTTTTAATCTTTCTTTAACAGGACTATTTAAGAGAATAATAATAACAGTTGAATAGTGAGCAGAAGTCACCAAAAAAATAGGCAAGATGTTGCACTAGGAAAATTTGCTGATTCAGCCAATCCTCCTCTGAAAGGAAATAAAATTACTGTGCTGGTGATGACATTTTGGAGGTTGAAGAGGGAAGGATGAGAACCCGAAGTGTTGTTTGTGATGTTTATACAAAATTTATGGAGCAGAGATAAGGAAAAGGGGTAGAAGTGTGGTAGTATCAGTTTGAGTTTATAGTAAAGTATATTTTTGACAATTTTTTTCTCTTTGGTAAAGCAGTGAAAAAATAAGAGCGAAAATAATGTATCATTTTGGCTTTCCCAAAACAGCTGCCATTTGTAAATACTACACTGCACAAGATAAATTTTGCTCACTTTGTTTTTATGATGTATTTGCAAAATGAGCACTTGGCAGAAGTGTAACTGGTATGACATTTGGATTTCTAGAAAACGTTAAATACAGGGTCTTGAAACGTAGCTTTTAAAACTAATTCAGTCTTGAGTTCTGAAGAAACTCTCAGGTCTGAACAACGTAATGTGAGGATATAACAAATCTTTCAAATTAAAACTGGCACTATCCAAGAGTTAGTAAATGTGGGTCAGGGACAATTAAAAGTGTATAGAGTTGGTGAGAGCTGGGAGTTTATTTACCTGATTAATTAGCAGTGCAGAAGGGTAAATGTGGTGCTGACAATACTTGTGAGTGGTTGTGTGACTGTTGGGCTCAGTGCCCTCTCTGCTCCGTCATTTTGGGTGGATTTCATTAGAGATTAAATGGTTCAGAGTAGCTCCAAAACTGAATGTATACAGCAGTCAGTGGTATGTATATATGTATAAATGGCAAAGGTTAGGAGCCCTTCCTTAGAGATCTACCAGGCAGTGTGGCTCAGAGTCATGGAACCAAATTAAAGGAAAATTGAAGTTGGCAATCATGGAATCCGCTCTGATACTGGATAACTTAGAGATAGTTGTCCTGAGCATCCTTATATTTTTGTGATGCTTTGTGTATACTTTGAATTATATACATCTCCCATGAAGATCTGATCCTTATTCCATGTATTTTCTATCCTGGAAGTTAGATTTTAGCCTTGGAGGAATAATTCCATTAGCTTGGACCAGGAGGGTGGTCATTTCCCAGTTAATTATTACCTGGCTATGAGCTTAACCAATACAGATGACAATGAGGGATTTTTTTTCTAAGATTAATAATTCTTTTTAAGTCTCTGTGGTCAGACTGACATCTGCCATGTGAGGCAAGTGTGTGAATATTTTGAAAAAACAAAACAAAAATCCTTGAAAAGAGCCCCAAACTTCCACATTCCCTTCAGACTCCTCCAAATCAGTTTCTCTAGGTGAAATATGTCCTAGGATGTAAGAGGAATTGGGTAATTTCCTCACTAAGCCCTGCTTTGAAGAGCACAAATACTGCTTAGACATAGGGAGGGTGTCCTACAGACAAAATTTTTACTCTTAACTGAATGATTTTTCTTCTTCAGGACCCCCTTTTCCCTTGATTGTGCAGTGCATCTCTTCATGATGTTATTTTGAAACTTCTCAAAAGTGTGCATTCCAGATTATTAATACAAGTCTTTCCAAGCCTTTCCCAGTGTACATGAGGAGCAGTTGTGCCTCAGAGAAGTGTTTTTGAAGAATGTGTAATACCTTTGTAGTAGCTTTGGCCTTTATCTTAGATTTTCATTTTTTTTTTCTTAAGAAGAAGCTTTTTGAATTATGTTTTCTATATATTAGCTACTGACATGTGTGTGAGGGGGTGTTGGTTCATTCTGCCACCTTTACCAACACAAGCGATAGTGCCTCAAGGTTATCTTTTAAAAGCAATTTAAAACAGCAAAATTATTTTTGAATAGTTGTATTCATGTAATACATCAAAATTGCACTGAGTTCTTCATGTGAGTGTGAGATTTTTTTATATGGATTTTCATATGAGTGTGAACAATATTTTTAGATGTATGAACAACATACTGTTCTGCAGTTTATTGACAGAACTTGTATGTGTTTAAATTTCTCAAGAACTGGGTGTAGAAATAAAATTGGAGTTGAGAATCAAAGTTTTAATCTCCTTTGGAAAATTAATAACATTAAGCCTTTATGTACTTTCACATATATGTATCTTTAAATATCATATTAAGGCTGTTTAAGCATTTAATTAAAATAACCCTCCTTTTGTCTGCCATTACGTCTGTCCCTAGAGAAGAATATGGTTTGGTTTTTTAACAAATTTTTTTTTAAAAAAACAAAATTGGACAGGAAATAATGCTGTGTGTCCTTGTAACTGGAGGAATTTGGAGTGCACACAATGCCCCAGTTTCCACCCAGTTCTGACAGATATTCTTCTGGACAGTGCTGTGTGGGCTGTGTTATAGTACAAACTACTTAATTTTGGATTTAATGACTGGTGTTAATAAGATTGTGTTATTATAGTTTAGATGCAACATTTAGGAAGTATTGCAGAACACAGTCACTGTGATCTATGTTGTCTCATGGGTTCACTGATCAACAGCAGAAGTGTGAAGTCAAGAGTTAAGAGTTCTTAAACTGCCTTTCCTTTGAAAACAGTGCTAAACAAACAGGGTTTCCTGGGTGGGAATGAAATCACAGCCAGTATAGGCATTCAGGAGAGCTTGCCAGTACAGAAAAACAAGCCAAAAGAGCTTTACATTTTCACTGAGTGGTGGGAGCCTGGGTTATAACTGTGATGCTGCTTGTAATTTCCACATTGCCTCTGACTAAAGCACTCCTTGAGGATTATAAAACACTGGCTGGCTATGGCTGTGGGGGGAACACTGCCACCTGCTGAATCCGTAACACGAGTGCTGTGCAAATTGCAAAATATTCAAGATTTTAAGGGTACTTTATAATCACTTTTTTTTTGGTTGTGCATTTTTCACCTTAAAATAACACACGTTGTATTCAGAATCCCCTTCCCCCCAAAAAAAAACCCCTAAAATATGCTTCCCTAGAATAAAAAAAGTTAATTTTAGGTGTCAGCTGTATTTATAGGTGTAAAAAAGTAATATGGCTACCCAGATTGATGATCATAAAGCCTTTCGTAACTGTGAAAATTGTTTGTCCTTTGGATACCTGAATTATGTAGTGCCTTTTAGTCACAATGATCACAAAAATGTATACCTCTGTCTTTATTGTTTTGTTTTAGATAAGATGGGAAAAAAACATCACACTGGGGGAGCCCCCAGGATTCTTGCATTCTTGGTGGTGGTAAGTATACTGCCTGTGTACTGTTAGGCATCTTCTGGAGAGAATGGCCTGCATTTCTTTCTTCACCTTCCAGTAAATTTTGCATGGAATTATTCTGCATATCCTAAATAATTACCCTTGGGGAAAAAAACACCCAATATACAGAGCCTCAGTATAGATGTGAACTTTCTCAGCCTGCAGTCCACAGTTGTGTGTGTAGAATTCTCACAGTCGCTGCTGTGTAGCCTTGGCATTTATTCGTTGTCACATGGTTTGAATATATCCAATATGCCTGTGTTTGAATGAATACATGTCCAGCTGTCAGCAGTACAAGAATTTACAAGTTTTAGAATGGTCGCATTTGAACCCAACTGATCTGTACAGTTGCATGAAAGGTGGCATGTTTTGACTGACCATTTTATCATAGCTTTCAGCTGTGTGATGGAAGCCTGGCAAGAAGAACCCTTTTATCTCTCATTTCTGCATTATGCCTAATTCTGATGGTCTGCAGCAGAGTGCTCCAACTGTCCACAAAGCCCTGGACTAAGTTAGAAAGGATTATAAATTTATAGGATTATAAAGCTGGTGCTGGACTAAGTTATAAGGCATTAAGTCTAAACTATTAAAAAACTGCTATGACATATTTTATTATTTTAATCATTCTAGCATGCATATAGTTTCATTCCAGAAACTTTGTGTTTTATCTGATTTGTGTGTAACTCTGAAGAGATTTAGGGAGAAGGCTAATGGGAGTAGGTACCTTAATTTCCCAAGAACTTGTCCATCTATTTTCTACATTTGTCTAAACATCAGATTCTCTGGGAACTTTCGTTTAAGGACAATATTAGACATTTGTCCAGAGGAGCTGTGACTACCTCATCCTCGGAAGTTTCCAAGGCCAGATTGGATTGGGCTTGGAGCAACCTGGGTTAGTGGAAGGTGTCCCTCATGGCACGGGGTGGGACTGGATGGACTTTAAAGTCACTTCCAATCCAAACCATTCTGGGATTCTATAAACCTTGACTTTGGAAGGACTCCCAGTTATCTCTCCAGTTTCTTTCCTTTCCATGTTATTACAAATCCATCCTTGTGGAAGTTAATTAGAGCAGTTGCAGAGGGATGAGGTTAAATACAGACTAATACACATTACATTCTTAAGCAATATATATTGGACTACATTTTTGGTCTGTACTACAGTGGTGTTAAAGGAATAGCACTGCTTGTCTCAGAGATCAGACAACAGGACTTGATTCCTCACAGGTGTTTTACAAAGCTAAATTTTTCCTCAGAGGTGTTTTCATCCCTTGGAGAGAAAGTGATGTGTCTGTTTCTACACAAGGACATGCATGTGGGGGAGGTGTGTACACCATATAATCTACATGAGCATTACAGTGACATTGTCACCATCTCTGTAACTTCTTGCAGTGTATTTTGGGATCTCTACTGTGCAGCTCCAGAAAGACGAGAAACATGTGAACACTCAAGTGAAGCAAAAGCCTTCCATGACTATGTAAGTTTTGTGTCTTTATCTTTTTTGTTAGTTGCATGTGATAAAATGTGACGGAGAAGTATTTCTGCACCACAGTGGCTCAGAAGCACAGGCGTCGGTCCTGTGTAAGTAACTCAGTTTTCTGGGAATAGCTTAGAATTAGGCAGGCCTAATTTGATTGCCAGCACAACATGGGTAACTCCTTGAAGCCATCTCAGAGATCAAGGTGCTGTCCCAGGTGTTAATGCAGAATAAAAAATGTCCTTCTGTGCATGGACACATCAGGCTGGTCACAATGGAAGTATGGATGCGACCTGTCCAAATACCCAATTAGCTCTGCCAGTGCTAAAGAAAAGGCTGTTCAGCAGTTGGAATTGATCCCCTGGCTTCTGTCAGGACCCCGCAGCCTGAGAGTGTGGTTCAGATATTTTTGTATCCTGGAGTAACTCTTTTTCATCCTAATAAACAATTAAGCATCACAGAATTAGTTAAATGCAAAATCATCTGTTCGAAGGGAACGGGAATATCAAAGGGCAGAAGTTTTATGCTAGTTTTTCTGCCTTTGAGACTTAGTTTAAAACACAGCAGGAAGTTCAGTGCTGTTCTGAGGGAGAATAATTCTCACAGTATAACTGTGAAAACTCTCTCCTTGAGTCTTTACCAGGTCTGTCTTAGAAATACTGTCTAGGTACTGCTGAAATACATTTCTGCAGATAAAATTAAAAACAGACTGACACAACCCAATGTCTTACAAACACAGATTTGCAACAAGAGGAATGAATCAGCCAAGTGACCATTTTCTTCAGCAATGGCTTGGTGTCTTACAGATAGGAACTAATGATGATCTTGCCTTATTTGTAGTAAACAACAGCTTATATTGTAAATGCACCACAGATAGATCTGTTCAGCATATTTTACCAATGCCTCTTTAACACCCTGTACTTGGTTAAATTATGAGGGTAACCGGTAAAGGAGCTTGGACAACGTTGCACAGTCATATCCAGGCTACCTTAATCAAAAAACATAATTAATGAAAGAAAAAAAAAGGTATCAGGGAGAGGAACAAAGTTTCAAGGAAGTTTTGCACCCACAAAGATGTTAAGGTCAGCCAGCTTAGTGAAATACATTCCTCAAATTAGAAATGAAGTAACTCTTGCAAGTACAGTTGCTGTAATCATTTTTACCTGATCTGTTTTAAATATAAAGTTACTGGAAAAGTAAAATATGTTTATTTTGAAATATTTCATCAAAATATGTATATTTTGAATCTTTGTTTCATTCCTCACAGGGAGCAATAATTTTACAGGAATACTTTAAAACTCTGGGGAATGACAGTAGAGATTTAAATTTGGGAAGATGAGAATGCACAGCACAGTAGTTCACTTGGGTGGGAGACATTGTGCTCTCCAAAGGTACTGTGTTTAACAAAAGCCAAAAGTTCAAAAACTGTAAATGTTGTGAAACAATTGTGCAACAGAATGATCAGCAAGAGGAAATTTTCAGTGAGAAAGTACTTGAAAGTCTAAAGAGGAGAGGAGTCCCCAAATTTTTAAGCTGAGGAGAGTTTCACTGATCAGGAAGTTCACTACTAAATTAAATTTTGAGGTATACTAAGGTTTTGAGTAAGTGAATCAAAATAGTGTAAAATTAAAAAAAGTTGTCTAGCATCACCCCTTATGGTTTCTAACTTGTACAGGTCTTGGACTATTACATGGCTTTACTGCTCAGTTCTGTTGTATTATGATGTGTGTAATCACAGTTCAAGAAAAATGAAAAAACACAAGTTCTGTGTGTGATACAATTTCAAGGTTTCCGAATGTTTAGGTTAGTGTATGAAGTCGTGCTTGGTGAATAGAAGATAAAATCATGGCATGATTCTATATGCACATCCAGACAGGATGTGTGCTTATTCTAAAAACAATTCAGTGTATTTCAGAAATTAACTCACCAGTTATTTCTAAAACCCTTTCTCTCAGTCTTTTAAGGTGGCAGGGAAAGCTTTGCATTATTTTTACCACAGTTGGGATAAACTCATTTAACATCTCTCAGGACTCCTGGTCTTCCTAAGCATCACGTGCTTTTTGCTTAGCAGGACAGTCTGCATCATGATATTTGTGTACAGTATTTTATGAGTGTGTTGTATGCTCATGTTAAAGAACATGAAAAATCATTAAATACGGCCAAACAAATTTCACAGCAGAGGAAAATGAACATTTATTAAGTGAAATCCTGACCCATGTAGTGTTTTGCCACTGACTTCAGAGGGGTCCAAACTCCACCATCAGTGAAGACCCATCAGGAAGCTGCTTGTTGAATTCAGGCTTCTCCACAAGGCCGAGGGGTCTGGTAAATCAAAAACCTGCCGGTCACGTAGCAGGACAAGTGGAGCATTTGTAGCAGTGCTGTCATATCTGAAGGCTGTAATTGTAAGTACAAAACAGCACAGAAGGCTCGTTTACTAATTCATACGAGCAATTCAGAATTTTTTATTAGGCATGTGTTCCACTTGAGCTAAGAAAAGAAAAAAAAGAAAAGGGATGTGTGGTCTGGGTGCACTTGATGTGTCATCTCTAGCACTGAGTGGGCTGTGTTAGCTGAGGGAATGATCTTGTCTGTCTTTGCCTTTGTTGAGAGAGAAAGGTTTGAGGATGTTTGATGGAGAAGGAAATCACTTGCAGATGATTTAATGGTTTGTGAAGTATTGCTATCTCTGAGTCAGTCAGGAACACACAGGTTGACTCATAGAATGAATATACACAAAAATGTAGTTTCTTTAAGTTTACTTTAAAGTTGTACAGTATCTCAATTGCAGTTGTAAAAATAATGCCTTTTGAGTTCTCTGTCTCCTTCTCAGACAGTGCCTTGTTGCTTGCAGTGCTACAGCGCTCATCTTACTAAAAATGCAATAAAATAGAAAAGCAAAGGCCTGTTCTGGCTTTATAAAGAAGATTTTCTATGCTCATCCCAAGTTTAAGTATTTGCAGGTTCTCTGTATTTGAAGTGGATTATATGTTTATTTTCTACTGAGATTTGCCATTGGATATATTTTGTTCTGAGTGAACAAGGTTCTGAACTCATTAGGTACATTTATGAAATCTGTTTTAGACTTGAAAAGAGGGATGTGTGGATAGATTCTGCCTGGAAGTTTTAACATATATGGCATAAAATTGGAAATGGTTTACGTTTCAGGTAACTCAGGAAAGGAGGCTGGTGCTTGCACACCCAGCTTCTAAATATTGCAGGTGTTTCAGTAGAAGTATCTTTATTTGGAGCAGAAAAATCCCCCGGATTATTTTCCAGGTACCTGTTAACTTTTTCCTGGAGGAAAACTTCTCTGTGCTTCGAAGTCTTGTGAAAAATCACATACATGAATGCTCTGAGGCAGAATTTAGTCTTTGCTGTAGAGTGTGTTTGTCTTTCTTCACAGTATCCTAAGGAGATATCATCTCTCCAGTTCAGAGCTCGTTTTTCTAGGTTTTGTGATCTTCTGTTGAGAGAGGAGTGTTCCAATGTGCATCTTCTTCCACTTCTTCCCAAGCTGAAAACTGAGTGAAAAAGGGAAATAAAACATAAACTGGATTTTTAGCAGCATCTCTACTTCAGAAGACCACAACTGATCAGGCTCTTCTTCCTCAGGCTTCTCTTCCTAAGGCCTGGCCACTTATTCATATCTATGGACCCTGCGTTTGAAGGGGTAGTACCTGAAAAGATGATTTCTGTACATAACAGCTAAGATATTATTACTGTCCAGAAGTTCCCATGCCTCTCTCACCTTCTTGGCAATGGAAGTTTTTTCCTTGTGTCATTGGTGCAAAGAAGGTATTTACTATTTCTCACAAGTAGCTATAGTCAAATCTTGATTATTTTCCAGGTAGGGTTTTTACTGGTGTCTTCTCCACAGCTCCTTGAAAGCCCACTCTTAGTATGAGCAAGGGTCTCTTGTTTGTGTTTATGTCTCCCAAAAGAGTGCCAGGTCATTTACAGGATAAGAAGAAAGAGACATTCATTGTTCCAGAGACTGTCCAGTCTGAGCTGGTACCACATTTCCATCTCACTTCTTAGCACAGTTTAAGGTGAGCTATGTGACACAGAGCTTGGTTTGTGTGAAGGTTGTAGAGTGTATCAAAGGCAATGTTATAATCAGTTCTGTCCAGATTTAAAGGTTATAATTGTATAAACCAGTCTTTTCTAGAAGTTACTGAGCGTAATGTTTGGACATCTGAGATGGCTGATCAACCTGTTTGTGAGATTTTCTTAAGGAAAGTTGGGTGCCTGAATTTATTACTGTGTTTTATGGGGAGAAAAATTGCCACTTTCTTGCCTGGATCTATCTTCCTTCAGCAGAACTAAAAAAGCACATGCATTCCCTAAATGCCCCGACCCCCCTTAATTAATCATTATCAGTACTTAGAATTTGAGGGATTATGACTATTTTTATGTCTGTTTTGGACTAAAGATTACAATGAAAAGCCTGTGTGACTATTTTTCTTCAAGGACTGGGTTTTTTTCTGGTTTCATTAAACTTCTGTCTTCCCTCTCTGCCTTTTATTTATTGGGGATGTTTTCACTCTTGGTTTTCTTGCCTTCCCCATCTCTTGCTACTCTGTTCTTCAGCAGGAAGTCTAGTTAGGGCAGCTTCTGGGTCCTCACAGGTTTCTTGATGAAAATGGAATTCTAGATCTGCTTTCCAGCTGCCAGTTTCTGAGGAGAACGCACATTAAACTCCTTCTACTTAAAGCAGAAAAAAAACCCCCAAAACAAACCCCTCTGCTTTGCTCAGGACTGTTGTACCAAAAGAAATGCTGCTGGTCTGAGTAACCCATTAATTCCATACCTGAGTTCCACAGAGATGTGCAAGGGCCTTTACATGTTTACTGATCATCACTAAATCTGCAATTTCACCTTCAGAGTATGTTCTTCCAACATATGATTCATCCCGCTATGTAGAAATTACTTGTGTCCATGTAGGCAGCGAGTTATTTCATAAAACTAGAAGAAATTAAGTGACCATGGCATTCTTTTTGTAAGTAATATGAAAATGAAAAGCATTTCCTTCCATACATTCATTGTCAAAATAATATCCTTGCTTTTTGTGTAAATAACATTCATTTTTAAATACCTTACTTTACTGCTCTTTTAATTCTGTGAAGATCATGCCTCACACTGTTCAGGTATATATGTATAGTAAAATGTGTTCTTACATATGAAAGCTAGAAGAAGACTAAGGAAGCCTGACATCTGCCTTGAAATCACATATCCGAACACATTATATGGTTAAAAATTGCACAACAATGAACAAATAATAAATCATACTTTGTGCAGAATATTCTTGGTATGTCTCACAAGGTGGTACCTGCTTGGCTTTCTCCAATGTGCAGCCAGAAAGCTATAAATGTGAAAAAACGTGATAAATGTTTATCATTCATATCTTGTCAGTCCTGTAGGAATATTATTTTGTCTTCATGGGAGGCCAGTGCTTAACTGACAGGTTTGAAGAGGACAGTGTGGTTCAGAATTCCAGGGTCTTAAACAGAACTGTACAGAGGCAAGCTGAAGTTTTTCAGTCTCTTCAGCTCCTTAATTTTATTACTTAGTAGCGGTTCTTAAAAGCAGTGTGTGGAAAGGATTAATTCAAAGCATCCTCCAGCCCCCATTCAAAGTAGGAATCATTTTCTGCAAACAACAGTGACTTGTGTCACGTATTTATAGGTGTATCTCAAAATATTGCACTGGCATCTCCAAGGGTGTGAAACTCTTGTTGTTTGCTAGTCAGAAATTTTCAGAGTTGAGAAATTGGTACTTCCTTTGGATTGTAGAGACTCCTTTTGCAGGAAAATTGGGATTTATTCTCTATTTGTTTCCTGCTAAGAAATTCCCCAAGAGAATTCTCATTTGCGCATTTTCATAAAGAAGGAAGATGTGCTTGTTCTGCATATCACCACCATCCTCCTTCATCATTCCTTTCCATAAATTACTGGTACAATGGTTGGATTTGAAATATTCTGTGTCACAAATGTTAATTGTAAGCTCCAATACAGAAATGTGTTGTTTTTTACAGCAAGCATAATTTTTCTCTTCATAGAGGTCATTTCCCAGGTAATGTCGTGCTGTGCTTCTCTTAATGTGAGGGCTAACCCACTTGTTTCAGAGAGCACAAGCAGCATTTCCTCCCTAAAATTTCAATGCCACTTCTTTGAGTGGATAATTAATTGCCTTAGAATGTAGAAGTAAAATGGTTAATTAGTTTTAGCTCAGTGGAAGCCTATGACAGGATAAGGAACCACCATTTCCCCGAAGGTAATTTAGCTCCTCTTTCATGGTTTCCAGAGAGCGGCACTGGACATGTTGCTTTCTTTTTTTGCCCCTCTTCTGAGAACCATTATAGGTTCGTTTTCATTGGAAACAACAGGAGATAACAACCGTTTTAATGAGGGTAGGCTTTCCAGGAACACTCAGTGCGAAAAATAGTATTTATTCAGAACAGAGCACTGTGTGTAGAACCATGCCAAATTTATGAAATGGGGCAAAATCTGGTTTTTCTTTGTTGGAGGAGAGGGGGAGTGTGTGAAGATTCGGCAATTTAAGAAGTCAGTGGATTAAGAGAGAGTGTGGAGGGCACAAGAAGAGGAAGAGGTCAAATACTGAGGGAAGTGGCTTGGATGCTCAGGCTACTTCACAGCCTTCTAGAGAAGTTTATTATTTTATAAAACAGAGGTAAAATCTGGTTGTAAGATTATTTTTTTAATTGTTGATAGACACACTGTTAATAGTTGCTATAGTCCGTGATATTTGTCTCCATGGATTGGTTTCTCTGTGTTCTGAAGTCAAGGGCTTTTTTTATAATTAAAATAAAGCCAAGGCCCTCCTGCTCTGAAGTTGTGACGTGTCATTGCCTGGAAGAAGGCTCCAGTGGAAATTTTTGACCAGTTCAGTGGAAATCCCAGGATACTTAAGTTTCTTTTCCTGTGTGGTTGTCCTGATGAGCAACTGTTAACTTCAGCCATTTCTCAGAGTAATGTTGTTAAATGTGTCTTGCGCAAAATTCCTTGCAATTAAATGAACTCTGTTCTTTCAAATTTTAATTTTTCCATTTGCTGTAATGGATTTAATGGATTATTTATGCTACCATAGTGAAAGCTGCATTACAGTTTAAATTTTAAACTTTATAATTTGAATGGACACAGAATCAAGGTTTCAGTGGAGAGAGGGTATTTTTCCTTTTACAAATGAAGGCACTTACACATTGATATGTAATTTAATAACTTCTTATGTAGAATGGTAAACCTTCTGGACTTTGGACATTCCCTCAAAATTTGTAGAAACTTTGTTTCTTTGAAATTTATTTCTCTTCTAAAATTGAGAAGATACATCCTACCATGAATTCAAGTGGAATTGAGAAATGCACTGTTTCAAAACTTTCGTTTTAGTAGTTGTTTTTAAAAACATTTTATTTTCTGCTGTTGACATACAGATCATTCTTATTCATTGTATAGTGTACACAGTGTATTTTTACAGCGCTCCAGAAAGTTATTAAAGGAGGTCAAGTTGTAGCTCAGTAACACTGGGATATTAAACTGACTAAAAAAGGCTCTGGATTTAGAGTTTGAGCTCTTCTGACATTAATATTTAACACTGATTGTACATAATGCTTCACGTCAATAAAGTGCTGCACAAACATTTGATCAATCAGAGCAAATGTTGCATTAAAGCCTTGCCATGACCCGTTTCCTCTGCGCTCCTTCCTCCTGGTGATTCATTTTCCATACCAGGATTTCACCTGATGTTTATAATGCCAAATGATTCAGGTATCCTCCTGTCAAGGGTTTGCGCTGAGCAGTTCCAGTTTATCCAGTGAGATTTCTCTCTAGGCTAATGGTGAGTAGGAGTTTTGGAGCTGTGCAAAGGTGTTCCTGTGCATGGCCATACCTTTGTCTCCACTAGAATAGAGTAATCTCTCTTTTCCTGGTGCCACCACTTGGTTAGATTTGAGGCACTTTGCCTAAATGCATTCTTCTGTAGCCTCATAAAAAGTGAAAGTGAGAGCCTTATTTCTGCACAATGTGCCAAACACGGATTTTGTTATCGGCTCGACTGCTCTGTTAATACATCTAAGTGACTCATTTCAGACTTGCTTAACACATGCCTGAAAAAACCAAAGACTTACAACTTCCATCTGCTCTCTAATATGATGAAAGATGAATCCTGAAGATCACAAATTGCGGGAGACATGCAGCTCTTAATAAGAACAGCTGAACAACAAATGCCTTATGAGAGGTGGTGAAAAATGAAGTAATGAGGAGGAAAGGCAGGCAGGCCTCTGGAGGGAACAGGGATATCCATGGCTGACTAAAACTGTCACATCCAAACACGGCACTAAATACAAAATGCACATTATGTAACACGAGTCACAGGGAACAGATAATAGTCTTTTTGAATTGTTGCTACAAGCAGTTGTACCAATATGGGTTCTTGAGCCTGCACAGAATGTGTTGCTTGAGAAGAAACGTGCAGATCTGCTTACCGGAATACATTTAGAATGGGGTTTTGAAATCTTCTTTCTTATTGTGAAGTCTCAGCATTCCAAACATGTTAACTTAGCCACTTAAAATACCAACCTTCAGTGTATACATCCTTTCATCTCCATTTTCTCTCTCCCTAGAGAAGAACGGAGGTTGTGGCATAATAAAGGAGAATCAAAAATAATAAGCTTGTCTTCAGGTGAAAATCTGCATTGTATGTTGTCAGTGTAGGCTCTTTTATTGTGACCCCTCCTTAACTGAAGTGTACATCTCCACAGTGGTGTCACAGTAACATCCACAAATCAGATTTACCCGAGTTAGGGAGGATATCTGTAACAAAACTCAGATGCACCATCTGCAGCCCATCAGAGGCTCATTTACCCTGCCAAGAAAGTAGTTCTCTGCGTAATTCACACCAGAAGAGATGCATGACCTGTCTAGTTTACTCTGACATAGGAAGAGGAAGAAAAAGTTCTTTGTAAGGTGTGTAATAAAAATTATTCTGAGCCGTAAAGAATCTGGAAAACGTTCTCCAGTTCTGCTTTCAGATCTGATTTCCACAAACATATTGCAGACCTAATTTTTTAGCCTATTGCATGTACGGAGTTCTTAAAAACTAAATAACTAAGGGAGTAAAGTCCAGGAGGTGAGTTTTAGTGTCTTTTCTGTTTTAAGAGAATGGCAGAAAAATATACGAAGTGTGTATATCCATATAGTCGAGTATTACATTGTACTTAGTAAAATAATTTTACATGAGTAAGATTTGCAGTGGGATTTGTAAAGGCAGACATGTGAAAGCTTGTGGAGCATGACCTCATTGGCTTTATCACAGATCTGCACAGATGTTGGGATCTGCCTGTGCAGATCAGGGACTTTGGCCCTGATTTGGCAAACAGTTTCATGGACGAGTGGCATTTCATGTGTGAACACTCAAGATTATACTCATGTGTTTGCAGTGCCAGGGTCATAGAAAATGGTGCTAATACAGTAGGTCATTCTTGTTTACTGTCCAATTTCAGAGTTATTTCTCAGTACAGGAACCAAGTATTATTATTTAGTCTGCTTTTGTCTTTTTTTCTGTGTGTATTTGTGGCAAAGAGACCTTTTTTGAGTTCTTTTCTCTTGTGAAGAAAATATCAAATGTTCTGATAATATAAGGACAAAAGGTTTGAAGGGGGGTTCAATGGACAGCTCTTAAATATCACTGCAGAAAGCTTTTCACTCCATGCTAGCAGTGAATTTATAAAAGGTTTGATTTTTTATTTTCCCAGTATTTTTATGGGTTACTTTGTATACAGCAACAGGGTGTTTTGTGACACCCACTGCAAATTGCTTCAGTTTTTCTTGCTTCAGCTGCTTTCCCCCCATTACTCTGTGGAGGACATTAGTTAGATTTCCTCTTAATAGGGGCAAAGGGACCTCCTTGGCATCCCTGCTGTCTTATCCTGATAATTTGCAGAATTTCTTCTTCCTGGAACAAAATTGGTATTGTTATTTCTTTTTGAAGCACTACAGTAGGTGGAGGGTTTTGTTGAAGCTTCTTCTGTTCCCTTAATCATGTTTCTTAAATTGTACAAGGAACTAAGCCTTCATTATCTTTAAAAGTTATGTTTTTATCTTGATTGCTTAGAAAGCATGACCTGACTGAATGATGGAAATTATTTAAGTGCCAAAAAAAAAAAGCTTGCTCAGTAAAGCTGACATTGCTTCTGTTCAGTTTCCTGAAATCCAAATTAGCACAAGAAAACAGTACTGAAGGCCAAAATATCACAGAGAATGATTTCCAAAAAGGATTTAGTAGGTTTTTAGCGTTGCTAGATGTCATCTCACCCCAGAGTGGTAGTTCTAGAACATTTATCGTTAATACATTTTTCTGTTGCCACTAAAACACACAAGTGTAACTTTCCGTTTTCGTCCAGTATGGGTAATAATTTTATGAAATGGAATCTGTAGTTTAAGATTCTCCTTAAAAGCCTGTTTTTTAGCTGCTTAAAGTTTTCCTGAATTTCAGCAGTTTCAGCTGAGTTTAAAGAGAGCAGGAGCTGAAAAAGCTGGTAATTTGGGCTGAGATGATTTTGACATTAGGAATTAAATTTCAGTCATGTGTGCCTAAAGAGTAGCTACAAGTTCTTGTTAATATGTTAAGTGCTCTGGGTTTTTTTTCTTTCTTTCTTCTCTGTTTTTTTACCTTTCAAATCTCTGGAGATAAAGCGGCTCTTCCTGATGTGAGATGAACTCCAGAGGTGCTCCAGCTGCCATAAATCAAGTTCCCTGTTCAAGAGGCTTAGTTAGGATACTTATCCTTGTAAATCTCAGGGTTAATGCTTTCAGGCTTTCATACCTTTGTCTGTAGTAATAATCTTTGTTCTTAACAAAGAGACATTTTTTTTGATACAGGGCTAATACTGGATTAACCAAATCTGTAAACCAGTCACATAAAAGACATGGAATATCTTGGTTTTGTCAGGAACTTATTAGCTGAAAAAAGTTACAGTAAAACACAGTAATTCCAATACCTTTTCTCTTTCTGGATTGCTCTCAGTTTTCAGAATTTCAGGTTGAGGTCAGAGCACATATATCAAGAAACAAACACCATTTGCATACTAGATTTATTAGTGACTAGAAGCTCCCTCAGAAAATGTATCCCAGCTTTATTTAATGGGGCCTGGAAAATGTTGCAGCTGTTGAAATATACTGCCTTGCCAGTAGTAGAAACCGAGTTGTCGTTGATGTGTATGTGTAGTTGTAAGCAATTATATACAATCATTACCTAAGCAGGAGAAGAATTCTGCAAGTGAAAATTGCCTTTTTTGTTGTTGTTGTTTTTAGTAATTCCTGTGTTACACTTCTGTTGAACAAGGAAACCAAGTTAATTGTGTCCATTTTTGTCTTGTGGATAATACATTTACTGGAACATTTTAAATCATGTGCCATTGCACAGCCATGGTGCTTTATTTCATATTTAGGTGTGGTGACATTTGCTTCCTCTGGTTGTCTTCAGGGGAACTTCACGTGCCCCAAGGCACAAAATACTGTTGGAGTTCTTAGTCCTAAAATGTGACTTCCATGGAAGATATAGAGGCTTGGCAAACCTGTGGTGGTGTTGGTGCAGAAGTTACTTTACACGTGGTCAGGAGTTGTGCTGCAATATTTGGTATTCTAGAATTCTTTGTAAAATAAATGTAATTAACGGAGCTGGTCATGAAACTGGGTGAAGTTGGGAGGAACAAAGGAAAAAATAATAACAGGACAGTGTTTTTCAAGTGCCATTTGTGATTTGTTTTCGAGACCAATATGTAGTAAATAAAACTTTGAAATCTACAAATCTGTTTATTTCTTGAGCAGAAAAAATAGAAGACTTTTTTGAAAGGTCTTTTCCTGACACAGAAGAGGTGTCCTAGAGACTCCACAAGTCTTCCCCATAATTTTATCTGAAATTTTAGTGCTTCTTGTCTTTGAGAGTCCTTCCTTAGTATGAAAGAGAAGGAAATGTTGAACCTGCTGCTCCTGGTAGCCCTATGGCTCACAAGTTCTAACAAGCATTTGGCTGCTCCATAAAAAGGCATTTTCATACTGGTTAATTGGTATTTCACCAATTGCCAGAGTAAAAAGGAGTAGTGCAATTGTGGCATGTCTAAAGCTGATGTTATGGGTTTTAAATCTTCCATGTGTGAAGAATGTTTTAGTGTAACTGAGTCAGAATCTCACTATGATTATCCTGCCTATTTTTGGGAAATCAGTTAAATGCCTGTCTCTAGAGCCATTATTTGTGTTTGTCCATGAATCGAGCAGCAGGAGGTGGTAGAAATTACCTCTAAACGTTTAGGCTTGCAAAACACGCAGTTTTAATTAACCCAGGATCTGTCAGCTTCTGATCTCCACATGGGTAGAGGAAGAACATGCATTATTTGGAAATGCCGGTCCATAAGCACAATTTTCCACTGTTGACTTTATCTTAGTTTAGCTTTTTCTTGCATCACTTAAGGAAAAAAAAAGTAATTATGTGATAAAATACATAAATGTAAGCATGCAAGCACACTTTATTATTAAAAAGTGTTGATAAGAGTGATGCACTGAGCAGAAGTTTTCATATTTGTTAGTGCACAAGTAGTTGCAAACTTTAATTTTAGCAGTTGTGCTTCAGGACCTTTTTACTTTGAAATATTTACTTTGAAACATTTGCACAGAAATGGTCCTTTTACATGTGTAGTGGAGGAGCACAAAAGAAGGCTCCATAATCACAAATCCACCAGTATTTTTCCTTATATATTTTGTTTTAAAAATAAATAGAAAGCAATGGACCAAAAGAAAGTTACACTTGCTTGGTATTGATGTTGCTGAGAAGACCAGGAATGCTACTTTTCAAGCAAGAAGAGTGTTCAGTAAAGCTCAGGAATTGAGCTGAAATTCTGATTTAACTAATTGGCACATATTGTGTGAGTTGGTTTTGGTTTCCCCTTCCCTGATTCCAGCGAACTACTGAAACACTATGACCTCTTCTATGGATCAGGGAAATTTAAAATGTAAATGTAAAATTTATTTTAAATATTATTTAAAATTACTGTTTTTATTTATTTGAATTTAAAGAATGTTTTGGGATGCACAGACGAGGTGATGACTCTGAACACTCTTTTGTGCTTGGCTTAGTAAATAAGCCAAGGCACAGATTCTTGTTTTACCTTTGTTTTCCTTGCACAATTTGCATTTTTAAACCTGTGCTTTTATTTTTCTTTGTTTGAGAGCTTAGTCCTGACTTCTCATAAACTAACGTTAGTTAACAGCTCTATTTTATGTCAGCTTTCCTGTGTGCAGACATATATACCATTTAGTGATGTAGCAAACCACTTGTATCTTTATAAAAACAGTAAAGAAAAGTCTGAAGTATTGTTGTCAGGCATTCTCAAATGTCTGACTCAAAACTGGCTGTCAGCCTTGTCAAAATATGCAAATTTTCTTCCTTTTCTCACCCCACTGTCACCATTGTGGTGGTGATCCTCTGCTGATCAATGATTTTGCTTTTTAAATATATGTTTACCTCTTTTCCTCCCCTTAACAACATGAATCCCTGACATGCCAAGACCTCTGCTTTAATTTTTAATCCCGACCTGACAGATATTCAAACTCACTCCCTGTAGCTGCACTGAATCAACATATTACTGAGTATGTTTGATGAACCATAGAATTGGTTCAAGTCTTGTTTCCAGTTACTTGGTTTCTAAATGTTCTCTTTGGGGACCTAACCAGTGCTGTCAATATTCTTTGTTCCAGTTGCTCAGCAGTTTGCAGCTTAATCTTGTCAAGGTTTTTGTTTGTATTGCAGCAGCTGCTGAAGTTGAAACTTGTTATAGACTGGAAGAGATTTAGAGATGGGCCCCATATCCAGTGTCAGACTGTGGAAAATGTTTTTATTTTCATTTTTTGCTGGGTATAGGTCAAGTACAACCATATTTTTCCTATCTGTGGTCTTCTTGGTAGCTTTCTAATTAAACAGCATCCTCAATCAGTTTTCCATTATATCCAGAAAGTTGTATCTGCTGCTTAAAGTAGTTGACATTTTTTTAATGTATTTAAGTTTTTCCAGTGTTTTTTCCCCTCTTTTATTTCTAAAGCTATGCAATCAGCACATGCTGTGTCACTGCAGTGCTTTTGTATTTTTAGATGCAAAGTGAAAGGATGAATTGTGTTGAGTAATCCAGGTGCTGAGATACTTTTGTATTGTGTGCTGGAACCAACCTTTCATTTGCTGATGAGTATAAAACCCCTCTTATCAAGTTGTACTGTGTATGTACTTGGTCCTGAAACACTGCTCCCAGGATGATGTCTATCTAATATGTAAAAATCTGTAAATTCATTGCTCTCCAACATAATCTGACTTCCTGTACTATAGCAAAATTCTTGGGAATTTCAAGAGGATTAGGGAATAAATAAGGACCTAAATTGTCAGGTCCTGATTTGCATGTCTGCTGCTTTAATGCCACTGTGTTGGACATTTGGAGAGTGCTGCAAGGTTGTTTCAGGATTGGGAGATTTCATAAGAAAGGCTGCAGTTTAGACTCCCAGAACAATTGATCAAGATCTAAGATAATATTTTTCACAGGATGATGTATGGTCTCCTTACACAAAAGATCAGTGTTGCTGCACCTGAAGTTGAATTTTCAAGGTGACTATTGAAAAAGTAGTTTTTGGAGGTAGTTTTAAAGATTCTCTTAATTTTTTTTATACTGTTCTTTTTTTAATATTATTGTTCTTCCCCAATAAAGATAGCATTGGCTGCTGGATTGTACTACAGTGAAACTGGAATTACATTTCCAAGATGTATAAACATATATATGTAAATATATCTGATGGATGCAGGCATTATAATCTATATGTCTCACAGTGGAGCAGTCCCCAGTTCCAGTTTTTAATTGGTGAAATAATGTCAGGCCTATTTGTTTCAGCAGCACTTGTGTTGGAAACAATCCCATAATTTGTTTTATATTACTGCTCCTCAGGATGAGTGAAGGAGGAGGAGTGAATATTTAAGTGTGGTTTATGGGAGCAGAAACTGCTCGAATGTTGACATGCTGGTATGTGAAACTGAAAGTTGAAAATTCACTGTTCTTGATGAGGACTTCCTGTAAAAAGTGTGGGATCAAAACCATTTCTGCATCAAGGGACCAGTGGCTTAGACATGCTCATAATCCTCCAAATCTGAATGTAAATACTCTATCCCATTGCGAAACCGGGATTCCCCAGATCAAAGGGGAGATTTTCTGGAGATAATTGTTATTTTAAGGTAATTAACATTTCAGTTTTCTGCATGCTCATCCATCTTTTCCTCCCCTTACCCCTCCCATATGTCTCGGATGTCAAATCCCCTGCAAATTTTGCTCTGCAGGAGCAAACACTGTGGTTCCTCACCCCTGTTTGCTCCCACTCCTGGGTTTGTCCTCCTTTAAACACATATTTGAACAGAGCGCTTAAGTAAACTGTGCTGTTCTCTCTCTTCCCCCCCACCCCCCCAACTGCTGGTCCTGGCAGCCTCCCAGCATCTGCTTCCTCCAGCCCTGCTCTCATGGAGCACAGAATCCCTTGCGGAAATCCTGTGACCATCCCCACTTCCCTTGGCTACAGACTCATTGCCTTTTTTCCAGCCCTGCCACCTTTGTCCTGGAGCAGATTTACACCCAAACATCATCAGATTCACATCTCTTTCCCATCTCGGTGGGCTCTTCCCTGTTTCTGGATCCTTGCTGAAGTCTTTGCCTTATCCCTCTCCTGCTTCTCCATAGGTAATCTCACTGAATTTAAAAAAAAAAAAAAGCGGTATGGTAACATACAGTGTGACCTTTCCTCTCCTTTGGTTTGCCTTCTCCACTTTCCCTGTTCAGTTTTATTCCACCACAGGTTCAGGAAGGGGTTGTAGCTCTCCTGCTGCTTGTTCTAGTTGTTCAGTTCCCTTCTTTTGCATTCTCTGCATAATTTTTTACCTTTCTCTTCTTCATCTCCATTCTCACCTGATTTACTGCAAAAGGTTTTCAGTCCTCCTTGTCTTTAGGAGCATGCATGAAAAAATTTTTATTTCATTTTCCTTGAGCCACATCACTGTATGTCACCAGCTTTTCACCCCTCACTGTGTTTGTGGAGTCTCTCCTTCACAGGCACGAGGGACCTTCACCAACCCAGATTTCACCTGTTTTGTTAAAATGGAGTGGAATCTGATCCACTCTGGATTTGATTCAGCCCATCCCACCTTCAGTGCCATTGGCTTGGCTGTGCTCACCTCATTCACCTCCTGACTTGCCAGATGCTCCTTTCTTTTTTTCTCCTGTTTCCTATGGTCACTTTTCCTCATCTTTTTACCTCTGTTATCTTTCTGCCTTTTTCCTCTTGGTATATTCACTCTTAGGTCAGTTCCAAACACAAACACAACTCAGCTATTATCTTCATAACTCTACCTAGTCGTTTCTCTAAAAATTTATTTTCTTCCAATCATGCATCTTTACAAGCTCATTTTGAAGGAAATGGGGGAATTACGATTCCTGTTTTCATCTTCTTCTTTGCCTATTTAAAGCAATAGACTGTTTGGCCCTCAGGCTTTCAAACTTTGTGTCCTCTTTGCCTTGTTCTTTTCATAGCCAGATATGATTTGAGATCTGCAGGTGTTTTCCAGTCACTGCATATATGCTTATTTTAGTCTTCCTGTAGAGCTAAAATCACTGTCTCTGTGCTTAGCCAATATATTGATTACAGAATTGTGCTTTTCTCTGACCTTCAAACATTTGGCTTTGCTATACAAGTATTCATCTAGAACACCTCTGTAAAGATCCTGTTTCTGACTTGCTACTCACTTCCCATCCTACATGCTGCTGGTTGTCAATCCTGTATTTCAGATAATAATATCAACAAATTAACAATAAATTAATAATTCCAAATAATGATACATTATCAATAAAAAGTTAATCACTTGCCATAATACTGATTTTTGTCCTTCCTTCATAGATTTTCAAACCATCATTCCAGAGCTTTTGCTTTGTGTTGAAGAGAAACTCTCTGAATATACTCAGACTTTCCTTGTTACCGTTCTTCAGATTAATCCTTAAAACGTGGTTGCAGTGTTTTGATTGGGTTTTTGTTGGTTTCTCTTTTGTTTTCCATTTCTTTATACATTATATATTTTTTAATATATATTTATATATACTTCATATATTTATATAAGCCTTGTACAGACACCTCAACCTTCTTCACCATCAGTCTTTAGAAAAATGTGCATTTTGCTCTCATCATGTATATCAATCACCAAATAAGTCAATAGCAAGACAAAAACCTTTGACATAATTATATAAGTATTATGGTTTTGCTAGCTCTTAAAAACTAAGCAGGACTTTTTTTCCTTCCCCCCTGCCCACTGTGTGAAGGATGTTGAAG
>JAWWLV010000100.1:8643212-8664033 GCA_035041135.1 Platyrinchus mystaceus | reverse complement strand
CTTGCCCAGGTCCCTCTGGATGGCCCCGTCCTTCAGGTGTGTCACTGCACCCTTAGCTTGGTGTCACCTGCAAACCTGCTGAGGGTCCCTCAGTCCCTTCATCTGTGTCATTGATGAAGATGTTAAATAATACTGGTCCCAGTACAGACCTCTGAGGGTGCCACTGGTCAGTGATGTCCATCAGGACTCTAAGCCATTGACCACTGCCCTGCATGTGACCATTCAACCAATTCTTAATCCACCTGACATTCCACCTATCAAATCCATCTCTCTCCAATTTAGGGAGAAGGATGTTGTGGGGGACCCTTGCAAAAGCTTTTCAGAAAGATAAATGACACCTGTAGCCCTTCTCCACTGGTGGAGTCACTCCATCTTGGAAGGCATTGGTCAGGCAGGACTTGTCTCTGGTGAAGCCGTGCTGGCTGTTCCAAATCACCTCCCACTCCTCCTTGTGTCTCAGCAGAGCTTCTGGGGGGATCTATTCCAGGGTCTTCCCAGGCACACAGGTGAGACTGACAGGGCATTGGTTCCCAGAGTCCTCCTTTCCACCCTTTTTAAAAATGGGTGCAAGGGTACAATGTTTCCCCTTTTTCCAGTCACCTGGGACTTCCCCTAGCTACCAGGACTTTTCAAGTATCCTGGACAGTGTCTTGGCAACTCCATCAGCCAGTTCCCTCAGGACTCTGGGACACATCTAATCGGGTCCCACAGACATGTACTTATGAACTCTGTTCCGGTTTTTCAGATGATGGTGAATCTGATCTTTACTCTATGGAAAGCTTCCTTAATGATCCTTAAAATACTCATATTTAACATTGAATCAATCAGTTACTGGCATTTCCAGTGTATCAGTTGTAATACTTTATTTTAGAAAACAACATCATAGATTTATATGGAAATTCAAGAGTATTTGCTGGATTTTGGAGCCTCAGAGTACTTGAGTGACTTTCACTGAAATGGAATTTTCTGCTTCTCTAGGTTGGTATTAGGAAAAAAGTAATTTTGTTCTTAATACCTTCCGCTCCTGTAAAATGGGGGAAGTGATTATTACCACTTCGGAAGGTGTTGGGAATTTTTTGATGGTCTTAAATATTAAAGAACAAACATTATTAGCATTATATGTAAGTATTGATAGAAAGAATTTAATTTGAGGACTAACTTCCAGGGAAAAGTGCTTGGGTTTAATTTTCAAAAAACACCTTCCCTTAATTAACTCAGACTTCTGGTTTTCTTTCCCCTTCCTGTTCTGTGCTACTGGAAACAGAGTTTGACATTAATATTTTGGGGCAGCTTTTCAGACAGGGTAATGCAGTGTAGCTTGATCAAAGTCAAAAAAAAGTACAACAATATTTACAGTTCTGTTTGCTTGAAATGTATTTGGAGTTATTTTGGTCACAAGAACCTGTGACCATATTTCACAAGAGTGTTACAAAATGCTGTAGTATGGGAACACAGGCATGAGCATCTTTAGCATTTTTTTCAACTTGAAGGAAAGTGGCAGATGTGAAGGAGACGGAATTGTTCATGTTTCCCTTTCATGCAAAATACAGAAGCTGAAACAAACCTTTCTGTTAGTCTATTAATTTTCATTTTAATTACTGATTTTGTAATGCCATTTGGGTAAACCTCTTGTCACACCCCCATCTCTCCCACCCAAAGCAGGAAAGGGGCTGCATTTGTTAATTTTTGTTTAATTTTATACAGATGTTTTGCTTCAAAAGATATCAATGTAAAAAGAAAATTACTCCCTCTGAAAATGTACCATCTTAAATTGGTTCTGCCAGTTTTCTGAATATACATTGTGAAAACAGTCATGGTTAATAAATGGCCATATAAGCCTGATTAGATTTCAACCACTGCTTAATGATCAACCTCTTCTCATTGTGTTTCTTTAATTCTGTTCCAGCCCAAATTAATTCTATATAGACTGAGTGGTCACAGTTTTCATACTGTCCCAGCTGGGATCTCCTTTCTAGCTTGACATCAGTGTTTTCCTGTGCTTACCAAAGGGATGTAAAATTTTAGATTTCTATTTGATTTCGTTATTTCATAATCAATCTTTATTATTACAAGTTTATCCCATTATAGTTTAATGACTGAATTAAAAAATACTTTCTATTAATTTGTAGGTGTGCTATCCATCTTCAAGTTTACACTTATTAAAGTTTATGCCTTTTAGAGTAATCCTGTTTATCTGTTTCCTCACCTCTATTCCTTCATTACTGAAACTTCCAGCTTCATGAAACTGTGAACTTAAATTGTCCATAAATATATGAATATTTTTCAATTTTCCTGTGTTTTGCAGTGTTTGTTAAAGGGTTTGCAGAGGTCATCTCTGAGCTGCCATGGGCTTGTACCTCCCTGGGGTAGGAAGAGTTGTGACAGTTGTTTGAGGTTTTAGTTATGTGGAAAATTGCTTTTTGAGCTATAACTTTAAATTTCCCGAATAGATAAAATATTCAGTATTTTCCAAAGCTGAAAGACATAGTAAATAAAAAGGAATATAAGTAAGAGAAGCAAGCCTTTTCTTTCTCTAAAATTGCTCACATCCTACTGCTTTAAAAGTCTCAGCCATAAAGCAGACTCGTTCCTGCTGTCTCAGTAAATTATGTGCTTCAAAGCGTGAGTTGTTTATTAATAATAATAAAAATTCCATTTTATGTACTAGAAGAATCTGAATAGTTTGACATTAATAATTATGTATTCAGATCTGTTCCCAAGAAAAAAGTATATTACTGTGAATTTTATTTTTAGTTCAGTCTTGCCTAATATTTACAAATAAGAACAAAATGAAGGTGCCATTCTTAATTCATTTATTAGTCCTAGTAAAATGGTAACATTTGTAGGTTCTGACATGTCCATCTGCCTCCATGTTCATACAATACTTTATTCTCCATTTTTAAGTGTCTACCTACAAGTTTTTCACTCAAAACAGGCTTTAGCACAAAGTCAAGAGCTGAAGTCTTGGCCAGGCTCACACCAGAACTTCTCCTTACATCCATGAGTTCAGAATTTATGAGGATTTTGTACTGAATTCTTGCAGCCTTGTCCTTATATAATAAAGCCCTTAAATCTGGGAAGATAAGGTTTTGAAGCTCTTCCTTTATAATACATTTTCATGTCTGAGCCATTGAATCAGTTCCTTGCATTTAACAATCTAAAAAACAAAAATAATTAAAAAAAAACATACACAAACCCCATAAATGTGCCTTTGAAGAGGATAAAAAGAGAATTCCACTTAATGCTGGCAGATTGTGAGAGGTGTAATGGCCAGTGAGATCCCGTGTCAGATGAGCTACACTGACAGTGTTTGACAGGGGATGGCTGCCAAAACTGACATATGGTGGGACAAGAGGAATCATTACAGGATGTTAGAGCTTCTTGGGAACCTTTGGACACCTTTGGGAACCTTTGTAGATTTTGGTGTGCACTTTGTTTCTCTGCATCATTTTTAACTTAAGCAAGTGCTACGTAGTTCAAATATTTTTCTTTTTTCACCACATAAAATGATCAGTAATTTCATTTCTTTGTGTTTTGTAATAAGATACTTTAGTTCAACAGTAAGTTACCTCAAGAAATCATATTTGTTAATTACTTAATTTGGAGCTGTGAATTTTAATAGATGTTTTTACCTTGTTCCTTTCTTCCCAGTGAAATGGGATTTTAAACTCAACTTTCTATACCTTGGATTGAATCAGTGCAGTTGAAGCCTTAAGATAATTGCATGAAAATATATGAATGGTTTTGTTACACTTTGCACCCTGAAACTCTCCCCTCTGATCTTTCCTCATGTTCTTGCCTGTCAATTACAGTGCGTTCAAGTAGTCTAAGATTCTCATATAACAATGAATTTCCTCCTCTGTCTTAAAAAGAAAACAGGAGTGTAAATGAAATGCTCAGAGAATATGTTTCATATATTTTCAGGTAACATAAATAGTGAAAATTAAGTGGGCAAATTATTTGAAGAATCACTCCTATAAGGTGATTTGACTTATATAAGGTTTTACTGGAACATAAGAAATTCCAGATAAATATAAGGAAGACCTCTTTTACAACAGCTACGATACAACACTGGCACAGGTTGCCCAGAGAAGTCCTGGTATTGGTTTTTGAGATACTCAGGGCTTGTCTGGTCAAGTCCCTGCTCAGCTGAACCAGCTTTGTAGAAGAACTCAACAAGTGTCTTCCAACCTACATTACTTTGTAATCGTATAATAAATCTTAAAATGGGGATATTTCTTCTCAGTAGCAGTAATGTTGCTAGCACTGCAAGCTTTGCAGGAATCAAAAATGTACAGATTTTAAGGATAAGAAGATGACCAGTTGGAAGAAACTGGGGACTTGGTTTCAAGTCATAGAGAATTTATGGAAGCAAAGGGAAGTAGTTACTATTTTTTCTTAAAAAAAAAAAAAAAATCATCATGTAATATTAATTTATTTAGATTATTTCCTTTTATGTGACAATTTAAAAGAATTACTTTTAGTTTACTGTATGTCTTCCTGTTGTCTGAGGCTACCTCATATTAACCAAACTACTGGTTCTGGGCTAACTTGCCCAGTCTTGAGAGATTTTACATGAAGTGCTTGTCAGAAGAACTCTGACTGGGTAGTAGCAAGAGTTCAGAGCAGGAGACCTTCAAGTGGACATTTTTACAGTTTATGTGAGGCATTAAGAACAACTAGGATAGTAAAATCTACCTCTGAAGAATTCACAGACAGTTACTGCTGGTTTTCAGTGCAATATGTTATTAAAACTAAAGCATAATGTGATTGAACTGTGTGTTATGCACACACATATATATATGTGTATTCATATGGGAATTTTAAAATTAGTTTGTTTTGGCTATATAAATGTAAAGATGTGCATCATAAATCACATTAAGTGAAAATCACACTATTCATGCAGTAATGTTTTATGTCAAAATGACAAATCCTAATTGAGATTGCTGCAAATATTTGCATTAGTGCTTCTTGCTGCCATCTGCTTGTAATCTCCAGCTCTGTAAACTATTCTGTTTTGGTTATGGTGCTCCTTACGTGTGTTCTACACAGCTGTGATTCTTAGGTTCAACCTTTTTTAATGTGAAAAATGTAAAATAATGCCATGATTAAAAAACTCAACCATTTTACAAATTTGGGATAGTTAATTTACAGAAATCTGAACTTTGTCTAAGGGATACCTTGGTTTCATAAAGATTCATGGTTTTTTCTTAAAAACCAGTGATGTTTCATCTACTTAGGTAGCACATTTTAGCAAAAATACAGCATGTTGTGCATCTGCAGGATTGTCACCATGACATGTTCTCTTGTAGTCCTGTAAAAGTACAGCTGCTTTATTGAGTTTGGGTAGTAAGATTTTTTTGGAGCCCTTGGAAGTACATGTATTTGTCAAAATCTCACATTTAGCTGATGTTGGAGAATTTTTCCTCCAATTTAAATCCATGAAAATTTAAAAGGAGCAGAAGCAACAGCATCTGAATGGTGGTTTTATGAGCAGCAGTCAGATATTTCTGCTTCTGTGCTAAATGTATTCCTTTGCTCTGCTGTCATGGCCGCTGAAATCACTCCGAGGTCACATCAAAAAAAGTTATTTGCTGAGTTTAATACAAAATCATCTTGGATACCAGAACATCAAGTGTCTAAAAGTGTCAGTGGGGACTTGCTTATTGATGTAATCTTGCAGTCTTTTCTGAAGGGAACTATTCCTACCATACTCACCTTGAAATGGAATTATAAGTCTTCTGAGTCATCATTTATTATGGAAATAAGCCCCTGAAAACAGCAGTTGTAAAACAAATTGTTGTAACATGGTGTGCTGACTTGCTGTCACATGATCTGTTATTTTTGGTGATGGTTTACATTATTTTGATCGTATTTTGTCTTATGTCCCTTGTGTAAAAATACAGACATTACAGATGCGATCAGCTCATGATTTTCTTAAACCTCATAAGGGGCTATAATTTTTTTAATTAATAGGTGATAGGTAGCAGAGGTGTAATTAATTTTAATTTCAGAAGACACAGTCTCTAAGTACCATTTAAACACATTATACTGCCATTATTATGACAGTAATGAGCTTTAATTTATTGTCGCTTTAAATTTTGGCCATCTTATCCAGCAGCACTAAAAGAAATCCTCTTGTGTTTAAAAATATGCAGCAACAGCTGTTGCTTTACCAGTATGGAAAAAAAAAAAGTCACAAAGCATCTGACAAGAAGAGTTTTAGATGCTGGATTTTGAGCTAAAATTTTTTCTTTTGTTTGTTGGGTGAAGGCACAAGAAGGTTCAGGTTCAATAGATTGTTAAATAGTGAAATGCTGACTTAGTGTTTTAGGTCGTGTGAGGAGTACATGTATGGAAACACAGCCTGAAACAAAAGAAGTGCAACAGAAACAAGCTGGGAAGAAAGCTGAAAATATAGAAGGAATCAAATGCAAAAGGCAGAAAAATAAGAGCAAAGAAGTTCCAACCATTTAAATAAAAGTAAGGATAGAGGCAGAGGAATCCTAATGTATCTAATTGCCACCAATACTTCCTTTGCTCCAGATAATTTGCTGCTTTTCTCACCGTAACTCTCTTCTATTTGCTGCTTTTACTGAATTTGTGGGGGAATGGCACAATTTTCCATTCACTGTCAGTCAGTGTGGACTGCTACGTTTCAGTGCTCATGTAGGGCCATCAGAGACGAATATTGAATGTTGTTGAGCAAACAATGACATTGGGTTTGGTTTGGCTGTAATGTAAATTTGATAGACTGTGTATTCCCCAATCCCACATTATTCCAAGACCAGAAATGTGCTTCCAGAAGCTTAAATATCAGCAAGTTAGACTCTAATCCATGTGACAAGTTCTGCACTCTGGCTGTGTTCAGGTCTTGTTCAGGTCTTGTTCTGTCTGTTTATATTAATAAATAGATAATCCATATGTGATTAATGGTTTTACATGCCTCGGACTGTGCGTGCTTAAATTCAGAAAAAAAGAAATAAACAAGGTTATCTATCTCCTCCTTTTACAAAAGGTTATGGTATTTATGACTACTGGGAAGTCCTGAGTTGGAACTTTGTTTTCCATAATTCTAAGAACAAAAGTGTAGTTTAGTTAATAGGCATTAATAAGAAACAGTTGAAGGATTTTGGGGGGTTTTGGAAAAAAAGATGTAATTTGTTTAAATATTAACTAAAGAACATCCAGTTTGGATTGTTAGCAGCCATAAATAAATAATGTTTTGTTAGCTGTAGTGTGTCAAGCCTTAGGGTGGAAATTCCAGTGAGTGAACTTCGCAGACTTTAGAAAACTCAGTAGAAATCTCGAGTAAAATTTTCACCAGTTTCCGATAGTTCCATGACAGACTTGTGAAATTGCAGACTGTATAAAAAGCGTTATTTTGCTAACTTTGGAACTCTGTAAGCAAGGCTTGGGTAGAATCTGTAGGTTACTTGGGTATGATAAATTTTCCAGTTTAAAATTTTTATTAGTCTCACAAAAGTCAGCTGTTGACAGTTTGACTGTCAGGTTTTCATCTTTAAAGTTATTTAAAATTACATTTCTGTTCAAGTTCTCTCTGAGCATCCAAAATGCTATTTAAAGAGTAACTTAAGCCATTCCCACACAAAGTATATTATTTAATTTACAACATCATTTGGGGTTTCTTGAAAGTCCGTAGAGAGGGAGAAGAGTGTGGAACAAAAAACCACTATGTTTATTGATTCTGATTATTACAGTTATTGTAAAAAAAAAAAGTACTCTCTAGTGAACACCTTCAATAAATTGTTGTTTTTTCTTGCCTTAGACCTGAAGTTCAGAAGAGGTTCCCCAACAAAATCACGGGCAGCCTGATGCTGTTGGGTCACTTCAAGATGATTTTGAAAGGAATACCCTTAAAATAATCAGAGGCTTGGATTGCCAGCCATATGTGGCATTTTAAAGTTTGAAAGGGGGGCTTAAACAAACCTGCAGATTGGCAGCCACTTCGTTACCATCTTGATTATTCGTTTCTGGGTAAACAGATGGCAGTGGAGCAAAACCACTTTATAACTTTTGGCTCTAATTGCCTAAACTCTCATGGAAAAGCAGAGTGAAATATTCATGCCCTGGGAAGGAGGGTGTATTTTCTTCGTAACCGTAGTACCTACTGACTTTATTTTTGTAAGAAAGGTAAGATTCTGTGTGGCCGTGGAAATTGAATTACTGTGAACATCAGGTTGATTTCCTTTTTTAGGTCATTTTCAGCAGAGATGTTCAAACCATTGTTCCACAAAAGCTCCAGAAGCAGCACTGGTCATTGAAATATGTTGCATTTAGATATATTAATATTATCTGTGGAATTAAAATAATCAATTTCTGTTGTCTGTCCATATATTTCACAATGACTACTAGATGTTTCACCGCCAGCAGTTCAGAGGCTTGCAAGGCTCCCCAGTCCCATCACCACTGCTTCTCTACCAGCAAGAAAGTTCTTTTGTGGTGCTCCTGTGGGATTTTGGCAGGTTTTGTGCAAGATTCCTGCACTGAGACATGCCATGCAGGGGTTGACCAAGTCCAGGTGCACTTTTTGAGCATTCTGGTGTCAGCCAGTGAGTCAGAAAGAATTGAAACTTGGCCCTCAGAGTCTCTTCTGCCTCTCTTCTTATTTTACCTTTTTGGTTGCTTGGCATTTTGTCCGCCTCCGTGGAGGCTGAAAGTGCTGGTCCTTCAGAGAAATGTTTTTTGAGACTGTGTCTCCTGGAGTTGGGAGTTGAGCAAGCAGACATTTTACATTTTCACCAGGCTCTTAATAAATGCATTGCTGCACGAATGTTCTTGACACAGTCTGTAATTAAAATATTTGAGAAGCTTCTTTTTATCTACTCAGTAGTCAGGCTGGTATTACTTTTCATCAGCCTGCTTCCCTGCTTAACCATAATTTACCTAGATCCAGGTATTGTTCTTTCTGTGCTACAATGGTGCATTTAGTGTCAGATATCTGATGGAGAATAAGTCTGAACTAAGATGCCATGTATTGTCCAAGAGGACTGAAGAACACTTAAAAATGAGAATTTGAGGAAAGCTGTTTTGTTTCGTTTGAGAGGTAGTATCCTCCTACTGAGCCTGCACTTGCTCTAGGTTGATGTAATCATCACTTCAGGTATCAGAGTTTTGCTCAATGGTTCTTGGAGTGCAAAGAAAAAACTTTATTTTTGCTTTAAAATTGCATGATCTGAGAAAACTTTTGCCATTTGGAATGAATCTTCAGTAGTGTTTGTAATACTGGGCAAAGCAAGTACACTGAACACTCTTCAGCTTTTGTTTTTTCTTTTGTTTAAAGATTTTTGAATTGGTGCAACAAATGCATAGTATTCTGTAGTAATTATAAGTACTGAGGTCCAGAAATGAGTCAGAATAATGTGTACATTTGAAGGTGGTGGAAAATTAGCCAGAGGCCAACATCATCACTCAGATTCTTCCCAAATTTTTTGAGATTTTGTAATTTTCAGTTTGTAATTTTTCAGTTACTTGGTCCTTTCTGTCCTCTTCTGTGACTTGCCAATCATCATCATATTTGCTTGGTGATTTTATAACTTCACACATTGGCAAATCATAATTTAAATAAATTTCTTACCTTTACTTAGTAATTTGTTTTAAAAATTTGGGTGGTTTAATGGTGTTGAATGGTGGCCATGCTTGGTGTGATATGGCAAAGAAGTTGTCTCTGCTGTTAAGGGGAATATGGATACTAGTATAATTTGGATCTAGCAAAACGCAGTATACCTTTGGGATAGACTGGTTTCCATGACAACATTTTCTTTTGTGTTTTTTAGGCTACAAAAGATGGTCAGAAACTATTTTATTCAACAGTGATTAGGTCAATCTCTGATTTCAGTTAGTAAAACAATGCCAAAATTGCTTCCTTATGGCCTCCCTTTAATCAGGCTGTAGTAGTCAAGTAGATTGAAAGGGCCCAGTCTAAAGGGGAATTGATTAAATATTGGCAATTCTTTTACAATGATCATCATATAGCTTGGAAACAAATGGATAATCTTCCTTTTTCCAGTTCTTTTATCAGTCTTTTCAGTACAACAGTACAGGTCAAGGTGCTTTCAGTACTGTAGTTGCTTTAAAGCACCATGTGAGCTTGGGCTTTTGATTTCAAATATCCTAATGGCCCATATTTATTTTTATTCTTTAACCTTTTAATTCTTTTTTATCTTTGCTCACCTACTGTAAATTGTTGTCATATCCTGTGCCTACACAGATATTGCAAAAACATAAGATACTACAGTGAATTCTCCCAAATCCTTGTGACTCGATGTATTTCTCCCCATGGATTTGAAATTCCCATTGTTGTTAATGAGATTTCCATATATGTATAGAAAGATAATGATATTAAGTAGTTTCCTATATAGCTGTAAAATAAATGGACTATAATGATGCAAGTGACCTCATTTGATGAGAGTAGGATACTAATTTTCTATATCAGATTTGGAGAACTTTTTCGTATTTTAGAAGAAGACTTTTACCTAATACAGTTTTGTTACAGATCCATAATTTCTACAGCTACAGAGGGTGTTCACCACCTATACACAAATGACTATATGGACTGACATTGTACAAGATTCCTTGTGTAAAAAACCAAGTTTTTTAGGGCTGTTCCCTCTCATTATGAAGATTCTTCAGATGTTGTCAAGGGTTGTATGATTTCAGTTTCTTTCCTTTTTAATCTGATCACAGAAGGTGTGAATTGCAGACACAATTTTAATATTGCTTGTTCAAATGGGAAAAAAAAAAAAGCACTCTTTAGATTTAATAGATTCTGTTCGTGATTTCTGTACTTGTCCCCATATAGCACCTTAGCAGTGATACATGATAATGTTTTAGCATCAGATGAGACTATGATTTTAGTTGTTTATCAGGGAATCATGTGCTTCCAGATACTTCTGTAGCCTTTGAGGAATAAAAATACTGCATGATAATTAAAAGCTTCTTTTTAAAATAATCTAATAAATAGTGTAAAGTTTTTTAGTTCAGGACTTTCTTTGCATAACTTCATATTACCTGTTAAGCTTAAGACTTAAACATATCTTTAAACACTAAATAAAGTTTAATTACAAAGAAAAGGCACTACTGATGATGTAATAATCTTAGGCATGCTTATACTTTTCTTTGTATTTTACACCTCTAGGGAGTTCTTTTTACCTTTCTCTCTTTGGAATTGGAGAAGAACTTTCTATTTCATCTTACTTTCAAGCTTATGTAAACCATATAACTCCACAATACTTTTCCTGGAAGGTGTTTTTATTTACCAGCTGGTTTCTTCCTGTTGTGTTTAGATCCTCATAGCCCACCATACCTTTGATTTAGTATTTATTTGTTTAATTTTTGAGCCCTGGTCACTTTGATAGTCTTCTAAGTTGGAAGTGAGTGGAGTTTCAGTGAATTCCTTCGAAAAAGAAGTACTAAAAAAAAGAGAATCTTTAGGAAGCAGGATAAGAAAATAATCTTATCACATAATCAGCCCTCTTTTTTTTCTTGAGCTTGAATTCAGACTTCTGAGCTGTACCACCAGCCCTGGAAGGGCTGGTTTGTTGGCTTTGTGAGGCCAACAAACAAGCTTTCTACTCGTGAGTGTATTTGATATATTAGTATTTGAAGTTTGGTGAAAAACCATCTCTTCTCAAAATTCTACATGAATTGTACTGGTTACCCAAGGAAACTCCTTAAGGACTGTTTATTTTACAAGCATTGACCACATTTTACTCTTCTACATAAGATGGCACCCATTCATTTAGAATTTACTGATTTTTTATAAGTGATGCCACGTGGAACATTGGAAACTCTCAGGAGTACAGTGTTTTAATTCATTTTGATGTGTGGTTATTGTAACTTCAATATTGAGCATATTTGATTAATGCAAAATCTTGCTAATTGAGGTGAGTTAATACACAATGCATAAACTGAAATACAGGAAATTCCATTTAGGCAGCAAAAGAAACTGTTTTACTGCAGCAGTAGTAGAAATTGAGCTTGACTTCATCTGTTTCTCCCAGAAGAGCAATCTGTTGTGGTGATCATCCAGAGCCAAGTTTTGGTAAAATCCTGCTTTGTCTTTCCATCATTTCATCATAATCTTTGAAGTTTATCCTCTAATCCTCTCAAATGAGGCTACTTCCAAGTTTTCTTGAATAAAAAAAAATCTGGAGAAGCCTCTGTGGGACATGTAACATCTTTTAATGCGAAGACCTTCATGTCCTCATTGATTCTGCAGAGAGAACCATCAAGGATTGACAGTGTTCACACCAGGGCACAGCCACAGGTGTCAGGTTCCCAACTGAAGGTGCTTTTCATGGTGTAAAGGTTTGTGCCACAGAGGTTTTATCCTTTCCATGAACAAAGACTTCAAGCAAACGTCTTTGAAACAAATATGGTCTTTAAAGTCTCTCTTGAAACCCCATTGTGAAAGGAAATCTCTCTGAAATTGCTGCAAAACCACCACCGGCATGAGCTGCTGCCTGGGAGCCTATGTTGGTCTGTCACAGACACATTGACTTTGTTAAAATAAAAGGGAAAGTTTACACCAAGAATCAAATGTTTCTCTTAGACAGTGTCGAGTTGCTCCTTGGACCTTTCTAAAACTGTCTCTCAAAACTCTTAATTTCACACGCTTACTTTAGTGAAAGTAAATAGCTTGGAGGGTCAGATGTTCTCTGCTTTCACTGTTGTCTCCATAGAACCTGTGACCCCAGGAACTACTTGACTTGTAAGTCATAAATTAAATAATTTCAGATCAAGAAGTTTCTCTTCCAACATAACTTAATTTTGAATGAAATTGACTTAAATCTCATTAAGTGCGATTTAGCTGGCACAGATGTAAGCACTGTGTATGGTTGTAAGTCCATTCTCTTCCCTTAAATTTTGGGAGGGTTTTTACTCCTCAAGTTGCTCCATTTCTTAGAAATAAGTTTATCTTAAGGGTTTATTTCCCCTTTTGCTACCACGCAGTAAAATAAGTCCAGTTGCACATATTTATATTTACACAGTGACTGCATTTACTCCACCCCTCTCTTCCTTTATTAGCCGTATTGTAATTACAGGACTTCTATTTTTCTGTCTTCTGAATAAAATAAATCATTTCTGCTCATGATGCAGGTATTTTTTCTGTTGTATCTCTGATCCCTAACATTTTTTTGTAAGAGAAGTAAGTGACGTCCCACCCTTAATGTTCCTTTCCTGCTGCTGAGGTAAGAGGAAGGAGTTGACAGTTTACACACAAGGTCTCCTCAGTCCCCAGAGAAGTTATATCCTGCTTGTTCTAGATTTTTATTTTTCCCAAGTACAGACTGCTGATTTACATTAAGATACTCCTTATTGTTATTAGTACACTAAAGAACTGTTATTTCTTTAAATGCATAATGGATGTGCAAGGTTGTAGCTGCTAGAAACTATGTAAATAACAAGGTGACTTCTCAGGGAAGCTTGGATTGCTGTTTTTGAAAATATATGTCAAGGAAGGCTTTAATTTCTCTTTAATGATAAAGGTTTTTTCCTTATTTATTTATTTACTTATTTAAGTCTTAAATAGCCATTGCAATCATAGCCAAGCTGAAATAGTCATTACTATTATGTACCACTGTCTCGAAGTACTGGATTTAGCTTCAGAACAACCCTGTAAAAAGCCTGTATTAGCTGTAAATATTAGCATTACAGTTTCAGTGGTATTATTTAAAGTCTTAACTTCAGTAGCTAAGTGCAATTTGACTCAGTTTTTCAGGACTGTTAAATGTCTTAGTTCTGGAAATTCAGTTCACAAGATTTTTGCTGTATCATGTGGCTCTGAAACAGTGGTTTAGTGCTGCATAAATCCTATGTTTATGCCTTACAAAGCAGTTGAGGTGACGCAGAACAGGTGGGTCTCCCGCTGAGATGGAGTAAGAAGTATGAGGACAAAATGAACGTCATTTTAAATAAGGGTTAAAATATTTTCTGAGCTTTAATGAAATCACTGTTCAGTCTTTTCCATCTTCTAAAGAAAAAACAGTGCACTCAGAAATTCAGAAATCTAAGGCTGCCATCTCTGGAGTTCAAAATATACAATGGGAATGAAACATCACTATCTTTAGGTTGGTGTGGGAGGTAGTTATTTGAATATTCGCATCTTAATTTCAAAGATGTTAAAAACCGGAAAGATAAACAGAATTCTGTGCCTGGCTCTTTGGGTTTCTCCAGGTGAAAGGAAACTTGCTCTTCATATGGGTATTCAGTGATAATGTCAGTATAATAGTCCAAAAATGAAAAACCTTACTGAATTAAAAATGGACTTTAAAGCAGTTCTGATTTTTTTTTTTTACATTTTATTTCTTTTAGCAACACTGGAGCAATTTTCTCAACGAAAAGCAGACAGGGCGTGTGAAATGAATGATAATATATGGGTGCAAGAGTAATTACAGCTTCATTACTTCACTATTAGGAAGCACTTTCTTTCCGGGGGGGAATAAAAAGATATCAGAATAAATTTTTATTGCTGCCCTCATCTTTTTATATTCTCATAACTTATCCGTATCTGGAAATGCACAGTTTGTGTTTGGACTCCAGAGTTTGGGTTTTGGGCTAGGGCTGCAGGCTCAGCATCACCTGCAGGCCAGGTAAAGGGCTGTCCTCTGGAGAACAGAAGAGTTTAAAAATTCCTGTGCTACTTAAAAAGCCATTCTAATTTTGGGATGATCTGTAGTCCCTTCTGCTGTTTTTGCAACATGTTATGGCGGGGAGTGGGGGAGGGGGGAGTGAAGAACAATGAACCAAACCGAACCAGAGAAATTGAATGGTTTAGTACATTCATTTTTTAACATAATGTTCATTGGCTTTTAAATTAAGAAAAAGATGTTTGGTAAGTAGTGGGGGTAACAATTTGGGGGGCCGTGTGAAGGTTAGATTTTGTTGTAGCTTAGCTGCAACTGATAAGAAAAATTGTGGTTAAACATTCTGTGTATTTACAGTTTAGTCTGGTATTACGAACCACAGATGCAGAGGGTCTGTGCTGTGAGAGGCTGCGAACTGTGAGATGTTTGGCAGGTGATTAGTGCCAGGCTTTATGGGGAGTGTGAAACAAAACGCTCAAACAGATATATTTGTGCACAGATTTAGAGTATATAACGTTTTGAGTGATGCAAACATAAAGAGAAACCAATCCGTTTCAGAGGGAAGAAGAAAATACAATTTTTGATTCATTAATTCCTTGCAGAGATAACGTGCTTTTTTGTAGAATTAGCGTGTGCTGAAATTTAACCTTTCGCTAACATTTAATTTCTGAAAAGTAAGAAACATGAAAGGTTTTAGGCATGTATGTACTTTTAATTTTGCTGGGAGTGATTTATTGACTGTTTTTGTCCAGTAATTCTGAGTCTGCAGGGCTCCAGCTTAGGCAGGGTGGCCGTGATGAAACGTGGTTAGAACTGAGTAGTTGTGTTAGTCCACTTTGTCTTCCTGCTTCTCAGAGGATTCCTCTTCAACAATTTAGACTTGTTTTGTTGTTCAAAACACTGTGTAGATATGTTTAGAAGCGTAGCTGGTTTGTGCTAGAAATCATAGATGTGCTTCTTAGGATGGGTGAACAAATTGGAAAGAAATATTTTAGGCTTTTTTTCTCTTTTATTTTTGCTTTTTTCCCCCCTTTTAGGTGTTGTACATTAGCATCACTGGCACAGCGCTGATCTGCAGTGAGTAGCAAAGGAATTCGATCAACATGGCTTAAATCACACATTTCTGATGGTTTTAAATGTGGTGCAGGGAATCGTGGTTTCTTTTTTAAAAAATAAAATCATGTAATTAAATCTCGAGGCTCCACACACTCCCGTGTCGTGGTGGCAAATTTCCAAATTTTATCTTAATTTCCTCAGAAAGACAAAAAGCCAAATGTCTCAGCTGCTGGTGAAACGTGAAGATCCCAGCATGAGACACACTCCAAAATGTCTCAGTGTGATTATGAAATGGTCCTGTTTTATAGCATAAGTACAATAAAATAAAGTGTGTATTGTAACAACGGGGAGAGGATGTAAGCTAAGCTCTTAATTATTTTGTTTTCTGCATTTTTTAGGTCTCGTTTGAAATTAGCTGGATGTCACGTAAAATAGTTCTGAGCTAGTGTTTAGGTACAGAAGATGTTAGAGAATGCAAACACTGGGAGAAGCTGTGGCAAAAATTCACTCTCTTATTAACTTTATCTTCTTTTATGATGGGGCCTGTGTGTGTGGCCCAGACAGGGTACCAGTAGTGACACTTTTATTCATTTTTGCCAGTAGGAGTTAAAACTCAAAAATGTGTTTCATTTTTCCAGCATTATGTTAATTAAATCTTAGCAACTAAACTCAGTCAGAAGAGGTGAAAGGACTAGTGGATCGAGGAATTGGGAGGAGCTAAAAAAAATGCAAGAAAACAAGAAATTTTAAAAGGAAGTGAAAAAAGAGTAAGCTAAAGCAGAAAAAGTGGGTTTTGCAAGTGCTGTAGTCTTCACTGGTCATGCTGAGGTGGTCAGAAAAGCCCAACTCTGCCAAATAGTCCTAAACTCACATATTTTTTGTGTCTGGTACTTTTCTACAGGGAAGGTTTGCTCCTGTGAGGATTGTAAACAGGTGCAAAATGTCACTCTTTTGGGTTTTTTTCTAGCTTCAGCTGGTAGTTGCTTACATTTTTGCCAAATTACCTCTTCAATTACTTAGTGTAACCTGATTTTAAAATGAAAACAGCATGCCAAGAATTAATTGAAGTTACTGCAGTCCAAAATACATTATACAGATGAACTATGTGGAAATTTGGTGATTTTGACACAAGTCTTAATATAATTTAATATAGATTGACACAAAAAATATTCACATTCTGTTAACTGAAAAAGTTACTGCACTTTTTAAAGCTGAATAATGCTGAATGTTAACAACACAGTGGGGTCAGTCACTGAGCCTCTATAAACGTGGCATTTGGTGTTTTGTTTATTTTTCAAGCTTTGGATGCTTCCCAGGTTGGGAAATCCCTCAGACGTAAAGAACATCCAAAACAAACGAAACAACAAAAGCCCAGATTTTGGGGTTTTATGAAGTGGCCTCTAATTTCGAAACAATAAACCAAATGAATAGAGTAAGTCATGAGTAAGCGCATGGATAACACTCCTTACAAGGAGTTGTTTTATCTCCTGGCATGTTCTCCCAGAGGAAGTGATGAAAACGTGTCTGATTTGAGGTCGTTTAAAAGCAGAATGGACAAAGCACCCCGACAGAGATATTTTGAGGTGTGGTGCATCATAGTAGCTGACCTGGTATTCCTGGTCCATCCAAAGATGGAATGTGCCTTTAACTGTGGAGCAGCTCAGCCCTTGGTCCTTCATATTAATGTGCTTCTCCTTTATTCAGGAAGTGTCTAATGGCGTTTGGGGGAGGGGAAACTCATTAGCTTCCTTCCTGAGTAATATAATTTTTATTTCCTGTTGTAACAGCCACCTCAGCCAAAAGCAACAGCCTCAGAAGTGCAGGGGGGAGGGTTTGCCTGTGCAAAACGTTCTCATCTCTGAAGGGAAATCTTGGTTACGAGACAATTTTAGGCCCATGGGCAGTTTTAAAATACCCTTTGCAGGGGTATTTTGAACTTTCCATCCTTATTTCTATAGTTGTGGGGCATGGAGGTGATTCAGAACTGCACTTCTGGGAACGTTTGCATTCACCTTCTGTGCTGTGAGCCCTGGTTGCCTCCCTGTCCTCTTCTCCTCCTGTGACCCCTGAATGCCACTCGAAATAATCTTCCCCTCAGGCTCCAGGTGCTGGTGGGAGCTGTTGGGTCAAAGCCTGGCCAGGAGCAACCCAAATCTGGGGTTTTGGATGTGCCCTGAGCCTCCCTGCAGACAAACACATTGTTCACTTTGTGTGCCAACTGTGGCACAATTTAAATTGGAAAACTTGGAACAGCCCATCTTTGCCTCTTGTAATGTTGCCTTGACATTGTATCATGTAAAAATCACTGTGTTTTTTTAATTTTAAAACCTTGCTTACCCCCCAAAAATAACTAATACATTCACAACTCGAGGGCTTGAGGAATATCACAAGAATGGACACTGGGAGAGTTGAGGGTTTTTGATGTTGAGAAGGATTTAACAATTACACTGAATGAGGTAATAAAATACTGGGGGTTTTTTAACAGTGCTTTATGAAGTGTGCCTGTGTTGTTGTCATGCTAAAACTGCACAGTGTTCTGAGCATAAAGGAGGATTTTAAAAATAATTGGAAAGCTGTGTAAGTTCATTGCTGTGGCTGATAAAAGTAGTGACAGTGTTACCTCAGCCTGAGAAGTTAAAAATTTTGTCCACACTTCATATTGTATATATTTAAAACCAGATGTTTGTCACCTTTTCATACAATTATTGCTGTGTTTTAGTCTGTTTTTCTGGAAATTACAGTTTGTTTCATTCAGTCTGCTACAGCAAGACTTCCACTAATCTGAAACAACTGAGCCGAATGTGCTACAGCCAAAAGTTTACACAGGAGCTGGGGACACTAACAGAAAAAAATAAGGCGTGGATTATCCTTTACTCTACAAACTCTGCACCTTTCTCATGGATTCTCAGGCTGGAGTGGTAACATTTTAATCAGACAGCAGATGAAACAGACCTGAGTAGGAATTAAATACTCCAGACATTTTAAAGAGGTAGCAAATGGAGTGCTTAGAAAGTAAGAACAGGCTCTATTGTATTTGATTTGATTAGCAAGAAATCCATGCAAATAGCACTCTCAAAGAATAGCAAAAGAGGCTGTTTTCTGGAAAACAGACCCTGGAACGTCTCTTCCATGAAGTGGTGCATTATTCTTGGGAGTAGTGCTTACAAGGAAAATTAAATGTGTTAGCTGCTCATTTCACATGAAGTTGGGGGATGAGGGACATCAAGCACATGAGTGGGCAAGTTTAAGGTAATTTGCGGAAAAACCAACCTCACCATCCCAAAAATCTGTGTCCTTCCATCAGCACTTGCTGTGTTGAGGCTATTAGGGTAGATTAAGCAGTTAAATGAAGTAATAGTTAATTATCCACTGTTACCTGACACTTAAGTTTTGTCAGCTTTTGTCAGAAGCCTGGATATCCCTCCCATGGGACCCTCTGCCTGCAGAAAACTGCTTATTTTTCTGTGATGGGCTGGATTCCCTGGAGAGTGAAAAGCCTAGAGTTGCTTTGAGGGGTTGGAAGACTTAAAAGTGGAAACGAAGAAAAAGAAATGGTGGGATAGGTGAGGTTTAAAGTTCTGTGCCTTGGCTGTTGCTCAGGAAACCCCAATAAATGCCATGTTTTCCTCATCCCACTGACAAAACACCTCTTATCTGGAGCTCTGTCTCTTGTAAATGGGGGTCTTATTTTGCCAAAACCTCCCCTGTTTCAGGCTGAGGAATCATTGGGTTTTTTCTCTCAGAGAGAGGAGAAACAGAAGGATATGCTGGAGCTGGGAAAGAAGAGAGGGGAAATGCCTCTGCTGTAGTTTAGAATGGAGAGAATGCTTCAAGTTATTTTAATTCTTATTTTCTCTTGTTTCCAGCCTGTACATAACATAGTTCTCAGACTGCTGTATTTTAACCTGAGCTTAAACTTGTAACAGCACCATGGACCAGGAGGTGTTAAGGTGGCACTTGGGTGTCTCATGACTCTTCTCCATTTTTGATAATTTTTTTAAAATTAACAAAGCTAAACTGGGTCTGTCTGTGCTTTACTTTCTGTAAGCCTCTCCGTGCTAGCTGAGAGGTAGAAGCCAGTTTTTTTATACATAGTGAAATATGGATTATTTCTCTCTAGTCTTTTAGGTCAGCTTGGACAAGGTGCTGAAGCAAAGGTGACACTGATAGCTTTGCACTCCAAGACTTTGTCAGGGACCTTGGATAAACATGCTCCTTTTGTTTTGGATTTGTGTTATGTGCTGATTTATTTATATAAATTATGGGTTTTATACTTGCTTTACTTTATAAAGATTCCTTCTCTGCAGTATGTGCATTTTCAGTGAAGATACATATATCTATAATTCACGTTTAAACCCAGTCTGTATCTATCTGCAATCTGTGCCCGTATAAATGTTTATTAAGGCAATTTTTCATACCATATTTCTGGTTTTATCTGATTTTCTTTCTTTTTTATCATGAAGTGCCGTGAAGGATTACATGGTGAAGCAGTTTTGGTGATAACTGTTACATCAGCTGAATTTTGTCTCTTGTTTCCTGTATCACACAAGTGTTTAAAAATACCACTGTTGGTGTTTTCCTGGTGGATGACCTGATAGTCCATGTACCAGCCAGGTGGGATAGTTGTGCATGGATCAGCATCCTCCCAGTGTCTGCGTGGGCACTACCTAACAACAGGAATGATAATAAAATAAGCAAAGTGTTAAGATATTAAAGGTGTGTTCAAGAGCTGTAGGAGTCAGTTAACCCTAAAAGAGTCAAGTTCTCATTATCACCACTATGGATTTTCACACCACAGGGTGTAAAATAATTGGTTCTTTAAGGAGAAACCACCTGAGACACCCCCTTGGGTTCACCTGCTTTGCCGTGTCATTTGGAAACACAGAGGTTTGGTCTTGGGGTTTTTTTCCTCTTTGCTCCTTGCCCAAATCCTCAGCCAGCCGTGGGCACTCACTGGTTTTGTTTTCTTGCATGTAATTCCCAAAGAAAGGGGAGGGTTTAGGGTTTTACCCAGCAGGACATCCCAAAAAGCATTCCTGAGGCAGTCCTTAGAGGACTGAGCCCTCCTTTGCTATCACTGGAGGATGGATGGATGGATGGATGGATGGATGGATGGATGGATGGATGGATGGATGGATGGATGGATGGATGGATGG
>JAWWLV010000100.1:8615744-8640293 GCA_035041135.1 Platyrinchus mystaceus | reverse complement strand
CTTCCCCCCCCCCCCCCCCAAAAAAAATGATTATGTGTGATTTTTAAAATCTACATTGATTTCATTATTATTATTCTTTATCACTCATAACAATGTGTAAGATGGGATGGGCAGAAATTCAGTGCCAGAATCCACATCAAACCATAAGAAGCTGCAGTTTGAGGAGAACTGAGAATTTACAAGGAATGACCTCCACAATTACACTTCTCAGGCTGCTGCTGTCATGTGAATTCCTTCTTGTTACACAACAGAATTACACAGTTTAGACAAATGTATAGCAGTGGAGCTGCGCCAAGGTTTAATTAGGTCTCGTGATCCAGATCTTTGTAATTACTCTCTTCTTTCAATGTGATGAATTCACCTTTTTGGGCACAACCTTACAATTCGATTTGAGTAAACCAAGGCCACTCATTTTATGGCTCTTTTGTGTACAGCTGAGTGTTCAGAGGCTTTGTAAAAGGAATGGAGGCTTGTTTAAATTATTTTTTTAAATTTAATTTATTTTTTGTACAGAGTTTTATGTTCTATCTTGAAGAAAATGAGAAGGTTTCTAGTGGTTATTCAATGAAGTTCCTCTTGGTACTTCTTTCTCTGATTTGTGGTAGGTAAAAATACTGAAGGACTATTACAGTAACTGGCTGATGGCTTAGAAACTCTTGATAAGTTACAAGTCGAAGTGTTTACAAATGGAAATTTGCCTTTTTTTTTACAATATTGGCTGCAGTATGTCTGGCACTTTGTAGCTGTCAATGACCAGAAATTAAGCAAGTGGTAAATATGACTGGAAATAGTAATCATCCATCATTTGTCTTTCCAGAGGAGAAAAAAAAGAAACAACTACTACATTTAAATTCCTTAATTCCCATCATTTCCTAAATTAATGAACTTGAAAAAGTAATACGGAATATTTAGCCTTAGTCCTTAGGAAAAAAAGGAGAAACTGCAGTTTTTAAAGTGCTCTCCTAAAGGAGACAATATAGTTGCATCAAAAATACTCAGTAAAATGTGATAAAACTAAATCATATCTGTGTTTGTTCAGTTAGTTTCCTGTTTGTTTGCAGTAAGTGGAGAGGGCACGAAATACTGTGAATTAGGAGTTATTTTTTAGGATAACAGCTAGTAAGTTAGTAATATGGATGTAGGGTGGTTTAGGAGGTTTGTGGAGGGTTGGATGATGAATTGAGTGGCCAACAGCGGCCATAATAATTTTTATATGTAGGGTCCAACTCCTTCATCATCAAGTAGATTTCATAATTTTTCTTCAGTCAGACTTCTTAAAAACAGAACTCTCCCTTGACAAATTTAGTAACACGTGAAAAACAGCTAACGGGATTAAAATGGGCATATCTTACTGTAGGCACAATGCCTGAAATTAAATGCCCTGATCACAGAATGAGCCAGATAAGGATTTTTATAAGTTCAAGCCATTTTTTGGTAGCATTCTTCGGTTTCAAATCAAATTCTTCTGTGAGCTTCCGTCATAAGGCACTTCTTGTGATGGCCTCAAAAATGACCTATATCTTGCAGACTTCTCTGGATTTTTATACCTTAGATACTGTACTAATGAAGTGGCCAAATGATTCTATTTTTTATTTATCGGTGATTTCCTTATTGTAAAATCCATCTTAAACCATAGCTAGTTTTATTTTTTAATATAATCATCTACTTTAGCATTGTTGGGAGTAGCTTGGGTAGAGCAAGGAATGACCACAATAACTTCCATTCAAGCACACCATTTTAATTAATAATTGTAAATCGTACAAATTCAGTATTTTAGCTACAAAAGCAAATACAGTTTTCCATTTTTAAGGAGATAAGATACTGTACAAAAAGATTATACCATTTAAAATTTCCTATTTCATAATTTTATGGAAAGAAGGGAAAGCAAATTGCAAATATTTAAAATGTCAAACTAATGGAGTTATAAATGATGAGCAACTTGTAAAGTGTGCAAAAGAAAGCCATGGTTTGCTGTGGGACTGTGAAAAAAGAACTGAATAATACATCAGGATAGAATAAATAATATTTCCATGCAGCAATTGCAGGTTTGTTTATTGATCTATCTGGTATAAGTTCTTAAAGATTTATTACTGAGCACAAGGGAGAAAATGTAATATACCTAAAATACTGAAAATGCTTTATTTCTGATTTTGGGACTTCATTGCCTATCAGGGAAGAAAATCCCAGGGAAACATGAAAACAGAAAAACCCCCACAGTACACTGCATAATGAAGGGTGGAAATTGAAGTTTCTGTAACTCCCGAGACTGGACTATGGCAAAATGGTTGCAACTACAGAATTCATAGAATTATTAAGTAGTACCAGATCATCATGGCTAGGCTTTGTGAATGAAGATTTGAGAAGGACTCTATCCACACTTGCTACAAGTGCGCTGACGGCTGAAAAGGCCAATGCAAGACAGACAAGTCCAGTTGCAAAAGGCACAGCGGAAAGACTCCTGAGGTGGTACCACTGACCTGCTGTTATGGCCTTGTCCTGCCCTCCCTCCCACTCAGAAATACAGGGAAGAGGCAATTTTGATCAAGTGTCTGTGAACTGGATGGTGTAATCGACTCTCAAATAACCTGGTAAACAAATAATTAAACCCAACACAATGCAGTACCTCCCTGGGAATCCTTGCAGATTCACCAAGGGTCTGAGCTGGGTTCCTCTGGGATCAGTGCTATGGCAGATTCAGAAAAGGGAAAAAAAACCCACCCAAATTTAAAATTTTGAAAAACCCACCTCTACTGAGACAATTACAAAAATGTTATTTTTAGGTATATTTCTTATAAAGCCCTCTTAGGACATTTAATGACTAACAGTTATAACTTTAATAATTTTCTCCCTGTTTTGAGATAGTCGTTATTTCCTTCTCTCTCTGTTTTTTGAAGTGCTGAGTGTATGTTGCCATTTTACTTTTTTAAAGTCATTTTCAAAGTGGGGAAGAGCGTGAACTCAGCAGGGGTAGATCCCTGTATCCCTGTGGGAGCTCTGCATGCCCCGAGGTTGTTCCCTTCTGACAGAGACCTCGACCTGCTGGGACATGTTTGTCCAGTGATTTGTTGGATTCTGTTCAATGCTTTGTGCTCCACTGGACATCCCACAGTGCACATTCCAAGCCAGAAGAGGCGGGCTCATCTTGGACAGCACAGGGACAATCAGGAATTGCTGTGCAGGGAGATATGATGCTGTAATAAGGCTCATCATTATTAGTGTCCTTTAATGGGCTGCTCCTTCCTGGTCAGGGACTGCAGCACAGGCTCTGCTGGACATTATAAAATGCTCAGGCTTTCAACATTTTTCTCCATCAGTGATGCCACTGTTGTCATCCTTCACTTAGAAAACCTGCACATACAGAAATAACATCCAACATACTTCACTCAAACTGTGCCTGTCATGGTTTTATTGGACATTGTTGCCTGATGCTCAGCTTAAACAGGTCGTTATTTTGCTTAAAAAAAACCCAACAAACCAACCCTAAAAAACTTTCTATTCTGTTTTCCTTTGGAAATGGAGGTAATCTGAAAGCAATTAGTTGACATGAATGGCCATGGCTCTCGGAGAACTGCCTTTATTTGCCACAGCTCCACAGTCAGTTTGGTTTGTGGTGGTCTCTCTCAAAAGGAGTGTATTATGATTGCAAAGTACTTGCTATACCAAACTCACCTGGCTGGCTTTCTCTTGTCAATTGCTATTACACACTGGTTTAATACTGATCCATGCATAAGTAATACCCTTTATTTCAGGCTTTTTTAATGAATCAAAGTCTTGCCACTCATATTGAAAGCCAGTACTTTCTGCAGGTTTTACATTAGAGTGATATTTCTAGAGTTTTCCAAACAACTTGGAATGGAATCCAGTCAGTTTGGATGCTAAATATGCTGCTGCTAGTTACTCATAACTTTGACTCTAAAACACAGTTTAAGCCATTGAAAAAGAAATATGTAGTAATTAATGGAATATCTCCTTTTTGCTTGGTTTCAAAAGGTCAGGCCTCCTTTGTGCCGGTTTTCAGATCTTTCCAGCACTATTCCTTAATTTCCTACGTAGTGTGCCAAACACCTGGAAATACAATTTCCATATCTGCATCTTTTGGACATCGAGTGTAAGCACACAACAAGTGGAGTGATCATTTAATAAGCATCAGCCATGTGTGTTCTGCAGAGCAGGTTGGCAGGTTGTTAGTAACCTGCCAGTGGCTCTGGGTGCATTTTCTGGGCTTGAGTACTTTCACAGGAGATTTTCAAGCCTTTATAGGTGATTCAGCCTCATGCCCTACAGAAACACATTGCAGGAAGGGAGACTGCTAGAAATTAAAAGTAATTGAGGTTCCAACACATGACAACAGAAGCAGTTTGGCTTCTCTTTTTGTGTGACAGTCTCCTGCTTTGTAAATTGCCGGGAGCAATATTCTTTACTCGCTTATTCCAGCTGAAGGAGTTGCAAAGGTAACTAATTTCATCCTCTGATTCACTCCTTAGAAATCCTTTTTTCTTTTCCCTTCCAAGAACATAACCCAAACTCTTCTAATTTGTCATGGTGGTTATTTTTGGGGTTGGTAAAATCCATGGGCATTACCAGCAGACTCATGAGCATCCCTTCTTGTGCTGTTTGTAACAGAATCCTGTTTTGGAGTTTGTTGTTGTGAGAGGATACTGCAGTCCAATGAAATTATCTTTAGAGTGCTTGGAAATCACTGATAAAATGCATAACCTACTTAGTTTATGATATATGTATATCCTTGTGCATGTGTGAGGCTGTTTATACATGTAATACGAGAAAAAGTGTGCAAGTTATACACACACTTGTGTGTGTAGACACACTCAGATACAATATTTTTTAAAATTCAGTCAGTCTATCTAACTGATGCATGCAGTCTCTGGCATCCTTCCCCTCATTTGTTATTTTCACAAATCATGATACTTGTATAGGAGAAGACTAAACAATTTTAATTCAGTTTCAGATGAAACAATGACGTAATGACATATCCAGAGAATTACTTTCTGCACTTTGGTCAGGTTTTGGGGTTTTTTTGGGGCGGGGGGTTTAATGCCTACCAATGCAATGACAAAGGTTTATTTTCCCTTTGTTCTTTTCAGAGTGCTGCAGCAGCTCCCAGTCCAGTGCTAGGAAACATTCCCCCAGGAGATGGCATGCCAGTAGGTCCTGTACCACCGGGGTTTTTTCAGGTATTCAGAAAAAAATTATGATTACAGGCATTTCAGGATAGAGAATCCTCTGTATTACTGTTTGCAAGTCTGTAGAAAAGGTTCTTTCCTAAACTATGTCTCACTATATGGTGCAATATTTGAATTTATTTTTAAACAAGAGTGAATCGGTGGGAAGGAAGGGACCTGACTGTAGTTTATGAAATAGTATAGCACAACTCCTTTCAAGAACAAGAAATGGTGCCATTTTGTTAGTAGAGAGTGAAAATTCTTGCATGAGTGTAATACTAAAATGATTTCTTACTGATAATATACGCGACTTTACATGGAAATTTTAAAGTGAGAATGTTTTTGGTTGTGTTCAGCTCTGTGCTAAGCCACAGGCCAGATCTCTGAGGTCTTCAGGCTTCAATGGGAATTAAGCCTGGGCAATTAAGAGTATCCCATTGGGCATCTCCTTGCACGTTGAAGATCCCAACCCCAGTGCCCAAAAAAATAAGTCCAGGATTTGTACCACGTGTTGCTTCTATTATGTTTTGTCATCAGTGAAAATAAACACCCAGTGAGGATTTTGGGCACTGACAGTGCAGAATATTATGATGGAAAAAATGGTATCTTTTAATGCAGGGCCAACCTGATACTTACGTAATCTGAGTCTGGACTACTCCTGGGGTGAGGTTGTGTTTCCTCTTCACCACAACTCCCTTGATTTTCTCCTCATTGGCAAACTCAGGCATGATTTTTGATACGTGAATGAAAAGATACGTGCAAGTGAAGTGGAAAATATCCGACTGCTGCCAGTCACAAAATCCTCAGGAGCTGGCAGAACTGATTAATTAATTTATTTCTGCTTTTCCTGCTTATTAGGTTTTTTTTTTTACACACAGTGTTATCTTAATTTTTAGAATGTATCAATACTTGGGTTTTTTTCTTTCTTTCCCTTTTTTACTCCAGTCACCCACTCCAGTTGTGATGTCAAAGGAATTAACTTTTTTCTGTTATTGTCTGGGATGACAATTAAGAGGGGGAAGGGGCACCAATAGGACAAGTATGTGAAGTGCAGAGGAGAGAGTAACTATTTTAAAGGTTTTACAGAAGGAGGATGTGGGAGTTTTGTTTTTAGAAGTGTGAAAAGACTTCCAGCCACTCTAGATCTTTTAAAGATGTCAGAAAGACAAGATGACAGAAAGTTAAGTGTGGGTAAAATTTCCTTGTCTGCCAGTATCTGGCTTGAGTCTTACTTGAAGCCACAACAACAGCCTGCTCTTTTTGCAAGGCCTGGGATTGAAAATTAGCATTTTTTTTCAAAATATTATTAATTTTTGCTGCAGTCGTCTTTTTAAGAATACACGTAGGTTTGCAAATCCAAGTGCAGGTTTGATAGTGGGTGCATTGATATGGTTGGGAGCAATCCCACCAAGGGGAGCTGAGCCAAAATCCAGTCATTTACATCCCAGTATGCTGGAAACTGTAAGGTGTGTGTAAAGCTGATGAGCGCAGACAGCCTCTGACAAGGTGTAGTGGTGTTGGAGTGAGTGTTGTCAGGCAGCAGTTTAATACCAGATTGTGAAACCCTCAGTGGGAACTGAGTCTCACCAAGGTCAATTCATCTGACAAGAGAATGTACTGGCAGACACAGCTCTGCCTGTGAAACCTGAAAATTGGGGAACATCATCTGCTGCCCTGAAACACAGGTGAAATCACAAGCTATGCAGGGAAACTCATGACAAAAACTTCCTGCTTCCTTCATAGGTGTTGTTTTCCTTGTACACCTTTAAATAGACAGTGCATTTCTCTGTTCTCTCCTGCAATTTCTCTGGTCCCAGCTGGTCCTGAGACAAACCAAATCACAGAAAACATCTTCATCTGCCTTGATCTGAGTACTGACAAACTCCAGTCCGTTTTCACCAAGAGTTTGCAGTTCAGACCTGCAGCTCTCTCTTGGATGATGAAAGCAAACAATTTTGTTCTTCAGGAAAGAGAAGATTACGGGGAGAGCAGAGAATGGTGCTTATGTCTATATTTAGTTCTCTTGAGATTTTGCACTACAAAAGTGTTGTAGCACTTCAACTTCTTTTAACCTAAAATTTATCTAGAAGGTCATCCTGGAATGATAAGGATGCCTTTTGTTGCTTTCATGTGTTGTTTGGATTGGCCTAAGCTGAAGCTGTCGACAGCCACTGCCATCCAGCTCTGCTTGGAGAGCTCAGATGATTTAGAGTAAATTCTTTTCTCTTGGTTTTGCACTGAAACTGTGTTTCAAGTGGTCATAAACCACTCATAGTGATGTAACCAAACTGGAAGTCATTACTGCTGCAGTGGATTCTTATCAGAAAGGTCAGGGGAACATGGAAGTCCAGATGGGGACAGTGCTGCAAACAAAGGATCATTACTGAGGTTCCCTTATGGCTGGCTTTGCTGACTATTAACATTATTTCTGAGAACTTTGTTTTTAAAAAAAAAAAATAAAATAACTATTTTTTTTCCAAAGAAAATAAATATATTTTAATTTTATAAAATAATATAGTATGTTAGTGCAGCAGATGGAGGTAGCTAAATAAGGGAGAATTATGGTTTCTCAGACAGTATATGATAAAACTGCTCTTTGTAAAACGAGGTTTTCTTGCATATTTAGACCACTAGCACTGAAGTTAATTAGCAACCTCTGGCATTTCATGCTTGGTCCACAGAGATGGACTTTCTGAAGCCATCAGCTGAATTTTTCTTGTGTCTGTGTGTACCTGTACTTTTATACTTCAGGTGATGGATGATGGCACTACAGTGCTGACAGTCCGAAAATATGATACAGTGAAGGGAAGGTGGTGGAGTTGAGCACTGCTATTTTCAACTAAATGACTACTTTAGTTGAAAGAAGTTAAAGACTTCTTTAGTTCAAAAAAAAGAGAATTGTTTACAGTGTCAGGGAAATTTGAGAAGTCAAGAAAACAGGTTTATGGGGAGGTAGGATGTGCCTCAATTTCCTCCTCCTGTGTATGTGCTTTAATGTAATTTTAAATGTCATAGGTATTTATTTTTTGCCCTCATCTTCTTTTAGTCTGTACAGTAGTGAGAATCTGGAAATAAACAGGTGTGATACAATAACTGAGACTGCTCTTGGTTCATTAGCAGCAAAACTTGAGTGTGTGGGACTATAGGAGTAGTGAAGGCATTAGTTCTGCTGGACAACACTCTGAAACTCCAAATAGGAGAGCCCAATCAATTACTTGGGCAACAGAAATCGTAAAACTGTATTAGACTGCATAAGGTTAAGATGATTTTACACATTTATGAAATGCTCATCTAACTCCAGTCTGAGTCTGGAAATCATTTTACCAGTTTTCCCCTAGACCACTTCCTGTCTATGAAGCTCAGGTGTGAGGAAGGCACTTTGCTACTCTGTTAGTAAAATAAAGTCATTTGGGAAATTTTCTGTGTAATTTTTTAGACATTTTTGAGTCTATGTCATTTGTAAGTTTCATTATATGTCCAGCCACAAAGATCAACATGACCTGGTCTGTGTCCCTCTCTCTGTAGCCTGAACCTGACATGGGGCAACTGAAAAACGGAATAAAATTGTACTAAATAATTACCTTTGGATGTGGGTGTTAGTGGATGTGTAAATCGTCACCAGCCAGAGCTTTACACAAGGCTCTTAAAAACTCATTTGCAGTGAGTTAAATTCTTTCACCTGTGATCAGAGAAGATTAGGTCACAGAGTTCAAAGATTCTCAGATTTTCACATCCAGTCCTGCAGGTGCAAACTGCTGCTCTTCAGGTCCGGACCTGTTTCCATCCATCCCTTCACTGATCTTTCAAAGTTGGCTAAAACACTTGAGAAAAGTTACATTTGGATTTTTTCAGAATATAATTGTATATATAATTGTGTATAACGAGATATATATATATATATAGTTACAGTATATATAGTTATAGTATAAATAAAAAATAAATATTTATTTGATCTTTGTGGACAATATTGATGTTATTGGGAAGCAGGTTGTTTTATAAATTGACAGTTCACCTGTTTAGTTTGGTAATTTTATTGAAAGTTAAGTTTACCACTGTCTATACCTTTTCACATACTTTTTCTTTTAAGCTCATTAATTTTTCAGCAAATCTATTAAAATTTTTTCTAGTTGAGCTTACCCACTAAACATTATTTCCATGGTGCCTATGTGTTTTCTAAAGGGATTTTTCAAGTGGTTTGCCTCATTCACCAATTCAAGAGCATCAGATAAACTTGGAATGTCATGTAAAAGAAGTGTCAACACTGTGTTAGAAATACAAACGTTATATATTCCTCTTATATAAAGGGGGAAAACCCACCCAAAACAGACCAAACCCAGCCCTCTGAATTACTGTGAGCCTGTCTTGCCATCTAGTGGCAGCTGTTCATGCTCGTTTCAGCTCAATCCATGTTATTCTGAAGTATTATTTTTAGCCTTGTTTGTCATAGTAGAGCTGACCTAATGCTTCAGGAGAGCATCATTACAGTGAGGCACATAAGCAGAAAAGACCCTTCCATTTATCTTTCTACCTAGCATTACTATTTATATAAATATATATAAATAAATATATAAATATATATATATATATAAAATATATATAAAGTTAAACATTTAGATAGTGGTAATAAGCAAAGTCAGTGAATTAAAAAATCAGTATCATCTCTTGCATTTTGAAACAGAAATAGTGAACTACTTACCTATGTAAAGGAGATAGGTTTCTAAGCTGCAGTGTAAGGCTGTAAAACACCTCTGTGATGTTCTGTTTTAGTTCACACTTAACACTGACAATATTTACAGTGAAGTCATGGTATAATACACTTTTAAACAATAGAGCTGCTGTTACAGATTCAGTAAATGAAGCATTTGATGAAAACAGTTGCTGTAGGGAAGATGAGGAGGGAGGAGTCCTCCAGCACCCCTTTAAAACTATTTTGGAGCGAACTGTCCACAGAAGGGATTGTTGTTTGTGTAAGGGGTGAGGATTCCTAATTTCAAATGTTTAAAAACATTTTGTTTATTTTTAACCCCCTTTGATCTGTTCCAACTCTTGTCTTTCCTTTAACACTCATAAAGTTTCCTGGTTTTCCAGGAGTTTCTCTGTATTTTGTCTCCCACCTTCAAGCAGAAACACCTCATTATTCTCAGATCCTGCTCCATCACTCACCTCTGAGTGATGACCTTCATGTTTTCCTAATTTTTGCAACATTGCCTATACCTTTTTTTCTTTTAAAGCTAAAATCCTTGAAATGTACTGGGGCACAGCTGCAGAATTAGCTGGATTTGGCACATGTCCACTCCCAGCCTCAATTCCAGTGGAGCAAATGGGGCAGTTGCCGGTGAAGGATTGAAAAGTTTTAAGAATTTTGAGCAGAGCAGGCACAGTGAAGTCCCGGAAACTTGAAAACCATCCTGGATATTGTGAAAATACTGTTACAAAAGAATGAGATGTCACCAAACCTACAAACACAGCTTGTGGGCAAAGATAGCAGCTTTGGTAGGCCTTGAGAAGCTGTGAAAATAGAATTTAAAGGGGATTTTTTTTTCTCCCTGGGTTTATATAATTAATGCTGGTAAGAAGAATTTTATTGTATTTTTGAAATCCCCATTGTTTATAAATGCATCCACCCCAGTGTATCAGAGTGGGAATACCCAAGTGCATAATAATATTGGTATGCCTAATTTTTGCATAATTCAGATCTGTGCATTTTGTCCTCATTAGTATCATGCTGCATTTTAAAGAATCCAATTTTTAATATTATGACTTCTTAGACTATGGGAGAGAGTATTATCATTTGGCAAGATTTTTTTGTCTTTTGTGTGTGTGTGTGTGTGTGTGTGTGTGTGTGATTCCGTTTCTCTAAAATACGAGGAGTAAAGTCATCTTTAAAGAGATAAAGATATGCAACATCTGCTGGCTTCGATAATTCTTCCCTGCAGTTGTGGTAATGGTTTTACTGCTCGTAACTGTTGGAACAAATTAAAACTGCTCAGCTTGAGCAGCTAAATCAGCTGTGAGCCCCCACCTCCCCTTCCAGGGGTAGAGGGCACAAGTCATCTTCCCAGGAAATCTGTTCTCATCTTTGTAATTTCATCCTGAAAATCTGAAATTCTCTGCAAGATAAACCTTAGACATCTAAGGATAGTGACCATACACCAAAATTAGTGTTGTATTTGCTGCTGAAGTGGTGTTGGACAGAGCAGGGGAAGGGTGGTTGTTCGTAAGTGATGCTCCTCTCTGCTGAGGTTGGTTCAGTTCCTGTCATAATCTCACTTTTTGCAGGAGCCACAAGTGCTTGGGTTGGAAGACAAAAGGGATGACAGTGCTTTAGAATGTTTTATTTATTAAATGCAAAAGCAGGAGTAACAAATCTCAGCTTGTCATTGTCAAAGCTGCTCCAAAAGATCAATCGTGTATCACAATCAGGTTCACTAAATTTAAGGAAATGCTTTCTCAAGCTCAAGTGGTCTGTCTATGTGTTGTCTAAATTTTGAAAATGCAGGGCGTTTTTTATTTTTCATTTTTAAACGTGAGACATCTTGAATGTTTTGGCCTGGCAGGTTGGAAATACTGTATTTTTTGTAGTATGTGCATTTATTAAAAATTAAAATAAAAATATTAACCTGGTTTAAGGTGCATATAGATAATAAGCCTTCTAAAATTTTCATTTCTTTCAAAAATTCCTTTAAGTCTCATGTGCGGAACTTGGCCACTTTGTCTCTCAGTTACTAAATCTTGAGCATGAGATAATGATGTTTCCCATAAAGTGAGACAGGTGTAATTACAGTGCAATTCCTAAAGATTATCAATTCATAAAGATCATGTAAGAGCACACCTGGCTTTGGGTTTGTTTCTTTTAAACAAGGTTTTGTTTCTTCATTTTTCTATACCTAACAAGGTACATATTGCAATATTCTTCCATATGGTGGAAGGACTTCTGCATTTCTTGAGAAGGGATAAATTATGGAATTTGTTGCTGGCATTGCTGTAACTTGGAATTTGAGATGTGGAAAGACAAATGTCTCTTGAATGCTTTTCAATTTAGGAAAAAATATTAATTTTGCTCTATACTCTGAATTAAATTAGGCCTTTTACGTCTTATTGTTGCTGTTCATAGGTTGTCATTCTGACTTGGAAAACTATAAATATGGGAATTAATTTCTGAAGGGATCTTTTTCAGAAGGACAGAGAGGAACTTGCTCATGGTAATAGGTTTGGTCATCAGGAAAGGCCAACACAGACGGAAATCCTGTCTGACTGCTGAGAAAACACAATTTTATGGAAAATTGCAGAGGTAAAACCAGCTAGTTTGGTTTGCACTAGTAGAGATTGCAAGATGTGTAGTATATAACCCACATTTCACTGCTGAAATGCTTCAGTAAAATACACACCAAAGCCCTCTAACACTGTGGTTGCCACTGGGGGAGCAGAGCAGGACAAGAAAGGTACTGTAATTAGTAGTGTAATTAACAGTAAAATACAGTTGAATAGGAAAACAACTTTTAGTTCGGAATTGATGATGGCCTGTCCCAGCCTCGCAGAGGGTAAGTTACATGTTTGCACTGATCTGATCTCAGAATGTGTAACTTTGGGAGCTAATTGAGTTTAGTCCTGGTTAGAATTAAAAATGTGTTAATGAAGAGTATCTTTAACACTGTAGTGACTGTTCCTGCTGATGGAGATTTCACAAAAAAAAAAGAAAAAAATCATAGTGAAAACTAAATAAATGAAAAGTACATGAATTGTAAGGTAACTTGAATAAATTCAATTCACACTTATTTTGTGATTCTCCACTAGTCCTTTTCAGGAGTTCAGTCCCCCATTCCTCTGAGAGGGGTTTAAATTTCCATTTCAGAATGGAAGTAGTAGTTGTAAAGCACCTCTAAAGCATTTTCTAAAATATAGGAGTCTTAAGGAGTTATATCAAAATGCTGCCTACCCTAATAAGAAAACGAAATAAAAATATCCAGCAGTCTTATGTTTTATCATTTGGATGGAAAAGAGAAGGAGAAATAATAATAACAACAACAACAATAATAATGTAATACCAAACCTTTTAACCAGGAATAGAACTTGAAAACAAAAAAGGTGAAGGTTAATTGTATTTTCACAGGCAGAATGTGTAACTTGGCAATTCATTTTTTAACGGGGAAGAGAACAAAGATTTTTGGCTTGTTTCACTTGTTAAAATTTAGAACTTTAACTGAAAAGAGGAAGAGATCGGGTCATTTTCAGAATTCCCATATGGGATATAACCCCGTCTCTGGCAGCTTGAACCCTCTTCCAGTATCTGCTCTTCAAATAGCTGCACAATTAATTTAAAATTATTTGTTGCAGTGTGTACAAATGAAGCCTGTGTTCCATTTTCAGCTTCTAGTGATAAGTAGTGTTTAGTGTTTGTGCTGGTGGTGGTGACTGAATTACACAAACCAATTAATACCATTTCATACCAAGTGCTAAAGCTCTGTCTGACTGTGTGTTTCTTAATTTGTGGTGTGTTGTTCCCCTGAGAGATGTTTTTCATTTTAAAAGCATCATCCATCTCTCAGGGTGTGTGTTGAAACATGTAACCTGAGGAGATAGATCTCAATTTGATAATGCAGGTTAAAAAAAAAAAAAATTACTGTCAGTCTCAAAAGGAATTTAAATATTGAAGATTATTTATTTAGCCATGGATTACTGTAAATTTTGCAAGTTTACATGAATCAAAATATGATTGATAAAGGTAATGGTATGAGGGGGAAAAAAAAAAAGAATGTTAGTGCAAAAAACCTTCACCCATGTCTGGAAGTAAGTATATTGTTATTCCAGCTTCTGGAAGGGAAGTAAATTCAAAATCAAAATAGATTTATTGAAATCTGCTATGCTTAGTAGAACGCCATCTTTTAAATCCTTTTTTCCACCACTATTAGGTAAAGATGAAAACTAAACCACATGATATTTTATAGCTGTGTGAACAACTAAAAGAGAGTAAGAACTGCTCAACTGGCAGAGAAACATCCCAATTTCTGTGCCTTAATGGCATCAGCTTCCTGCTGGATATTTTTCAGTGAAATCACATTTTCTGCCACCCACACATGGGCAGTGAGACCACTGTGCTGCAACATTGATTCTTCAAAGACTTCCATACTCAGAAACTTGATTTCTGTTCATCCCCTTGTGTTGTGAACTAAGAAAAACAGTATTTTACAAGACTTTCACATTGTATATGCACACACACCTCACAAAATTGCATTAAATACGCAGATTATGAGATACTCTTTACTGTCCCTGTACACAGTTGGATTATTCTTTAGCAAAAAGATAACAAAAAAGTGCTACAGCTTCTGACACATCATTCATGTTCTTGAATTTGTCCTCTTTTAAAGTATTTTTAACAATTCAACGTTACAGGATGATGTAAATAAGAGCAAGGTGATTACTAAAGTTAACATTTCAAATTTTGATTTTATTTTGTGTAGTCTCTCTCATTTTAGTATTTTTTTAGTATTCTACTTATTTTCTCCTTTTAGGTCTTTGGGTTTTTCTTTTTTCACTTTAGGTTGATAAATACAAATTTTCTGTGGCAATTATACAAAAAGTTTTTCCTTTCTGGTTTCATTTTCACCCAGTTAAGTAGAAGCTCCTGCTTTCTTTGGTCTTAATTGCCTGGTGGCAGACTTGAAGATACTTTTTGTGGTGCCAAATTACTGAATTTTATACCTGCAGGCAAGAATTACGATACACTGGTGTCATAAGTGTGTTGGTGGCATCTCCATCTCATCCATGACTTAGATACGGCATATCTTAGACATTTTGTTTTATTCATATTATTTTTGGGTTTTCCCTTGTTTGGGGTTTGGTTGGTGTTTAGTTTGGGCTTCTTTCCTAATTTTCAGTTTGGTTTGGGTTACTTTTGTTCTGCTTTGGGGGTTTTTTTGGTTGATTGGTTTTGGTTTACAGGGTTTTTGGGGGAATGGCTGGTGGTTTGTGTTTGAGTCTTTTGTATTTGGGTCCGAATCTTCAGTGTGCAAAGAATTAATTTTTATCTTCAGAAACAAGTGCTGAGAGACCAATTCAAAGTCTGTGGCCAGTAGTTTTGGTTTAGTACCAGGATTTTGGACCCACTGAGTTTTGGGATGTTTGTGTTGCAAGAGAAGGTGAAGACAAAGTTCCCAAGATGTCAGTGAGAGAGGAATTCTTGTCATAAGAAATGTAAAACCTCCCTAAACCATGGTAATGTCACCAACTCCGAACAAAGAACTAGCAGAAACCCTAGTAAAACTAATTCAGAGACTAAATGTCAGATGCTCTTATCAATGACAAAGGATGGAGTGAAAAAACATGTCACAAACTTTCTGCTGCTTCGTGCCTTCTAGAATCCTGGTGCTTAATAATGTGTTTGTGGAGACTTCAAAAAATGTTCCCACGGTAGAGAAAAGCTTTAATATTTAATATATTTTCTTTAAAATGTTGGACAGAATTTCTTTGTTGTCTCGAGACATCTTGGTAGATCCTTTTTGTGGACAACCACAACGTTGGTGGTGGAGGGGAAGAAGTTCAGTACAAATGACAAAAATGAGAATATTTAAGTTTTTAACAAATTTTTGGGGTAAGCCAAACCATAGGAACTATTTGAAATCTGTTAGTTATTGATGGTGGTTTTGCCTGGGTTCTCTTGTTGAAGATCAGAAGAAGGTTTAAACCCTTCCACAAGCATGTTTAAGAGGAATACACAGATAAATGAATATTTACAGTATATAAACCTTCATGTAAGCTTGGAAGGATCAGATTTTTTGCAAATCACACCCTATTACATAATATTAATAGTGTAGTTCTACTCTAAGACACAGTTGAGTTGAGAGACACTTCTGATTTCCCCTTCATGAGCTGTAAATAAAGGTGAGTTTCGTTTGCTGGATGAGGCAATCCAAACCCAAGGTCCTCACTGGAGTGGCTGCGCTTGGTTGACCTTTGTGGAAATTGTTGAAATTCTGATTTCCTCACACTTCTACTGTTTTATAAGGGCCTGGCCACATGCCCAGTCCTTTTCTCTTTCTTTCTTTCTTTCTTACCAGAAATTCTCCCCATCAGAGGGTGCACAAAGAAGTCTCCCTCTTCTACAGCACATCAAGTGCCTTTTTATTAATCTTTTCACAATTGTTACTGAACTTTCTTCTCCAGTTTGGAAAACCTCTGTACTTTAACTTGCTTTCTCCTATTTTCTTTGTGTGTGTGTTTATGTAGGTTACACTATTTCAGCTTTCATCTGATTCCAGGATGTGAAAGGTTTCATTAATTTATTTATGCAAGATCATAGGAAAAATTCTAGCAGTAATTATTGGTGAAGTGATGGCATTTTCTCTGCTTAGCTGTTACTGGACTTTATAAGTCTTTTTGTCCCTGTGCTCACAGTCAAATCACTTTTAGCTCCTTATTTTCTCCTGGAGTTAGAGGTACCCTGCCTGCCAAAGCCATCCTCTTCATCATCTGTTCAGTCAGAAGTTTGTGCCTCTCTCCTGTAGATTTCACATTTAGCACTAATCTTTGTAGATTTCTGGATTATTGTCGTACTTTGGGATGGAATAAGCAGAGATGTTAGATGTGTTTTCCTGGCAGTACTGTTTGTTTATCATGGGGGACTGATACTGATCATGGGCTGTGAGGGAGTTCAGGAGTAGCCAAGAGGCTTCAGAACCTCATGGGATGGTGCGGCAGATTTCGGTATAAATTTGGGTTTGAAAGACAAGTGTGAGCATGGAGGGATAGGAGGATTGCAGCACTGAATTTATATGGCTGATGAAACCACCAAAATTCTAAATATTTACAGCAAAAACTTGGAATGTGTGTCCTTACAGGTTAAATGTTATGGTTTACACTATTATGAAAAAATGAATGAAAAATATTAGTGAATTATTATGCTGTTCTTTACCTCTGGACTCTCCCAAGAATACTTTTCTATTACAGGGTTCCCATCATCCCCCCCTTCTCCAGTATAGATGTCTGATTATATGATTTGAATCTTGTAATGCATTAAGTTATTTATATTATGCATTATTATGCATAAATGAAGTCCTAAGCAATATACCTTGACAGATGTGTTGGCTAAGAATTTTTAAATTTATTTAATTCTGCTAAACATTGTGGGACAATATCCTGAATACTCTATTTAGGCTGGATGCTCCAGCTGTGAGTGTGACAATGACCCAGTATGTTATTTACAAGCTAAGTGGAATTATTTAGTTGTATTTCTTTTTTTTCCACAGCCTTTCATGTCCCCTCGGTACCCTGGAGGTCCAAGGCCACCTTTAAGAATACCCAATCAGGTAAAAATTTATCACTTCAGAGTGAGTGTTTGCTGTTTTACTTAATTCTGTATAAAAGGCATCAGTTGCTCTACATACAAATTATATTTACTTCACAGTAAATATGGAGGTTATTGGTGAAAAACAGATACCATGAAGTACTTTGTGGCTCTTACAGACACTCTGAGGACTTAATAAGATGAATTCCCAGTTTACTCTCTTCCCTATCAAAGGATGTGTTTGCCAGCGAGATAGGGATGAGTAATGAGCTGGTTTTCATCCGCAGCGACCTTCAGTGGCCCATCTGTGAGATGATGGTTCTGAAAGTGTAGAGAGCATTTGCGTTTTTAAGTTCTCCATAGTGCAGATAGAGGAGCAGAAAGAGTCATCAACAGATGAGAAGTTAAAGACAAGGAGACAGAGAAATGCTAGTGGAGCTCTGAGAGGAAAACTAGGTCATTTACAATATTGGGAAAGGTTGATAGAATATATGGAATGGGTGTTTTGCTTCCAGGGCTGCCTTTCTTATTGACACACTATACCCCAGTCTCATTTGTAGCTGTTTTTTATATTCCTGTAACACAGTGTCAACAAATTTGTCTCTATTTTTGGCATAATATCACCAGAAAGAATGAAATTTAAACAGTATCTTAGCGAAGGTATTTGAGCCCCTTAACCAAGTTATTTGGGTTCCACATACTCTGTGTTCCCGGGCACTGCAAATCCTGGCAGGTGGGATCTGGACGTGCTGAGTGGAAGCAGTGCCAACCTGCAGGTTTAGTTTCAGGAGTGTTGTTTTGTCTGCACACTGTGATATTTTCAGTTCAGAGCTGGAATGTAATCACGTAATCTCAGTGAATTACAAGTCTGGCTTCAGTCACATTATGCCATGAATTGCTATGTTTAGCAGCACTGCCATGACTTGGGTTACAGTGTGGAGGGGCAGAGTGTGGAAGCAATGAACTATTGTAGTGCAGCTTTAAGGCTTAGATGAGGTGGTAGTTTGGTCCTGGTCTAGTGGGAAGTGCCCCTGCCCGTGGCAGGCAGTTGGAACAAGATCATCTTTAAGGTCCCTTCCAACCCTAACCACTCTGTGATTTACTCATTCTGTGATTCACATTTTTACTAAAAATGTGGTGGTGTTTTGGAATGCTAAATAGCACCCAGTGGATCAGCCACAAAGATCCATTAATAAAAACGTTTTTCTACTTGGCCAACTTCAGTTAAGATCCTGCGAAAATGAGCCTTAACCCTGGTTCAGCAAACCCAAAGGGCAGATGAACAAGTGGGGACATTAAAGCACATTACTCTTGACTCAGAAGAAACAGCCAGGAATTTAAAAATAAAACATATATGTTATGTCTTTAAGATAAATTTTTAAGCATTAAGTGCTTTTCCTCTGTGGTTTCCCTTCCTTCAGGCCCTGGGAGGTGTCCCGGGAAGTCAACCACTCCTGCCCAGCGGGATGGACCCCACACGACAGCAGGGTGAGTTCAGCCACTCCAAATTATTACCCTCACAAACTTGCGTATTTCTTCCTGTATTTCAAACCCTACTGCACCTCTTAAAGCTTTTTTTTTTGTTAAGTAGAAAGGATCAATTTGCTAAAAGTTGCTTATGTATTGTGTAATTTTTAATGTGATGTGATTTTATTGCAGGGCATCCAAACATGGGAGGGCCGATGCAGAGGATGACTCCTCCGAGGGGAATGGTGCCATTAGGACCACAGGTACCGTCTACAGATGGGTTATTCTTACTTGACAGGCCTATGCTTATATTCCTCTCACTTTCCGTAACTTGAAGGTGCCCAGGATTTGTTTTCATAATCCCCTTCTAAAATAAAATTTTACAAAAAATATTTAGCTCTGACTTGCAGCTGTGCAAAATCCAGAATGAAAAATCTGTCTTTTTCGTTAAGATTTGGAATTAAAAGGGGAATCCCTTCACTTGCTTATTTCAGAAAACTGTGTGCTGTCATCAAAGATGACATTGGTAAGGGAGACCAAGAGTGTTTCCTCATCCTCCTCATGGATACTTATGCTGATTAGGAGGAATAATACTTCTAACTTAGGAAAACTCTTTGTACCAAAAATACCCCTGGAAATTCTGTGAAGTTTTTCTTTCATACACTGTTGATCTAAATTTTTGGTGCATGCCGGAGAGATTTTAATGTAAAATGAGATGCTCCTGTTGGCCATTTCTCACCGTTGTCCCATCATGAGCAGATCTGTGGCTCTGTTTCAACAGTGGACCAAGGCAGGAAACAAACGGCTCTGGTGCACACCTGAAACACAAATCCAAAATGTATGTTCTGCATTTTGTCAGCACTCTCAGTGAGGGAACGTGTAGGTGGTGGTGTTTCATACTGGTGCTGCCAGTGTTTTGTTTCACAGTGTGCTTGTTGTGCCCACATTTGGCATTTTCACTTCCCCGATTCAGATACTCTCTTATGGCTTTTTGTTTGAATAACAGCTACATTTTTAATGATTTAATAGCTTTGCCTTTCCAGTTCTGTCCATAACTGTCTCTACAATTTTGGGTTTTCTTGGTACAAACCAGTTGTGCAGTTCCACACATCCTCTGTGTGACCAACAAAACATTATTAAATACATTTATCAATTTTTTTCTGTAGCACTGAAATACATTTACCATTTTTGGAGGTAGAAGGAGAAGCTTTGCTGTGCTGCCATATGAGATTGAGCTGATCCTTTATGCAGCACCATTAGTCACACAGCAGGCAAATCTCATGCCAGTTTTTTTATGAGGATAATTTTCCCATTTTTGCTGTTGCTTAAAATCCAGTGGTTTTGTAAGTTTCTCCTTTCTTGTGCCAGACATCCTCTTAAAAGCTAACCTACACAAAGCTTAAGTTCACAAATCATTCTATAAATGGGAGTGCTCTTATTTTAGGGCAAAGGAGTAAATTTGTCTAGCAATAGCAGTAATCACAGTTAAAAGTTAGACTGTGAGGTGGGACAGACTGTTCTCTTGTATCCCACTGAATAAAACCAGGCATAATTTACATTTTTGTGTAAGTAGTAGAGTTCAACTGCTGTCACGATATCAGGGTATAAATTCAGGCTTTATGGGCATCAGGTAATTAATTTATTAGCATTGCTTTGATATTAAGTATCATATGAAATACTCTTGATATTGGTTATCATAGACCTGGCCTAGTGGACCTTGTCCCTGCCCAGGGGGTTGAAACTGGGTGATCTTTAAGGTCCCTTCCAACGCAAACCATTCTGGGATTCTATGATTTATTAGAATGGAATAATTAGAGATGTAATGGTTATGCTGTATAGTATTAAAGTTATATCATATGGTGTAATTTTATACAAGCATAACAAAATCTAATTTAAGAGAATACAGATTGACTTGTATGATACAGAAACCTCAGAATCTCAGACCAGATTTTTGATTCTCAACTCCCTTTGTTTAAAAGTCAAATTCATTATAAAACTTTCTTTGCTGGCCATCAAGTTGTCCTCAGCATGTGTAAATAATTCCTCCTGGAACAAGTTTAACCATTCTTAGCCTCCTTCTGTCATTTTTAAACCTTCCTCCATGGGGTTAACAATATCGGGTTTTAAGTCAACAATCAGGGAACTCCTGAAAGCATGAAAGGCAGTGGCCTGTGCAGGCAGCAGTTCCACAGGGACGTCATTAACCTGCTGTCCTTTCTTTCCCCCTCCTCTTTGGTTTTGTTTTTTTGTTTGGTGGTAGTCTGACCCTTGGTTGTCATTGCAGAACTATGGAGGTGCCATGAGACCCCCACTCAACGCTTTAGGTGGCCCGGGGATGCCTGGCATGAACATGTAAGCGCAATAATAACTCTTACACTATCTGGAAAATGTCATTATTTCGCTGTAGAAGTATCATTTGGGATAGATCAGACAAGGAGAACATGCTTTGATAACTAACAAATGAAATTTTATGAAATGAACCCATAGTCTCTCATAGAAAGCTTTGCTGTCCCGACAAGTCTGTACAAATACTCAGTTTCATTCACAGATCAAACTTCAAATATTGGGAATATTTTGTCAGTATAATCACTGAAGAATGCTACAACTATAGTTCTTCTCCTCAAACTAAGTCAGTACTTAATTTTAGCAAAATACCCATCACCTGGAACTATTAAAAAAAAAAAAAAGATACATTTGAAAGAAGAAGTGGTGATGATTCTTTCTCAGTTGCTGTTTTTATTTCCATAACTACATTAATTTACCCTCTAAACAGAAGAACTTTATAGATATGGGTGTATTTTTTTCAGTTTTTCTGTGTAGTTCTGGGGCTGGATCATCATGTGGTAAAATTAGGAAAACACACTGATATGCTTTTTATCATTATATCATAGATACCCATTTTTACTTTTGTTTTTATAGAAAACATAAATAAATTATAATTTTCATTTCAAGTAGAGCTACCAACTTGAGAAAGTAAAAGAGGTGTTGAGATTGATAAGAACATTAAAAAATAATAAATCTAATTCACCATATTCTTAATTTATTCTTGTTTCCAGGCATACCTTGAGTTCTTGAAATAAAATCTAAAATTGTGTGTTACTCTTATCATAGACATTACATATGGGACTCACTATTTAATTCTAGGAGCCTTCCTACGGGTAGGCATTTATGCTTTTAAATTAATGTAAAACAAATATGTAGATATTTGAAATTCAGTGTGAGTGTATTATAAGTGCTATAGAGGATTTCCTCAGTAGAAGTCTGAATTATAAGGAAAGAAAATTAACTTTCCAAAATAAAATGTTGTAGAAGTAAAACTGAGGATAGATAAGATATTTTGAACATATTTGTCCACATAAATGAGAGTTTACATAGGAAAAATAAGAAAAGAGGTTTCTGGATGACAGAAAGAATTCCTGCCCTACCAGAAAGAGAGAAGATGGATGGAAATGCTAACATTGCAGCATTTAATAAGCACATTCCATCAAACAACGGGGTTGCTGTGATCCGGTTTTCTTTACATTGTATTTTCAGGACGTCAGGGCTTTTCAGAGTTCAGTTAACACTGAAATTTCAGTGAAGACTTGTTGTCTGGTCAGTTCCAGCATTCAGGATCAGAGTTCATCAGGGATGGCCCATGGGCAGTGGCAGTGGATCGACTCAGCTGTGCTAAATGTGTTCTCTGTTTTATCCCTTGCAATTTGTCTAATGCTCACTGCAGGAAACAACAGTGTGAGTCATTTAGGGAAATTAAATTTCCAGGAAACAGGATAACTGTACATAAGGGCTGTTGCCTTTTTGTAACCTTCAGTTATCTTTACATGCCTGTGTATTTTCTTTACATGACAATTTTTCACTCTTCTGTTCACGATTTTGGACTTCTGGCAGTGTTAAAATCCAAAAATGTGTGCCTGCAGAAACAGCTGCCATTTAAAAATCCAGCCTTTTCTCCTTGGAAGACTCAAAAGGAAGCTGCTTTGGTTAAGAGCAGACGATCTGCCAAATATAATTGTCCATTTTTCTAGGTGAAAAAGTCTCCTTTGTGGTCGAAAATGGCACCCTGGGGGCTCATGGGCAGAATTTCAGTCCATGTGCTCCACGAGTGCAGCACTGCTAAGTAATTTCTTCCTCTGTCATTAGTAACTTTCAGATTTCTCTTTGAAACAGCTGATACATAACCCGTGTTCTTCTGCAGAATAACTTTATTTTAGCTTTAAGTTTTTAAGCTAAGATTTGGTGTAGCCATTTTTTGGAAAATTTCATGTCTTTGTGGGAGAAAAAAGCGCCATATTTTGGAACAAAGAGGCAGATTTCAGGAATCAGTGTTAAATTTCACTGGTGCTTTTTAACACCCTGTGTGACCTGCAGTGCTGTCTCAAGTACTAAGAATATCTCAGTCATGCCTCAAAAAAAAAAAAAGGAAAAAAAAAAGGTGATTTTATCTTTTAACTTAAATTCACAAACTTGTGCCTGGACGTTTAATTGTTTAATTTCCTGATGGAATATATTTGCCCCTTGGGAAACTAAAATTTCAGCTTTTTATTTTTCTAAGCATCGGGATTGACATGACAGGACAACTAAGCTGAAATTGGTCACAGTGGTAAATACTTCATTAATTATTTTGGAATTGGTACATTTATAGTAATGTTTTATGACTCCGTTGATGCTTGCAAAACAAACATTCGTTGAAGGGCAAAAGACTTGCTTGCATTGGATTGAAAAAAATGCAGGTTGGGGTTTTTTCAGGTGTGTTTTATAAGTATGTGGCTACACAAAATCCATATGGCTTTACAGCAGAATCTGCTGCAGTGATTTTTGTGTCTATTCTGACAGCTGGCCAATAAATTCGAAAATTCTAACGGTTTTTTAGATGAAAGGTGAGTTTCCTGGTCTCAGGGTAAATTCCTAAATTTATCTGAGTTACTTAATTGGCACAGAAACAAGTGCAGGGTTTGGGGGTGAAAACAAACTTTAAAGTGTTGTTACAAATATTCCTGATTTATTTCTCTGAGAGGATGGAATAAACCAAATAAACAGGAAAAAGAACAATGGGGGGGGGACTTAAAGAACACTAATATTTCACCATTTTATATTAGCATTGGAGAAGTTGCTGAATGTTTGACATGACAAGTATTTCCTCCCAATGAATGAGGCAGAAAAGACCCTCACCAACATTCCTGATTTCCAACATTCCAACAATAACTCCAGTGGAAATAAATCAGTTTTCAGTTGATTTTTTTTCTTTTGAGATAATTCCTTTATAGTTTCATCAACAGTGTAATATATAAAATGATAAAAAATATAAGATTAAGTATTAAATCCGTCAGGCAGCATAGACACTTAATAGTTTTTAGTTTTGGAAGACTTAAAAAAAGGATAGGAAACTCTATGAAGTCATTAATCAGGCGTGATTTTTTTTTCTCTGTTTAAATCACTCCCCCATGCCTGGTGAGCTGTGGTGGTTAATGTTGCTTTTCTACAGCTAATGAGGCCAAAATGCCATTTTAAATGTGAAAGTTTTGTCATCTGCTCTGTTGTCAGGGCCTTCAAGAAGTGATTCTGTCTTGTTTATAAATAACAAGGAGCTCTTAATGCTCCCAGAAATAATGATGGTTACTGAGA
>JAWWLV010000100.1:8589418-8613237 GCA_035041135.1 Platyrinchus mystaceus | reverse complement strand
TAGTTACTATTGTAGTCGTATTATTTCTGTGTCTGATGAACTTTCTAAGGCTGATTGTTTGTATTGTTTTTATCACATGTATAGAACTAGTCTCACAGGGTAATGGGGCAGAATTACATATTTAAAAGCAATTTATTTTGTCCTTTATTTATGCAGTTAGCTGTGGAAAAGGTTATGATTCCCACAAGTGTCCATAACTGTGGTCCTCCTTTTGCCACATGTTTAGAGGCAACAGCCCAAACCTGCTTATCTCCAAACCATTTCCTTTAACTCAGAACTTAACAAATTTCTTTCTTTGTGGAGGAGGTTTGTGGATTTGCTCTCAGCATTAGTGACCAATTATTGTTGGAGATTTTAAAGGTGTTTTGGGAATATTTGGCTTCATGGAAAGCAAGTGTTTGGGGATGAGGGAAGGCCAGAGAGCTCCTAAAAGAAGGCTTTTTGTTAAAGGATTTGTGATCTGGAACTATACACTTTGAGAACTTCATATGAGTAATCAGTGTACAATACATTAATATATAAGGACTTCTAGAAATATATAAGTATATATAACACATATAAATGCACAAATATAGAAAATATCAATATAAATATATTCTCAGGGTGAAAATAGTTGATACCAGAAGGGTTTGTAAGAGAAGAAAATCAACAAACGGTGAAAGTAAATGCAAATTTACAATTAGAGGCAAAAGTTAATGAAGACAACTTTTCTGATAAGTGGTCAGTTATTGGTTTCTACATCTCTTTATATGACGTTGAAAAATACATAGAGAAACATTAAAAAAGTGAGCTTTAGTGCACAGGTATATGGATAAAAAGTATGAGGGTAGCCTTTCACACCTAGATATGGATAAAATGTGGATATATTTGTATGGATAAAAGCTTATGGATAAAAAGTATATGGACAGATACCCTGTAAGCAGACAGGAACAACCAAACCCGTATATTTGCTGCCACGGAAAAAAAAGTATTCCTGTCTAAAATAGTATATCTGCTATTTTGAATTATAACAAAAGATAAAAAGTAATAGTCACATGGGAATGGAAAAATAATGTATTGCTAGCAGTCTGACTGGTTTTTATTATGGAAAGTCAATATTTAACTTTTATTGACTTAGACATTTTTACTACAGTGGAACTTGGTAGTTAGTGACTCTGCAAACATAGGAAGCAAAATGTTATGGTTCTGTTCTTACTAAATTATTAGGATTAATAGATTATTATATTAGAATAATATTTTAGAATATAATTAGGAGTATCAGAATATTATTATACTAATTATAATATAATTGGGATTATCAGACTATTATTATTATTAGAATAAAATTCCTAGAGAAATTCTCTAAGAACTTTAAAACTCCTGTTTAACAGCCAGAGCAGTTTGTGTTCTTAGTCCTGAACAGATTTGTGACCTGGAAATACCCAAAACTTCAAAAAAACAGGTGTTCCTCAATGGGGTTTTTTGTGTGTGTTTGATGATTTTTTTTTTTAATCTTAGATTTCATGCTAACTGACATTTTTTACTGTCTCCAGGGTCCCCCGGGAGGTGGAGGGCCACCAGGAACACCCATCATGCCTAGTCCTGCAGGTACTGAAATGTACTTGGAAATTATAAAATCATAAGGGATTTTAGGAAGCAGACAAATTATATTTTTTAATAAAGAATCAGATAAAGACAAATTATTTGTTTTCTATTTTCTGCATCAGGTTTTTCCTTCCCCTGCTTGCTGTCATCTGCAGCACTGGAAAGCAGGGAACTTTCCTCACTGGCCATAAAAACTTACCACACCATAATATTATTTTCATTAAATACAGTTTTGCAGATTTTTGTTTTTTAAAAAAAAGCAACCTAAGGTAAAGATGTTTTGAAAGTTCTATTTTCCAAAGTGTGAAGACTCTTAGGAATTGGCTACCCATGAATTTTGGTGAGGTGTTTACTGTCCCCTGAAACAATTCAAGGATTCCCACAGCCCAACCATCCCATGTGTATTTTGACAGGAGCCAGCAGGACATGGGCAGAGCCAGGGATGTATCTTGGATAAAGAACTTTTTGCCTACCTCATTAAATATTAAAAATAACTTAAAATGCTGATTTTATTTTAGGCTGAAAGCCTTTTGTTTCCCCCTTTTCCTTGGACAGGATGTTTGCATGTTCTAGTGATATATAGTGCTCTGTATATAACTCAATTATTTGCTTTAATTAATGCTTAGAGAGTTATCTTGGGAAAATGAAGCCATAGACAAAAGCCTTGATTTAATTTCCCTGTGTATACACAAATGCATTGGACATGGAATGGCCTTATGCAGGATCTGGGTACAGAGTGCTAAGATCTCTTTATTCTCTCTGCAGAAAAAAATTATTTTACAGGGTTGCCAATATTTTCTTTTAAATCATGCTGTGCTCTTAGGGATATATTTAGACTTTCCTTACGTTTTCAACATTTTGGGGGGGTTTTTTTGAAGCATTGCACCACACTGTACTGTGAAGATCCATCAGACAAAGCCTCCTTCAAGAGTGAGGATTGTTGCACAGTGTCCCATTGAGGAGCTGGATATACCCAAAATCAAATGGACTGGCAGGCATGAGAGTAAAAAACTTTCACTAACTCACAGTCTGTGTAAGGAAAAATGGTTTATCTTTTATTACAGATGGAAAACAAATTGCAGGAAGCATTGATAAGAGACAAACTCAGTTTTTTTAGAGAATATTGAAGATGAGTGAAGTAATTTAGGACTCCCGGAAACAGCATTATGGAATTAAATAGTTACAGATACTTGGTGATTTATAAACCTTTTAACAGTCACGCATAAAAAGTAGAGCCCAGAAGTAGTCACTGAGGGACCATGGCAATTTTTTCTTTTCATAGCTCTGTTATGTGGCAGCAATGGGTAGAAAGGGAATAAAATCTTCCATTATATTGCCACTGTGTATCAGGGATCCAGGCGCAGAAATTACAGGAAATATATTAGGTGAGTAGTTTTATTGAAAAGTGTGTATTAGCGCTTAAAATAATATCTTATTACAGATTCAACCAACTCTGGAGACAACATGTACACTTTAATGAATGCTGTACCTCCTGGACCCAACAGACCTAATGTAAATATGAATTTAGTTGTATGTTTCTTTGAATTATGCAGCCGTTTGTTTATCCAAACATTGCATTTCCATCAAGTGTCATTATTGCTAAGTTTTCCATTTTTATGGGTTGGCCTTCAGTTGTGGACCTTTGGGAAAAAATCACCAGTGGAACTTAAAAATAATTTTCTATAAATACTGATAAGTCATTATGCAGTAAATTGTAGATTGTTTTGGCATAATGTTAATGTCTTTAATTTTGTGAGAGCTAAATTTAAGGTTAATATCTGAAATTGGACAGAAACTGCTCAAGTTGCAAAGGTAATGTGGAGCAGTCAGGGTTTGAAAGCTGTTAGTTAATGACTTAAATTAATAATTCAAGGGAGTAATAAAGTTCCCTGTAACTTCATTGGGAGTAGGACTGGGTCAGCACCAACAGGTTGGAAAGTTGTACACATAGTGTTGAACTAAATAATAAATTTTTCCTAAGTTATAGACCAGCCTACAGAGGCAACAGTCTCCAAAAATCATTGAAGTGACCAAAAGCAATGATGGTTTTTGGCTTCACATGAAAGACCTTCTCTTAAAGGTCTGAATGGAACTTGAGACTGTCTTCTCATTCAGCACTTGGACTGTGAATTTTTCCTTTACTGTTTTTTTTATTCCTCTTGAAGAATATTTTCCTTTATTAGGTTGTCTAAAAAATATTTGTACACTTCTTAATGTCTGCTCCTTTTGTAGTTTCCCCTGGGACCAGGGTCAGATGGGCCAATGAGTGGACTGGGTGGAATGGATTCACATCATATGAATGGATCGTTAGGTAATGACAGTAAATATTGACAACACGGTGAATTTTCAATGGCAGTGTTGTTTTGTATGACTGGTTCTTGGAGTTCTGTGGATGACAGTGTGTAAAAACCTCCTGAAAACTGGAAAAGCTGAAACAAAGGGAGAAATTTAAAGACAAGATGAGGAAAAAAAAGCCATCACCTCTCTCAGCACCAGACTTTTTCTGAACAATTAAAATTCAGCAGTACACACCTATTGCTAATAAAATTACATTTTTATAAAGAATGTCTGTGAAGTTTTAGATTAATTTGCAGCCTTTATTTACCTATTTCAATACTAAAATGGATTCTTGGTTTAATTAATACTGATGCACATTGCATTCAGATCGATGAAAACCTGTGTAAAAGGCAGCCACACCTTTTTTCTGTCACTTTCTACAGCCTGCTTAGCTAAAGTGAAAAATTAAATTGAAAACAGTTGTGGAAGGATTTTATATGTACCTACCATGCGCTTAGTTATTTTCTTGGACCTCTCCAGCTTTTTTGACCACTGCCTTTTGTTGGATATCTGTTCACAGCTCTTGATGATTAGAAAAAAATGTTTTCCCTGTTTCCACCAAAAATTATCCTTTGAACCATGAGAAAATAACTCTATGTATATGATGTTTTTATAGAGAGGAGAAATCATACTCCTTCTCAGCTTTAATCTACCTGGCTGTATCAAATAGTGAGCTATTTCATTCTTCTCCCACAGCTCCATTTTTTGATTGTTTTCCTGGGATACTCTTCCAGTTTTGCATTCAGTACTCCTCCAGAATTTGTCTTTCCTGAAAATAGGTGTCTTTTGCTGCTAAAATAAGCTTACATCCATCCTAAAGTTACATTTCCTTTATTCTTGGCTTTACCTGAGAGCTACAGCATGTGAAAAAAATTATTAGTGTCATACTGATTATATTTAATTTAATTTGGTTTCTGTTACTCTAGTTCTCAGGATCATCTGGTTTCTTCTAAGAGATACTGTCATCAGTATGTATAATGCAGCAAAAAATGATGTAACCCCAAATTAACTGATTGAATTGATTATACTGACTATAAACTTTTACTAAGTTGGTTATGGTTTAAAATATTTCTGATACACTATATATTTTCTATGAAAAAAGTACAGGATTAACTTCATTTCAAAACTGATTGTCTGTTTTAATTTAAGGTTCAGGAGACATGGACAGTATTTCCAAAGTGAGTATCTCATCAAATATTTGGAATTTTTAGAATGTTCCACTTTAAACTGTTTTCTCTTGTCTCTGTTATGAAGCTCTTTGTTATGCATCTTTATTTTATTATATCTATATTATAATTGTACCCAGTCCATAATCTGATTTATCATGTTGTAGTCTTCGATACTATTAAGGTAAATGAAAACAGTTATAATTATCAATTCCAGTTTACTGTAAATTTGGGACAGTGTCTTTAGGATGTTGCAGGATTTCTTTTGTCACCTCTGTAAGGCAGTGTTAATATCCTGATCATTAGGTTAAGTTCCCAAAAGCTGGATTTAGAAGTAGTTTCAGGAGAAGCACTATTTTGATATCACAACCATTAGTTGGAAATGGTTGTGAGTTTAACCTGGAGGGGGTTTGCATCTACAAAAATAATGCTGTGCTTGAGTGCATCACTTCTGTAAAAATAAAACTGTTACATATGTGATCATCATTAACTTGGGAATTAATGACCTTGATTGGTAAAGTGGCATAAATAACAAGGACCCTGTATTCTTATATTTTGTAACATCTTCAGGCTCTGCAAAAAGTTAAATGATGGATGGAAATGACCACATTGCCCTGGTTGTGCTGGGCTGTGTAGTGATGGGTTCAGTAAAATCCTCCAGTGAGATAGTCACCATACAGCACCTTTTTAATTAATGTCCATGGTTTTTCTTCAGTATTTGAATGCAAACTGCAGCATTTTTTAAGAAAAAAAAAAAGCCCAAGCAGTTTCTTTTCCATGGAATCATTTTAAAAGCCAGTATTCAACTCACTGGTATTAAGTATGTGCTAGTATAGGTGGCAGGAGCCCTGAAAATTTGGGGACAGAAATTTACCTGGAAGTCTCATAACATGTTAACCTTAATGGATAACTCACGGGAATCACATTTGCTCCATGTCTTTTCCAAATAAGTGAAAGAAGAATGCTGCTAATTTCAGGTGTAGAGAGTTGTCCACAGAAAATTAATTCAGTCAGAATCAGTACAGCTCACAAAATCTAGAGTTTCGTACAGAAGATTTTGATTTAACTGGCTGAATGGCAGAACATAACGTTTTTATGAAGTAGATTGGGGGGATGAGAATAAATTAACTGAAATTATGCATATTAAATAAACATTAATAACCAGTGTTTATTGCAATGCCCATGGAATTTCTGCAGGCATCAAGACACACTTTGTTTGGAAAAGCCCAGTTAGTGCTCCAGTGCTGGACCCCAGCTGGCCATAAAAACAGCCTAGAGTCACTATAAAAGGGATTTTGTCAGGAATTTGACCCTTTGGGGCTCATGTGTTGTAGCAGTGGCAGAATTTCAAAGCTTAGTGCCACACAGAGCAAGATAAAATAGGGGCAAATTCCCCAGGAATGAGCAAAAGTGCAGGAGCATCATTAAAATAAATGTGACAAGGCCTTAGTGGGTTTTAAACTTTATATTCATAGATTGTAAGGCCAGAGGGACTGATGGTTGTGTAGTATGACCTCCTGCATGGCACAGGCAACAGGGCTTCCCTGAATTAATTCCTGCTTAAGGTACAGTAACTAGTTGAGCTAAAGCAATAGATATCAACATTTTTGATCTGTGGCTTCCAAAATATTTGCTATATACTGACTTCACTGAATAGCAGACTTAATTGTCTGATGTTAATAAACTCATTAGGCTCTTAATTGTCATGTATGTAATTAATTTTGTATTTATTTTGATATTGCATTCAAGTTTTTCTGGGTTAAAAAAAAGCCAAGGGAAGAACTATGATAGATGTAAGCACTTGATCATGAAGCTCATGACTTCACTCCTCCCTTTCTCTGACTTCTCTTTTTCCATCACGAGTCTAAGCATCCCTGTCTTTAACAGAGATGGAAAGGGATTGTCTGTGCTCCAGGCACGGTAGGGGACTGCAAATCAGCTTTCTAAAGGCACCTGACTAATTGTAGTGTTTGTAATATGTGAGCTATTGACTCAGAATAATTTCTGTGACAATTACCTTGTTTCACCCATTCTCTTCCTGAATGGTGCAGATGTAGTTGTGCACTTCTGTAAGAAAAGAAAAAAAACAAACTGTTTTCAGGAGGCTTTAGGTTGTTACTATTTCAGTAAATTATGACCACAGTGAGCAAAAACTCCAGGGACGGGCCCTTGAAAAGGTCTGTGCAGACCAGATCCATCCTATGTCTTCCTCTGAGTACCTATTTCATAACTCACATATGCCAAGACACACACTCACTGACATGGCTGCATTTTACCATATGATTTAATGTTGTGGCAGAACTTCCTCATACACCTGCTGCAGCCTTTTATAGATTTTCCTGACTTCAGCAGATGCAAACGCTGGCTATGACCTGAAAACAAGAGTTACAGGTAAACAATCCTTGCTTCAGGAAAGAAAACATTACATTACAGGCTAAAATTAGTGAGTGAAGCATGCAGAACCCTGCAGGGGCTGATTTTTCATCCTTGAAAGCCCCGTTGCATTTCACAGTGCACCTGAGTGCACCACAATGCTGAGTGAAACGTGTTTGGCACACGTGGTGAGGCTGAGAAGTGAACTGGAATCTTCAACGCTTAATCTGTGTTTTAAATTCTTATTTAAAGAACTCTCCCAGTAATATGAGCATGAGCAACCAGCCTGGCACTCCCAGAGATGACAGTGAGATGGGTGGAAACTTCCTAAACCCTTTCCAGAGTGAGAGCGTAAGTATTTCATTACATTGGTTGGTGGCTTTTTTTTTTACTTTGTGAACTTCTATTTCTTTTTGTTTTAGAAAAAAGAAAGACTACAGGTTTAGCAGTGTGCTTGTGTTGCATGTTTTTTAATAGCTTCTAAACTTGAATAAAAAAAGTTGGGACGTGTAGGTTTACTGCAGAAACCATTTTTCTGGGTTAAGAGGTCAGTTGTCTGAAAGAGCAGGGTTTACACTGAATATGTGATTAGAGCATCAGCAGATTCCGTGTTGCAAAGATGCCATGTGCTATTAGAGCCATAAAAGGCAAAGGTTCCCTCTAGCGTTCATTCTGGGGCAAATTATGCCTGGGTTTTTTTGATGGATAATGCTTGAGGCAGCAAAATGTGGTATAAAACACATTAAGACTGTGGTATTTCCATACTCATGTGCCTGAAGTAGGGTTTCTAAATCCATGTTTAGGTCCCTAAATAGGAGTGGGTCACTACTAGGTGGTGACCTGCAGCTCAGGAATTACGGCGAGTAAACAGCTTCTGTTAGATCTCAACACAGTTAAACTCCATGGCAAATTTCATGGGAATCAAATTTTGAGGGATTTTTTTGGGTTTTCTTCTTTCACTAGTGAAAAGGAAGAGTTTCTGCGTATTAGCTGTTGGTGGGCACACATTCAGGCTGTGTGGAGTGTTAGAGGAAATTATCTTGTACAGCCCAAAAAGACCAGTGTTTCACTGTCTGCTAAAACCACAGAGCCTCCATTAAATGTGATCCCCTTTCATGGCAGTCCCTGACTCTCAATTTGGCTGAGGTTGGTGTGCTGAGGGCAGGCAGGCCAGGTCACCAAAATATGGGTCATGGGAGGAAGAGGACATCAGTTTTACTCCAGAGAAAATCAGTGTTCTCAGACACTTACAGGATTCTAGGTGCTCCTGGATGCTGTTTTCCTGGCTGGAGGAATCAGGGACCCAGTTTTCTCAGGGTTTTCATGAGTTGTGTGCCTACAAGGCTTCTGTTACACAACACATGTACACTCTAGTCTGCTCCAGGTACCAGTTCCTCTCCAACTCGGGTAACACTGTTGTCCTTGGGAACTGCCTTCTTTCTGATTCATATTTTGCCACCTGGCTACTCATAAAAGGCATTATTATAAAGTCCTTTCTCAGGCAGATTGGCTGTTCACTAGGAGTTTTGGTTGGGCTGGGGAAAGGTGCTTGGCTAATAATAACAAGTTAAAAGTCCTAAACAGTCCTGTCAATTGATTCCTTGTCCAAAGTGTTTCCCCAGTGGAGCAGGTGCTTTGCTTTAAGTGCTTTGAGCTGGAGTCCATTCTGTATAGCTCACGTGACAGGGAAGACCCATCCAGAATGCTTTTTCTATATGCTTGGACACTTGGAAATGGCCAGCTTGGAGCTCAAGCCTTGGCAGGATATTTATGGCATACCTGGTTTTACAAAGGCAAATTTATCTTTTTGGTTTTTAGTTAGTTTTCAAAATACTGATACTTCTTGCACTTGAACATTTTCCTCTACTTAGAGGATTTTAGGCCAAATTAAGTGCTTCTGCAGCCCATAGCTTGCAATTTAAAAACAAATTAGGTGTGTAGATGTGCAGTTTTTCTAGGCATTGTGGTGTCCCATTGATTATTCTAATGAAGTACTGCTAACCTGAGGGCAGCTGTACCTTGTATGAGGTCTGCAGTTTAATTTGTGTCACTGTAATAATGTGACTGTGTGGTGATTGAATTTTTGGTTCACACCAAGGAGAGTGGCCACTGGTCCCTGAGTCAACATGGAATGACCACTGGTCCCTGATGCAGCTTGCCTCCTAAAACTGGTAACACAAAATAATACAGACTAAAAGCCTAATTTAATCACAGTCATACATACCTTTAATCCTTTCTTCCCACAAAGTAATGAAAAGCTCCCCAAAATATTTCTGTGGTTCAGCTAACCATGAGTGCAGCCAGTCTGCCCAGCTAAATTCCCCCAGAAGCCAACATGGGGGAAGGGGTGTGGAAAGCAGCAGTGATGTTTTGGTTCCTCACATCACCCGGCTAACACCAAAACAGCCTCCAAGGGAGTTGCCTTTTTCAGCAGCAGCTGTATTTGTACATGAGAGAAGCACAACAGTAGTTATGATGCCACAAAGTAAACTAGAACCTTAGCAAAGGCTGCAGCACAAATAGAGGAGGAGTGTGTTGACATCTGAACCCCTTGCCGTGTGCAGACGTGGTTTTGGTTCCCTGGGGTGGGGGAGAAGAGATTGTTAAAATGTGGATTGCTCTCTTTGCAGTACTCCCCTAGCATGACAATGAGTGTGTGACCCGCTCACCAGTGTCACCACGAAGACCACAGTGAGTTGGCCCTCTCCAGAGAGCAACTGCAGAAGAAAATTGCTCGTCCCATTGTACAGTTCAACTAAAGGATCTCAGACACAATCAGACCCACCTGGTTTGTTTTTCTTTTCTTACCATCTCCCCCATTTTGTCAAGGAAGTGGGTCCCATGCTTGAGACAACTGTAAAGAATGCTGTGACAGACCTGCCCGAGGTGGAACTGCAAGACTGTCTGTGTGTGACATGTGTGGGTCGATGTTGTGTGTGTGTGTGTGACACAGAAGCACACACACACACATCCAGACACCCACAGGACATTGTAAAATAGTATCACATCCCATCTTAAGTAGAAATGAGAAGTAGGGACTTCTATTCCATCTTTTTTTTTTTTCACGTTTACATTTTAATTATTAAAATTTGCTTTCCCTGTCCCTTCTTGAACTGTTCTACATTGCATATATCACTGCTTTATAAGTTATTTTTTAAGTTGAACTCAAATGATAAACTCTTTTGATTTTGTTAATGTCTGCCATTATGGATAGGAATAAAATTGCTTATAAGAGCTTTCATTAACTTGTGTTTGATACCACCTACCCTGTGAATCACAAATTGTACTGTCTCAAGAAATAGAAGAAAGCTCATCTTAATTTTTTTGAGAAATTTAATAACTTTCACCTAGTTGGGGATTTTTTTTAATACTTTGCCTTTAAAAAAGAAAAAAGAAGCACTGAAGGTTATTTTTCTTCTTTAATTGAAGCCTAATATCTGCAATATCTATTTTAAATGGAAGCCTGAATTTGATACAAGCTTTTCAGTTTATATAGAGTACTATAAGGTTACTGTAAGTGAACTCCCAATTGCTTTAGAATCTAGCAATAAAGGACAGGGCTTCCCCTGCCCTTGGAAATGAGTTTTCTATTTAGTATGGTCTTCTGTAGGGGTGGTAGTTAGTGGAAATACAGTAGAATCCTTATCACCAAAACCCTTTCTAACAACTTAACGTTTCCTGTTTTCAGTGATTCTCAAACAAATAGTAACAGTTCATGCTCCTAATTATAAACGGGGTTTCACAAGCCCATTCAGAGAATCAGGTCACCATGCTGCTGCTTGGGTGTCTGTTTTCTATCATGTCTGCCAGAATTAATTCCCCCAAAACTTTACAGTCAGCAGCCTTTTTTGAACCAAAATGTTGCAGTACAAAAGGTCTTACCTTTTGCCATGAACAGAAAAGGAAAAATGGTCTGGGCCATTTTAAGAGTGGGACAGCCTGCTAGGTGTGAAAGCTGGGAACAGAAGGGAGAAAAGGTCCTAAAGGAAATGCTTCTGGAAGCCACCCCACGTATATTCAGGCAGAGCTCTGAAACCAAGATTATGGTACATATGTTTAGTTCCTAGTGATTCACAGCTCCCCCAAGAAAACAGGTTTTCAGTTTGTAGTTATCAAAAGGGTGATGATCAGCAATGTGGGCACAAAGTGGCTCAGCAAAAATTCAGGCCACAGACAAAAATCAAATTCCTCTCCTTGGACTTACAGATAGAAGAGCCACTTAGAGTCAGTTCTGGAGTGTGGTATGTCCATGTGCAAGGGAATTTTTTTTACGAATTGTGATAAAGAAGCATATGGGATGGGCTTGTGATGGCAGCTGCACGTACTGGGATGTGTAAGGAATACTACAATCTTCTCATTTTTATTTCCATGTGTATATATGTGTATATAATATATGGAAATAAAAAAGATTTAACACTTCACTCTCTTGTTAGGGCTATTCAAAGATGAAATGCTCAGAGTCTTAAAATTATGTTAAAGTATTGAAGATTCTGGTAGCATTACCTTTTAGTAATAAAAACTACTTTGATTAGTTGTAAACATCAACTACATAGTCATTTTATGGTTTTGTAGACTGTATTCCCAGTGATTATGAAGGTCACATTCATCTGCTGCTCTTTGGATAACACTTTGTTGCTGTCTCCGAACATGGAAACACTATTGATTTGAGTTTCAAACACAAAATCAAGTGCTAATTTCCTCAGACCCTTTGCTGTTGTCACTCACACCAGTGGTGTGTTCCCAGAGTCCAGGTGTCCTTGCAGCCTGTGTTCCTGTTGACACCTCCATGGTAGCCTTCCAGTAAGGACCTGGGGACTCTTTTCTGCTCAGTTTCAGTCAGGTGATGTCACTGGCTCCTGGACTGAGGTAGATGGGGGCTGTGAATCAGGTGCCAAAGCCTTTTCACACCCCAGATAAGTGTCCTGTTGGGCACCTGTGAAGGGTGGAAGTCTGACCACCAAAGCTGTCAAGGAATCCCCTTAAATGGAATTGCCAACATATATTGGATATTGCTATCAAAATATGTTATCCTCATTTTTATACAAGAGTAAAATGTCCTTTCAGGCACATAATTTACTTGGTGTGTCCCACATTTTTCATACCCACATAGTCCCACAGACAGCAGCTGATTTTTTTTTTTTGTTTTAAATATGCCCTGGGCTTTTTGCTTGTTCATTTTTCTTTCTTTTGCTTACAAATCCTTATAGGATTTTCATAGTATCTGGAGTATCAGTGTGGAAAGAAAGACTATTCCCAAGGACTGAGCTTTTGCTCCAACTTACGTTTCTTATGCTCCAGATATCAGGGGCGATGTAACTGCTGTTTGTGTCTGTCCTTTTGCAACAGCATTATTGATAATGTCAGAATTTGTCCAACTCTGGGAACAATTTTATTTTAAGTGGTGCATGATAGTGTTTTTTTCCTCTGGGCTTTTAGATAGATTTTGCTCTTTAATATAGAAATAAATAATGGTGAATCTGTAAATGGGTCTTTCAGACAAGGTTAAAGTAAGTCTTTTTAAAAACAGTTGATTAAATCTTAGAATAGCAAAAATAGGGAGTAGGGCATCTCTCATACTGTGAGAACTCTGGCAAGTATTCTGGCCATGTAGAAAGCAGCTGAAATTGGGATTCACTTGTGAACTTCACAGTGAAACCAGTATTTAACGTGCTGCATAAACAGTGAAAATGAGTATTCTAACCCAGATTTATCTGCACATCACCCAGATTTTATCACCATGTCTAAATCTTGTACAGGCAAGAACAGAGCTTGGGGCAAGGAAGAAGCTGTCTGAATCACAGGTAAAGCACTGTGCATGGCCTGACATGTGCATCAGCAAAATACCCAGGTATTTGCATGTATGCACTGAGTTATTTTCTTAATTGCCTGAGCAAGAGGAAGACTTGGAGTTGCACTCAAAGAAAGTGCCATTTTTTATTTGGTTGCAGAGCCCTACTAAGTTCAGTATTGAACTTTTTATTCCTTTCTTTCCCCCTTACCAGTCAAAATGACTTTACAGCTGATACATGTTGCACCTAATTTCTGTTTCATATCAGTTAATTATTTTGGAATGTTTTTTCCTGTCCTGGTCAGCCCTGATCTGTTGTTATGATGGCTAAATATGGACTGGATTCTTCAATATTTGACCCTTCACATTCACATTTCAATAATGTAAAATATAGCTTAATGATGTAAAAAGTATAGGTAAATTTATTTTTCTTTAATTCACTGCAAGTGATGATATAACTGTGGCTCCTGTCCTGCTTGGACCTTAATGATGGGAATCCTGACAAAGTTCAGTTCTCAAATAAACGCCCAAAAATTATTTCAACAGTGACATCTCACATTAAGGATCTAATTCAGGTTTTAATGATCCAAAACAACTATAAAAATTAAGAGACAGATGAGTTAGTTTTAGATTTTACTGTATGCATATCTCTTTACTTTCCAGTTATTATTGGCACAGTCCTATAAGCTGCTGCTCGTGGTAGTTCTCCTGCTGAAACTTGGATGAAACCACTCACATAAGGTCATTTTTTGGGTAGGACTCCACCTTGATCTGGGTCAAATCTATAACTTACCTGAGCTATGACATTATTTGATAGATGTGTAAACTGACTAGTTAGAACAAAATACAGAGGGTCTGTTGAAATTACCAAAATAATGTTTCAACCTGAAAAAATAAGAAAAAAGTATATAAAATATTGCCTTGAGTGCATGCTTGTATATTGTCTGTATATTGGGAACAAATTACAGTACCAAATTTAGAGATAAAAATGGATCATCTATTCATCACATTACAACTCTGGTCCTGCCAAAGAGTTTGCCTTGGTTTGAAATTATGCCTGCACATAGTTGATTTTAAACAGATTTAAGAATACAGGTAGTATCCTTCAGGAAATTAGGGAATTAGGAGTGTAATATGCTAAAACCGTGCTTGAGCATGGATGGTCTAGAGCTCAAAGTCTTTCCTAAGCAAAAATTATTTTAAAGATATCACCAGTGCAGGAGCACGTTCATGTATCAATACTGACATGCGGTGCAGATTTGGCTTTCTTCTGTTTCTTACTTGGTTAGAGCTTTGTTCACTACTGCATTGACTATTTTTGTGAATTTGTCCTTCCACCTTGTTTTCAGTTGTGCGGCCATAGTTTCCCCAACACAGCCAACAGCTTTGCAGTTTTAGTCCAAACTTCTCTTTGGTCGCTGTTCTTCATTTAAGCTTGAAGTGTGTAAGAAAGCCTCTCATGTAATGGGAAAACTTGCCATAAAAATGTATAAAGGTTTTCTTGGGTACATGTTTTCACATTTAATAAAAAGGCAGTTTTCGGTTATAATTTGAAGTGGTCAGTTTCTAGCCACTATTTAATTTTTGTGTGCAGAAGAAATTGAGAGAGAAAAAAATAACTTTTGGGTTTTTGGTTTGGGGTTTTTTTTGTGTTTGTTTGAATTCAGCATCATAAATGTTTGCTGAAAGATGTGGTTTTTGGGGGAAGTCAGATCAAAACCACATTTGCTGCCTAGTTTTAAGCAGTACAGGTGGACTTGGTGTTGAAAGCTCCTGCCACATAACCACAAGTGTATCTCTTGACATCTGATTTGTTTGGCTTTGTACAAGCCTGATTCACAAGCAGTGATTTAATTTGTCTGTCCTGTGTTTTCAGTGTGTCTTGTGGGAGGTCCAGGGTTCTGTGGTCTCAGGACAGTGACTGAGTGGTCGAGTAGGCTTGTTCCCAGGGTCAGGGGGTTCAGGACCGGGGGATTATCCACCAGAAACAAGATGTTCGTTCACTACCTCGCTGTTCTTTTGAGAACTTGCACAACTCTTCCTGCCAGTAGGTTCTGGGGATCCTTTAAAATTTTACATTGCTGAGACAAGAAGCTTAGTTTTGCTAAGAGAAAATCCTGGCAGTTTTAAGCAATGATTTTCGTAGGGAAACAGCTCAAAACATGGGGATTGGAAAGGTGATGTGTTTTCTCAGTACCCTGGTTGTGCTAGGAAATAGTACAATTTAGGAGTTTGGGCTGTTACAGAGGTACTGAAATCATCAGTAATTGCTTTTGATGGGAAAAATTATTGCCTGTGGAACAACTACTCCGATCCTTGAGGAGTCAAATTGTCAACTGGGTGAACTGGATGTTTTAGGGGTTTTTTTCTATTGTTTAATCTTCATGTTTTATCCTCTCTTATTTGGTTTTTCCCATTAAATGGGCTGTGCCAGATCTTTGCACAAAAATAAGAGCATTTTGCCCAATAAACATGCAGAAAGTTGTTCACATCTGTAACTACAGCTCTGCTATAGAGAGTTTATTTCATTATAGAGACTTTTGAGCATAAAAACAGGAAAGGTGTGGCAGTGCAGCATCCCGAAAGCTCTCACTGTTCCAGATCAGGAAGGCTAGCATCCCACAGACTCCCAAATTAGGTGAGATGGTTCCTAACAATGACATAAAATAGCTTGAAATAAAAGCTGGTTTTTGGCATGCAGATTGGAGGAAATAAAATCCCAAATATAGGATGTATTTAATTGAGGTAGAAATTCACTAAAGCCATCTCTAACAGGAGCACAGAGCACATCCAACAACTTAGAGGGAAAGCAAAGATAAATTGTTTTGCTAAATTGTTGTCAATAAACATAATATTCAAGAGCAGGTATAAGCTATTTTTGTTTTCATTTTTCAAATATATTTTAATTTTCCTGATTTTATTTGAATTTACATTTATGGATAAGGAAGAGAACACAAGTTCCTAAACTAGGGCTGGAATTACAGACATGAAATAGTGGCTTGAGGAAAGCTGGAGCTTTCTGTTAGTTAAGAATCGAGTAAATTTTTATATTATTCTTTTTCCAGGACAAAAAGCATCCAAACAATAAACATTTTTAGCCTTGTGGCTGTTTGAGAAGTGTGAATCAAAATGCTGTGCTCAGAGACCAGTTTTCAGGGCCTTTTTTTTGTGGCAAGTATCCCCTTGCAGTGCATCTATTTTGCGCATGTTTGTCTAAAACTACCAAAAAAACCCACCTTTTTTTTTTTTCTGAATTTCTGTACATACATCTGGTTCTGGTGGGAAGAGAAGGAATATGTGGTAGCTGCTAGGTTAGGATATTTATGTGGATTACTTAAAGCATTAGTAAACTCTTGTCAACTCTGTTCACATTGCACAAGTCTACTGCTGGCATTATAACCTCGGTGATCAGTGCATATTCTGTAAATTCTTGTAGGTTTTGTGTAAGAAATCTTGTCGCCACTGCTTCCTACTGTAAATTCTTGTTTTGAAGCAGGAGGTGGCATTTAATTGTACAGCCATGTGTATTATATACTACAACAGTCCTTGTTCTGTCCTCTAGACCCGCTGTCCACATAGAGTTGAAGCTCTGTTAAGCACGTGTAGTGGTTTCAGAATTTATTTCAGACATCAGATCTATAAGCCATTTACAGGAATATTAAATGTAATGTAAGAGAATCCAACCCAGTTTTTAGCCTTTCTTGAGAGCCGGGGGTTGGATTTTAGCAGGCAGCTGCAGGTCAGCAAGTTCCGTGGTGTCCCAGCTGCAGGTGCCTGCACACCTGGGAGGTGTCCCCTGGCAAAGGGGTGCCCCAGGAACAGCGCCTGGGCAGGCTGCTGCCTTACAAAGACTTGTGAGCTGGTGTCTTTGTTTTTTCCCAAAAACTGCATCAGTGTCAAGACTGAAACCCGTCTTTAAGGGCATGCAGTAGGTGTGGCGCTGCCTCCCTATTGTGTCCTCCTCCCCACCCACCACAGGCTCCACCTGAGGTGGTGTTTTAAGGAGAATTTAACTCTCTGTCTGTTTGTCGAGAGAGAAAAATAACCTGAATTCTTGGACTATGGATTCTCTTTTATAGTATAGTATGATGTACAACAAAGACCTGAAAATGTCTGTGTGTTCTTTGCTGGTTTCTGACATCAGAAATTCAAGTCCTGTCTAGTCTGAAAGGCAATGATGGGAAAGGTGGAGAAGCTTGGAAAGTTGAAGGGGATTCTTACTTGGATTATTTTAAATGTTTTTATGGATAGTTTAAATGACTAGGTTAATCTCTTGAATCAAGGCAGTCTTAATGACTTTGCACCTTCACAGTTTCATGTAAGACTTTGAGAACTTGCAATAAATATTCCTCACACTTAACAGTCCAATATGTAGATAAATTCCCTATATTTCTAAGATCAAAAAATATTTCTACAGTTACTTCAGCCCTTTTCAGAGAACAACAGGGCAATCCCAATCCCATAATCCCAAGTATTTGTAGGTGTATTTTAGACAAAGAATGACTTTCAACATCATAAATGAAACAAATGTTCAATGTTCCAGTCTCTGGAAGTAAAGGAAACCTCAGTAATTTTGCAAACCAGCAAGAATTAAATTTGTCAATATAAATATTAATGTAGAAAGTGCATGCAAAACTTGATACTGCCTCTGACCTTAAGCATTAATATTGATAATATTGGGGATCTCACAAATGTTGTGTGTTTCAGAACCACTGTATTTCTCCTCAGTGTTTGCTTCATCTTCATTACCCACAGCTACTGCAAAGAGCCAATCCATGCCGTAACCAAGGTGTGGAGATACAAACTTCCCACAGCATCATAAATATGTGGACATGTGTGTGTGTTGTGTTAGGATGAGTAACCACTCCAGCTACAAACTCCTCCAGACCTTGTGTGTATTTTCAGAGCAGCTTGTGGGATGGGTTTGGCAGGGCAGCAGCCTGTGTGGATGCTGCCTGCCGGCGATCTCATCCCACATGGCCTTGGGTCTGGTTTTGGGGGATCGTCATGAAGTCAAGTCTCACTGGTTTATCTCTGAGAAGTTCCTTGCCAGATTGGGAGCTGTAAAGACACAGATGGTGTGGGTCACTGACCCAGAGCGTGTCTGCATTGGAGCCTCAGGCAGGATTGTGACAGACAGTTTGTCCTGGTGATACTGTGCCACCACATCAGACTTGTTTCCGCTCCACGCTATGGCCTGATTCATCCTGCCATAATCTCAGCTGGCTAAAAATTATCATCCTCGGTCTCCTGTGTAAGTCAGAGGAGGGACAGGAGAGGAGATACCTCTGTAAGATTGTATGATGGCATCAGCTGCCCCGCCACTGATGAACTGCTGGAATTAGGTGGGCTGAATCCATGGGTTTACGTACTTCTGCACAAAAATGTATTTATTTGAGCTTGGTAAGGGCAAGAATAATGCAGGTCCTTTAAACCCAAATCCGAGTGGCTTACAGATGAGTTTCTGAATTTGGTCTCAAACATTAGATTTCTACCCCATAGTTGCTCTTTTATTTTTACTTCAGTTTTTATGAACAGGTGTAACTTCAACTAACTTGTTGGAACATTTCCAGAAGGTTTACACCTGCTTAGAAATCCTCACCTTTATTTATTAAGTGGGTTCCGTCTTTGCCTGCACCGATTCATTTATTGTAAGCAACACATGAAGAAACCATTGCATAGATCAGTCAACACCAGCAATAGCGTATGCAGATTTTAAATTCAGCTGTGAGCTCGGAACTAAGGTATTAATGTTCATACTTTCCAGGTGTGGCTAAAGATTCCTTTCCTGAGAGCTTTAAGGAATAAATCTAGGAGCTCCTGATTGAGGATTGAGATAATACATGTAGCAATGGCAGTTTATGTTGGTTTGTTTTCTTTCTGTAAACATGTGATAAATGTATTGCGATTTCATGTGCTCGTTTGGAGATGAGAGAATATCCTGTGGCAGACAGAGCAGACCTCTGCAGGCAGCATTACAGTGGGTTGGCAAAGCCTGTTTACAGCAGGTTCCATCTCAGGCCTGCACCACACCCACCTCATTCTAGTTAATTTTGATACCTTTCTTCACTGCCTGCCTGTACAAAATCCTGACAGCAGTTTTAAGAGTTGTTGTTGAGAGCTGAGGAACAGCTGAAGTTTAAAACAAAAATGTTGTAGCTTGCACCTTTCACCTTCATGGAGTTGTCCATGTTCTCACAGCTGGGCTGGGACAGTTGCCATGTAGCTCCATCCCACAAAATTGGGTGTCATTTTTTATGAGTTTACCAGGAGCAATATTGATCCATTCACTTTATTTCCTAAGTTGTGAATCACTCGGTGCTGGAAATGATACACATCTTGTGTAGGTATGAATAGAAAAACTGAGAGTTGTGTTTAGGATGTGCTGGTACAATCCCTGCTCTGCTGTTCAGTGTTTTGAGTGCTGAAATTAACCAAAATGTTACCTTCATGGATTATCTCAGTCTCAGCTCTGCGTGAAAATGGGTATGAATTTCCTGTTGCTGTTCCTGGTTTCTCTGTGAATTCTGAGCCAAAGGTAAAACAGTGGGAAAGATGGTTGTGTCAGCCACTCATTGACAGCTTTTCAGATGCATAAGGCCATTCTGTCTGTTATCTGACACTGTTCCAGTTTTTTCACTGGATCACTGTGCTGTTGAAGATCTCGATGGGTGTTGTCAGCCAGTGGAGGGAAGGTGAACGAGCTCACCAGGCAGGAAGGGTAGAAATGTAGCAAGTAATGAGCTGTCTTCTCTAGCAGTCATTTATTTGTAGTGCTTCACTTTCAATTAACATCTGTACCTTCAATTATTATTATACCGTTCAGTATCTTGAGGTGGTATGAGCAGAAATATATGAATATATATAATTTACAAGACATATAGGCTTGTATTGTGCCTTTGTAATTCTCTTCAGCTTCAGTATCTATACGCTAGAAGCAGACAAACTTCCCTCTTTTGGGGTGTTCTTTACTACAACGGTAGCTGATGGCTTCATTAATATTGACTATTTTAGTCTTCTGGGGCTAACATTTCTGTTTTTCTGAGTGAAAATGCCATAGTGCCCTCAGCAGACATAAGCACAATGACATAACACTGCAGTGCATGCTGTCTCTTATCTTCTCTCTACATGTGCTTGCATGGTGGAAATTCAGAAGTGCTGCTGTATAAAGTTGCTACATTATTTACCCAGTACAGGTGTTCTTCTGCATCCCTTTTTTGCTCAAAACTCCCGTTGTCTTGGAAGTTAGTGATGGTTCAAAAGGGGGTTTTGGCTGCACAAAGGATGCAGGGAGCAACTCCTAAGTAGTTTACAGGCTGCTGTAAATGTCTTTTTGGCAAAGAAATGTAGCATTTTAGCTGTAATTTCCTAGTGAAAACACTGAGCGTGCTTATCACTTAAGATTTTAAGGGAAAAAAAAGGTGTATCTCATCTAACTTTGACACAACCAGTTTTATGTGCGTGTTCATGCTACACCAACCAACACAGACCTGAACGGTGACAGCCTTGTCTTAGTACTGCAGCTACACAAGAAGTCACGGTTTTCCAGAGGTTCTGTTTGGATTTTTTGTTCCTTTAACACTTTTTCACTGCAGAGGTATTTTTCTGTGGAGTTATGTGATGCTTTCTTTCACCAATGCAAGAGTCTGTAGCCCTCTGCACTGTGAAAGGCAAGGCTCTGTGGGGACACTTGGGCTTCACACTTGCCCAGCAAATTAGCAGAAATTTCACCCAAGCCATACAAGCCTCTTATGTTAATCTCTATTTATGTAATTAAAGCAATTAGGGATAGGAGCTTCAGGAATAATGAGGTCTCTCTATCATTCATTTACTCTCTCTCTGTACTTCATAGGGATTTAAGGGTTCTTTTTCCAAGGCTCAGCTGTGTCTCTTCAAACCAGTGCAGTCCAAGCATCGTGTGAGGTGCAGTTTATGGAGATAGCATTGGAGCGTGAAAGATTTACTTCTGGTAGCGAGGAATAACCTGTGTCCCTGTGGACGTGGACACTTGCAAACAAGTCTGATACCGAGAATTTAAAAAAAAAAAAAAAAAATTCAAGATGGTACCAGTACATCAGACTCTGTTCTACAGTGGGGTTTTTAGCTTTTGTCATTTGTATTTTATTTTGTGAAAAAAGGAGTTGGGGGGATCTCAGATCACATGGGGAATATTAGAAGTATATCACTCAACAATCATTTTATAAAGTCTAACTTCAAAATGCACTATGATTTATTACAAAAGTATATTTTCTTCTGTTTGCCGACATGGTGGTTCCATTTTGTGATAAGTTAAACTCAGCAGTTAATTTGTTGCACTGCCTGGCTGCATGACTTCATCCAGTGTACATACGTACCTGTGCAGCATTACTTTTGGGGTTTGTATTTGAATTTGCAGTATTGATTATTATTTTTGTATTTTACTTTGCCTCTGTTATTGGAATTGTAGTAAACATAATTTATACATATGATTTTACAACTGTTTTGCAACTGAAAAGTCTCCTTTAAATTGTAAAGTTTTATTGATGGATACTCATTAAAATGGTATAAGAATTATATTAACAATTGTTTTGTGTTTTGATGCTCTCTGTACATAAATATATGTCTATTTATCTGTTTAATGGTGCTTGTGTCTTGCAATTTTGGATACATTTTAGAATAAAGTTTCATTTTACAAGAAGTAGTTGTATTTTCACAAACTGTGTCAAAAAAACCCTCACCTTTTTTCTATTAATAACTAGGGTTATGAAAGAAGCATACATAAAATATTTGTAACTTCAGGCAGGTATATATTTGTTTCAAGAATATGGAAGTATGCAGTCTATAGAGATGCACAGCTGTATATTGCAGTTGATTGACTGCAGTTACATCTTTATTTAAAATGTTAACAAAAGGATGCATTTTGGAGCACTTCATACTAGCTCTGATGGCTTTGCAGAAGATTTATTCACATCTAATACTGAGCTCATCTTGTATTAACAGGAAAAGGTGCACAAAGATGCTTCCCAGAGGCTGCCTCAGGTCAAGCCACCTTCACCTGTTGGTATTGCCACAGGTGCTGGTGTAACTGTGCCACAAAAGGTACTTTTTCAACTGGGAAACCATTGAAAAACACAAATTGGCTCTGTGAACTGGCACCAGTAACTTAATTTCTGTTAATTTTTCAGCTGTGAAAGGAGAACAGTATTGACTTTGCAGGTTACCTTCTGAGCCCAAGTGCACCAAAGGCTGTAAAATACTCCATTGCTGCAGTGGATACTGTGTAAAAAGCTTCAGTGGTTCCTGTGCAGTCCATTGCACTCCTTTACCTTCTTGCTCCTTGAGCTGGAGCACAGGAGAAATGCAGCTTCGGAAAGAGGCTCATTTGCTGGAGTTTTTCAAATATCAGCTTTCTCTTGCTCTAACAGAAATGAGAGAAGTTACCTTTCCTGTTTCTCTAAAACTCCTCACCCCAAGCGTCTGCGTCTCCACACACTCCAGAAGGTTATAAATTTGGATTTATAGAGCAAATTTAAAGAGCAAATTTAGATTTTACTTTACCTATCTGGGATTCTAGAGGCTCTATAACTCCTCATCTCACAGCAAAGAACAGATCTATACTGGGCCAAACACCTGATCACGGGGACAGTGTGAAATGGAGGTGAAAGCCACCTGTGGAAGAACAAAAAATGAGCATTATCTTAGAGAACACCTGAGCGTGACAAGGTAAACCTGAAAACAAATTTAAAAATTACTGGCCCAGACAAGCAAAACACAAGTTAGTAGTTTTTTAAATAGGAAAAGGTTTATTTCTGTTTGCAGATGCTTCCATCTGGCATCCAGGATCCATGGTGTGAGAAGCTGATAACTTGAGTTTTTGTCATCTGGACCGAGCAGATGAGGAAGGAGAAAACACTGGCTGCAAATCTTTCACAAGCCCTGTTCAGGTAGTGACACTGAGGTCTGCCACTGTCAACAAAGTCTGTTTCTTCCCTTGACAGAAGCCAAAGGAAAGAGATACCTGTACAAACTTTACTTTTTCTGAAGCAACAGAATGAAAATAAAGGTAGAGAATAGCACAGCATGCTGATTTTCACAGCCAGGATCCTCTGGAATGCAACACAGTTGCATTCTGGAATACAGCCATCACAATGCTTGCTAAAAGGATGCAACAAAAACGAGATCTTGCAATAGCTGTGCAGTGATAGTAACAAGGCAGTGTGGGAAGAAAATCCCTATTGCACTGAGAAACTCCCTCTATGGATTGGTTAAAACTCACATTTTCCTGGCTGTTAAAGCCTGACATTGTTAAAGCTGGATCTTGAACAAGTGTTCATGATATAAACTCTTTATGTATGTTTTTAAGAAACATACATAAACATGTTTTTAAAACGTTTTTAAAACCATGCAGGAGCACAGAGTCAAATATAAGCCCTGCAGTCTTTCCTGAAAACCATTTACAGTTTACAGTCCAGGGGTCCTCAAACTACGGCCCGGGGGCCAGAAACAGCCCCCAAAGCTGCCGAACCCGGCCCGCGCCCCCCTCCCCGCCGCAATGACTTAATCCGCGCCTCGTTCTCCACCTGCCTCCAGGG
>JAWWLV010000100.1:8556811-8581182 GCA_035041135.1 Platyrinchus mystaceus | reverse complement strand
AGTGACTTGAAATCAGAATTGAAAATCAGAAAATTGGAAATAAGAATTGAAATCAGAATTAAAATCAGAGCTTTAGGGGTACTTTTTCTGCACTGTGCCTGAGTCCAATCCCATTAATATTAACAGGAGTGATGCATCTCACAGCGAATGTGTTCAAAAAGGCTTAAAAATTAAAAAAAAATCAGAAGCTTTGAAGCACCTCAGGCCTATCCATGAGAACAAATACAGTTTTTCTCCTTCACGTGTTTCATTGTGTTTTGTACATTTAGACAGACCTATTAGCCCATACGGACCACAGAAAGATTCAAATGGGGATTCCAAATGGCACACAAGTAAATGGAAAGAAGTATCTATAAAACTACATCTAAGTGTCTTTCCTGGGTTTTATTTTACTTTATGAGTGATGCTAAACAGTGGTTGCACTAAAAACACCTTCAGAGCTCAGCGAATGGTGTGGTGTTCTCAAGTGTTCAGAAATGTATCAGTGATAGCAAAGCAGTTTTTTAACCTTTTTTAAGTGGAGAGACTGGACATGATTAATTTGATAAAAACTGCACCGTTTTGTCTCATCTCAAGTGACAATGATGTAAATATCTTTTTTCCTCCTTCCTTTTAGGTTGGCATCAAGGTTACAGTACAGGATGTTTTGACTAATGTTGAAAAAACTGTCAGTATGGCATATGCAACATATGTAGCCAAACCAGTCGGTGCTGGAAAGGTATTCTTTCAGCTTCTTTCTAAGCTTGAAGTGACTGAGTTTATGTGAAATAATCCAACTTTCTTGCTTTTGAAACCCAGTGAAAATGTTCATACCTTTTTATTCTGATCAGTAATAGGAGAAGAGCACGAAGTCCAGACTTTATACAGATACGGTCGTTTTGTTATGTTTTGAATGCTCTGCTCTGAAATTGTTAGGCTATTACTATTATTATTGCTACTACTATTATTATTTTTCCACTTTCTTTTGCACATTTGTTTTTCATACAAGTGTAATGAGGGATGCAGTATTGACAGAGGCAAGCACTGGAAGAGACTCCACAGTCTCTCTCCTTTCCGGCTGATCTAAATAAACCCTGAAACCTGCAAGGGTGTGGCGGTGGGGTTTCTTTATCCTTTGCTTCCCCTTCTGAGGAGGTTGTTCAGACATCATTGTTCAGATAGAAAGCGTTATTTTTAAGCTAGCTTCCAATCCAAATTAATTCTTTGCCATTTATGTTAATTAGTTTTCATGCCAATGTTGTTTCTTCTCCCCAGTGTTTGGCTCCCTGGAGGTATTTAGAAATCAGTTACAGTACTGTTGGCCTTCATATCACTGTACCAAACAGGCACAGTCCCTTTAAAGTTTTCTTATGAGAAAGACCAGATATTCCCCAGATACTCTTAATAAAATCCCTCTGTATGTAGGATTCTACTTTCTTGAATGTGACCAGAATCATATATCTGACTTTCCTGTCTCATTGAACATGTTACGACAGTGCATTTGCCTTTTTAACATCCACTGGAGGCTGGCAGTGTCATCCCATGAGTCATTAATATATCCAGTCATTTCTGCTTTCTCTTCTGTGATGGTATATTACCATTTTCAGAAGAAACAGACTGGAACAGTTTACCAGAACTAAAGCCCAACTTGTCTCTGAAAGGCTAACGGCCATATTGCTTCCCTGGAAGCACTGAAATAGTATAAAGTAAGAATTGTTTATTAATGGTTTGATATCAAACCCATGGCATCAACCTGTTTTTACCTTTTGCCCAAATTTCCAGGGAGATTAATTCAGGATTAAATTGGTGGTGATTAACTAAGATTAGGCTTAAGGCAGGAATGTCCCAGAGGGAGTGTAAGAGCTCAGTTCAAATTCCATCACAAAGTCTTGGAGAAATTAAAGAACTTTTTTTTTTTTTTCAAATCCACTTTTCTGAACAACTGTTTCTAAAATTGTGGAGAGAGAACCACTATGCACCCACCATCTTAATCTGTTAGCTGGGCCATCTGAAAGAAGATGGGAAGTTCTTGAGGAGAACCAGAAAGAAAGAAGGAAATGGCAAGAGGGTTTGAGGGAAGAGTCAAAGGCTGAGAAACATTAGCAGCAAGGCAAGACACAAAATGTTGAATTTCTGTGTGTGTTGCAGTGCTTTGTGCATTATTTCCGAGGCTAGACCTTGTAGAAAAATTACACAAGTGACTGTTCAGTGACACCTCTGCTGTACTTACCCAAATGTAATAATTTTCTTAAGCCAGCACATATCTGTTATCAGTTTGTCATTGAACTGACGTACATGGGAATTTGCACTTAAACCACTGATCAATGCAACTGGATTAATTTTGTAATTCAAAAATTCAATACTCAAACCTTCATACTAAGTTTATCTTTTTTTTTTTTTTTACTAAATGAGAAGTGTCTTAAACTCTGTGTACTCTCATGGATGTTTGCATTTAAAAGCTAAAAGCACATTGAAATTGAGTTTTAATGAATGATTCTGAAAGGATAATGCAGAATCTCTCGAACTTTAAATTCTGTGCTTGTTTGTATTAATAAGCTTGTCATCTTGGACAGCTGATAGCAAAAGGTTGTAGAAAATGCTGATGCCATTCTAAGTTCAAAGTGCACTTTGTTATGATTGTTATGTTGTTTGTTGTTTTTTTTTTTCATTTGCATAGGTTGAGTTAGAACCTGTAAAGCTTCTGTCTGCAGAAGACCACCTGGAGCACAGCCTGGCTATTGAGAGGAGAAGAATCAGGCTGGGCTATTTCCAGGTCTTTCAAAACCTAATGCAGGAGAGTAATAAGGAAGGTGATTGCATAAAAGATGGAACAAAAGACTTGTGGACAGCTGGTAGGGAGTAAAAAAGCAGACAAAAACATGTAGGTCTCCTTGGGGTTGTGTTGTCAAGTAGAAAAGCATGTGCCAGATTTGTGAAGGTAAGACAGTTACTGTAATAGAGTGGCATTTCTTTGTCTTTCAGAAGTTCCAGATTTAAAATTGCAGGATTGAAGGCCATGCATGCACTAAACAGATGTGAAATACAGATCTTCACCTAGGTTCCATGTGCAAGGTTTAACCCTTCACATAGAACTTTGCAATGCAATAATAAAGTCCTGTGACACTCATTGTAGTGTAGATAGAGGGATAAAATTGGCTCAGGTTTATGGCCATGTATTTGAAAAAAGCACTAAGAACTATGTTTATGCTCTGAGATCATTCCCAACAAGCAGGATAAATTTCATAACATGGGTATCAAAACAGGTAAAATTTTTTTAAACACCTAATGATCAAATTAGAAAAGCTGAGCCAAGAAACAGGTTCATCTTTTATTCTGACAGTAATTTATGTTCTCAGAGAGACTTGTGCTCAAAAGTTGCTGTGTTCCCCTGCAAAAGAAATTATTCCCAGCAGTTAAGCAAATATGCTATTATTTTGAAAATGTACTCCATGTATAAATAACAGGCATTATGTGGTTTTACTGAGGAGAGATTAAACCTGTTGTACACATAGATTCTAGTCTTAACTTTTTAGAACTGAAGAGTCTTGTTTGCTACAAGCAAAGAAGCTATTTGTCTTAATAGTAATTGTCTCACAGGGGACAGTTGAATACCCTCACAGACAAATCAGAGGTTGATGGGTTTTATCTCCAGTGCATTTCCTGGAACCTTCCTTCAAGAGTATTTACTGTAGCACTAACTCACCTTCTTACAAGCAAAATAGGGGAAAGAGAGGAGAAAACATTTCATGGAAAGGCTGCTAGGTAGCAAAATAGGTACAAATCATACCCAGAAAGTGATGCTTGTCTGCTGAGTGGATCTTAGGCAACAACTTAAGTAGGTCCAAAGTACAAGTTAGTCATGCGTTTCCACACATTTATATAATCACAAAGATAGTTAATTGTGGTGAAAGTTTGAAGTACCATTCAGGTCAAGCAGCCCTAGAACAGATACGCACTTGTAAAATAACTGACGTAATCTCATGCCTAAATCTGTTCCTACAAAACACCACTGAGAAGAACAAAGTATGGATAAACATTTGAAAGTGATACTGGAAATGCTCAGATAATGGAAGGTGATCACTGATCCAGATCTTTTTTCTCTCGTTTGTCTGTTCTGTTTTGTCTCAGGTAATCACGAGATTTGTAACAAGTTATGACATAATCATGTCATACTCTAACCTTAATTAAACACATTTGCACAGGTGCCAGTCACACACAGTGGCAAAGTCTTTGAAAGACATTTGAATAAGTGATGAACAGGGCTCTGGTTCTTCTCTGTCTTTCTTTTCTTCTTGCCTGAAGCAAATGCACACTTCAGTAACAGGGTGCATTTTCTTCTGAAAAAATGCATTGATACATCACTGACATATTTCAGATACTTTTGAAGAGGAAGATGCAGTTTCAGCTGAACTTACTCATGTACAGAGTATTGAGCTTGTCCTGCCTCCTCATGCAAACCATCATGGAAACACTTTTGGTGGCCAGATCATGGCTTGGATGGAGACGGTGGCAAGTATTTCAGCAAGGTGCTTCCTACACCACAATCTCTGCATATGATTCTAAGTAGATGTGCTTTGAATATTAAGGGTTTCACACGGATTTATTTCATGAAGAATACAGACCCAGACCTTTGCGACTTTTCTTCCTCCTCACATTGCAGGAGACGCTTGAACTGTTTATGTGATACAGCTCCCACAGCCACAGTCAGAGTCAAATATTACACATACAGACCCTAAGGCCAAAGAGACTTTGTTACCCTCCTGTGAATCTCTGCAGAAAGTCAGCACTGGACACAGGAACCGAAACTCGCCCTCCTTGTGGTTGGTACAGGGTTTAAAAGCAAAGTTAGTTGTTAAATCAGGATAAAGCCCAGTACAAAGTATTTTTTGTGACACTGCTAGTCAGTGTGGCCTAGTCATAAAATCATTTAATTCCACCTCTCCTGGAGTCGAACAGTTGTTTTTCTCCCTTCCTGTTCTTGGACACTGCACAAAGCTGCTTTGTGAGCACCACTCAAGTTTCAGTTTGAATTCTCCTTGCACAGCAAGTGACCTAATTCACTGCAGGGATGTTAGATTTGTTTTTGCTCTTTAACTTTAATAATTAAATGGCTTCGCCATTCATTATTCATGTGGTTTTGATTTGTAGTCAGTAGTTGTACTGATAACAACAGATTTTCTGTAGTGGTTGGATAAACAGCTTGTTTTAGTAACATCAGTGCACTGGCCTTACCCCAGTGTGCAGCTCCATTGGCTTGAAGGGATTGTTGCAGGTTTTTACTGTAATATGACCCAAAATATTTACCTTTTTTTATCTGATAAATTTTACCTATTGAGAGTCACATTTAGATTTAAAGAGGGAAGGACAATATCAGCAAATTGAGTATTGAACAAATTTGCTTTGAGCTAATGAATGTCAAACATGATTTGTCATACTGAAAAATTCAGGAATAATGGCTAGTGTCAGAAGCTGGTTGAAAACAAAGATTTTGTAGTTTTTTTTGCTTGAGAGATAACTAGTCTCACTATGACTCTTTTGTGAGGCCACTCAGAACAAGACCTCTGAAGGTGTGAGGTAAGAGTTGCCATGGCAGCAAACTCTGATGGAGGAATGGATAAGGAGGAATAACCCTTGACAAATAAATTTCTAAGGGCATTTTAAAGTTTAGTCACCTTCCTTCTGCTCTCTCCCCTCCCCACCACCTTTGTTCTGACTGACAATACATGAAAATCTTGCAGGTAGAAATAAAACCAGTTGAATATTAGCAGTATTAGTTGGAACTTGATATGTATTTTCTTATTTCTTACACTTGCAGTAAAAGCATTCAGAGCAAACTTTACCATGAAAAATTGAATATTTAGACCAGATTTCTGTTTTGTTCCTCTCTTGTTTTCGATAATATTGTGTTTGCATCCTTAACATTGTAAATAAAATCAACGTTTAACATTTTAAATCAGAATAGCAAGTTATTTTTAATTTCATTACAAAGTCTTTTGAATGTATTAGGCTATTAAATAGATGTACCAGTCAGTTAATTAGCTACAGATAATTGTGTGCATTTAACAATACTGGTACATTAGTTTTCAAAGTGCAGTTGAGTTAAAGGTTAGGAGTGCTGCAAAACTGTGTTTTCAAATTTAAAAGGTACACAATGAAAAGTCTATTTTCAGATGTGCATGGGCTTCTCACTGAGAACAGCGTGTTTTTTCAGAGCCTAAAAATAAATGGCATTATTGTATATTGTTCCCAATTTGTGTAATGCACAGAGATCCCAGTAGAAAGTGAAGGGCTTTGACTGCATTTAGAACTGATGAAGAAACCTAATTTTTGCCCACTCCAGAGAGCTTGCAAACTGGATCCCATTTACTCAAACTGCATTTGGCAACAACATGAGTAGTTTTTTATTCTTATTTATTATCACACCAGCAGAAAGTGTCTAGCAAACAAGCAAAAAAAGTACAAATATTAAAAAGAATAGACAGACTTACATTGTTTTGCTTGAACACTGTTTCTGGTACTCAGCCTTTCTGCTCAGGTTTCTTTTAATTGTTCAAAGGCTTTATGATCTGGCATTTTTATGTACTCCTTATGCATATAGAAATTAATGAAACTGTGAAATAAGTGGTTACTCTATAGGTAAGAGATTCATGATCTGGCTCTGAAAGAGGGTAGTATCAAGCAGTGAGAATTAATTGGTGTTTGTAAAATGTGTTGAAAAGGAAACAGCTTGACATAAGTGGCATTATTATGTTTGAAGTACAAATTATGTGCTCTTGGAGCTGAACATGGTCAGTGTATTCCAGTGGGTTATGGAGTAAATTAGTGTAATGTAGTGACCTTCTGGGTCGTGCAAACCTTGTTGCTCTAATCCCTTCCCACCCCAGACCTAACAAAGGAGGTTCTTCAGCATGACTGTGTGTTTTGCTCTCTCTCTCGCTTTCTTTCCCAGCCGCCTTTGTCGTTCGTACCCCGTCCTGAAATCAGTGGACATGTTTAAGTTCTGGGGACCCTCCTTTGTGGGCGACCGCCTCGTCTTCAATGCCATTGTGAACAACACCTTCCAGAAGAGGTGAAGTTCCTCATCTGTTTGTCTTCCTTGACTTCTCTAGCACCAGCCTAAACAGTGTGTTTCAGGTTTCAGCCTGAAATCCAGGAGGATTGTGTGCCTGAATGAAATTATTTTTTCAACTGGAACTTAGAAGAATGTATCTATGTCTAAAACGGTCTATGTGGGATGGTTTTTTTGCTTTTCATTTTAAAGATACTTTGTAACCAAATCTCACTCCTGTAAATGCAGTCACTAAATATTCCTCTAAAACTCACAGATTTCCAAAGGTTCAGTTGGTTCCAGAGCTCTGATTCTTCAGAATATTCCAGCTTTGACATCTGTTGACAGATCTGGGTTCTATTTTATTGCTTATTTTTGTTAATGGTACTTAACTGCTGCCATTTTTTATTTTATTTCTGAAATGTGTCTGTCCAGATTGAGTAATTTATTTGGTTTGCTACAGTGTATTTCAGTCAGGCACACCTGGGTGCACAGCAGCCCTTTTTAGCATGTCTCAGGGCTTCTTCTGCACCACTTGAAGTAGTTCAATAATTAATATAAACTTTTTTTTCAGTGTGGAGGTTGGAGTCCGTGTTGAGGCTTATGACTGTGAGGAGTGGATCAAGGACCAGCCACGGCGCATTAACAGTGCATTCCTCATCTTTAGTGCTGTGAATGACAAAGGAGAGCTGCTCCCCTTCCCCAGAGTCAAACCCATAACAGAGGTGAGCTTGCATCCCCAGGGGCAGCAGGGATGCATAATTGAGGTGCTGCGGTCGAGCCCAGGACACTTTGTGTGCAACAGACCATCGCTACAACCAGGACAGGGAAGAAAAATCTGCTTTTTGAAGATTTTTCCACTTGTCTCTATGTTTTATGCAATTTCCACTGACTGTAGATGAAACTCTACAGTATGAATAGTTATTTTTAGAAATCCTTCACAAAGATGAGAAATAGAGTTAATAAAGAAGGGTGGAGGAATCAAACAAATCCCATGATGTGGGTGGGCTTTCCAGTCCCTTGGACATGGAGATCTCAGCATGTGTTTTGCTGAAAGTAGTTGATGGAGCACGTGAAGCAGTTTGAATACTTTGTTAAATTATTTGCTGTGATGTCACCTGTCACTAACCTTCCTGCTCCAATTAGAAGAATTTTAGAGAGCCAGCATGAGCAGAAATAAAAGGATTGTTTAACATCAGAGATCTTACAGGAGGGCAACTAGACAAATAAATCAACGTGTCCCAAGTACTAACTGAGGCACTAAAGTTCACTATGCACTTTGCAGGTTGTTCCAAGAGGAAAAACTGACTTTAAAAAAAATAAAATAAAATTTTTCCATGCTTCCTTTGTGCTTCAGACACCAGATGACGATGAACTGGATTGATAGTTTATTTGGTGGGCGACACATTTAGAAAGAGTAAAATGAGTGTGGTTCACTGCCCAGCTGCCACTGGTTTAGCACCAAAAAACACTTGGAGCAAGCAACTGTGATACAACTCTTTTATCACATTGTTTTTTCAAATTTCAGGGAATATTTCCAAGCCAAAAGTAAACCACTGACTTGGGTTAATCTGGGGAAAGGTGAGGTACAGAGTACAGTTTTTTACTTGCCTGTATTACTTCTCTGGCATTTGTTCATCTGTAAAAAATAATTTTTAGTGGTCTTTTTTTAGCCTATATTTTGAAATAATCAGATGTGTTACTGTCTGGTTTACTTTTGATGAAGGATGGTATAAGAAGATACCACGGAGCTATTGCCCGAAGGAGAATTCGTCTAACCAGGTATAGCTGGGCTACAAGGAGGACTTGGTTTTGAAAACTTAATTTTATAATGCATCCTGTAAAAAAACTGATCATTTGTTAAGTAACCAAAGTCTTCTTAATATATATATGATGTTATATTATTAAATTTCCAAATAATTTTGCTTCAGATGCATTGAAATTATTAGAGGCTACTGTACAGGTTATTTTGTTACTCCATCTTCCTTGAAAAGAAAAAGGGAGTTATTGCATGTCTGTATTGCATCCAAAAATTGATATAATACCTGTATTTAGAAGACACTTAAGCCTATAGAAAATTATTGGTTTTAGCATACATAGAAGTAAGTGTAAAGAACCAATTTATGCTATTATTGCTCTTTTTAATTGTGTTTTAGAAAATGCATGCTGTCTGCTAAAGGAGACAAACCTTCTGAACCCTGGGAGAGAAGCAACCAGGTAATCTGTAGGTGCATTAAAAGGTGGTTTTTTAGACTTTTTTGGGTATATAAGACTGTGCCTGTGTCATGCAGTGAGTAGCGATAAACTTGAATTTAGGTGGACTTACAGACAACTTTTCATTGTCCAGTTTTTGTGGCTAAATTTTCATTGCATTTAAGATCTCAGTGGCTCACAGAAATTTTCATTTATCTACTCCCATTACATGAAAAAATAAGTAGTTGAGAATTATATGCAGGAAGAAAAATGCTGTTTGAAGCAGCATTTTTCTTTTTCTGTAAAACAGTGATTGTACACATGCACACACTGATAAAAATGGCTTACCTAAGATTTATTTACTATGAAATTAAAACCTGTTGTGAAAGACTCAAGGCTGGTTAAATGAGAACTCCATCCACTGTAGCCAAGCATAAATAATGGATATATTTGCACTTTCTCTGCTCTGAGCCTGCTGTGTAAAGCAATTGCCAAGATGGACCACAGCTTGATAGCAAAGAAGAGGTTAATTTTCTAGTAGATTCTAATTACTTAGGAAGAAGATGGACAAAACCATTAATTTAGTGGTCTGAGAGGTTGCCTGTGTTATCTCCCTGGTGGTCACAGTTTTTCTGCACTGCTTTATGACTGCAGAAGCTGAAAGTAGTATTTTGTTGTTCTTTAATTAAGGTTGCTTTGCCAGCAGCCATGTGAGCACATAATCTAGCCATTGGAAGTGTTTAATTCAGAAACTACTGGGCTGTGTTTTCACTTATAAGGGAAATAAACATTTGTTTGCGGTTGAGGGGTAATGATAGAAAAAAAGAGCATCTCTTTTCTGCAACGTTTAGTGAAATGTGCTTTTACCTCTTCATTTTCAGACATGTATCTTATGTTTCAGGCATATTTGAGTTACAGCAATGTAGCAGCACTGACACACCTGGCAGCAAAACCAGGATGGGAAATAACCAGGACAGTAGATGATGTAAGTGCGTCATTGTGGAGTCACTGCATAGCCACTTGAGCTGTGCTCCACCACAAGAGCTGGGTGAGGAAAAGCAGTGTTTCACTGTATGTATATCTGTAATACACTGCCTTCACCAGCTCTGCAGAGGTTTCTAAGCAGCACGGCATTATCTTGTAATAGTTCCAAGTGGACACTGCCAGTCAGACAGCAATTTATGTACCATATTTTTCATATATACCATATTATCTGTATTCTCAAAAGGCCACTTGAGGCTGTTCCTATTCACGATTTTCCTTTCAGATATTCTTCTTCCAGCCCTTTTTCTATTAAAAGATTACAAAAGTCTGAAAGCAAAGCATCTCTCTGTTCACCTCCTATTGTTATAAACTCAAAATCAGTAAGGAAACATGTATAAGCCACTTATAATAGAAGAATATCCTGCTAAGAAAACCAGCAACAAGACAGTTTAGCTGGGAAAACTTGGTGTTAATGCAGTTGCAGTGTGTTTCCCAAACCACTGAGAGGCATCAGATATATGTTAAGGTTGGATTTCTGAAATAGGGTTAGTGACTGGCAGATCACTTTAAAATCATGTAAATCCAGAGATGTTTGGGGGCAAGAAAAGGTCGTTGCAGTATTTTAGTCTGACCTCCTGCACATCACAGGCTATGAAACTTTGCTGAGACATGCTTGCATCTGGTCAGTGAGCTGCTTGAGTAAGAGCAGACACAAATAATAAGGAATCCTAGTGATTTGGGAATAAAGCCTACTAACTCTAAGTACTCTCTTCTGTCCATCTTGTTCCATTATACAGGGTTTATGGAATGTGCCCAACCCTTCTATTGTGTGTGTGTTGTTATGTACAAGTTGTGCCTTTTGAATTCTCAACGTTAGGGTTTAGGCCTATGACTAGAACTAGACCCAAAATAATCAAGGCAAGATACTACAAGTGTGAGACAAGAGAGGCAAAACCATGTGTTGAAATAGTTTTTCAGTATATCATTGACTCTGGGTGCTCTGCTTCACAGAAAAGAGAAAAAAAGGGTATTTTGGAAAGAGAAATGCTGAGTCACTTTCATGGAAGGAGGCATAGGCCAAGGTGTGGCTGATTTGCATGGACAAAGGCATCTGGGATTTGGTGTACAATGGGTACTCCTGAGAAAAACTGCTGAAGTCCTAAATCTGTAACATTTATAAATCTTAAAATATTCATGCAATCATTCTTTGGTTTCAATACGTGCTCACTTTTTTTTTCAGATAAAAATATGGACTCATGAGGAGGGTGAGACGTTGTCTTTCAAGGTTGAAATGCAGGTGAAGATCCCATCCCACCTGGCTTTTTCCCTTCTGTCTGACTTCATGTTGCGCCAGCAATGGGACAAACATTTCCTGTAAGAACCTGTCTTTTGACAGGGCCTTGAATAGACTGACAACTAACCCTTTCTGATACAAATGTTTCCTGAGATGTTGGCGCTTTTTTACCCAGTTAAGAAGAAACTGTTTTAAGAAGCTAACATCAAAGATTCATTAGTCAAAGTGTGGATTTTGGTTTTTACATTAAAATTTGTTTTACACTCAGTCTGATTCCAAATTATAGGTGCCCTGGACTGTCAAAAGAGAGGGATGGGACAGAGGTGACCCCTTTCTAAAATGAACACAATTCCATGCTTAGACATGTGTATGTTAAAAGTGACAAAAACCAAAACAAAAGTAAAAAAAAAGTAAGAACTGCAAGTTGCATAAAACTTGAGGTGGATATATTGTGCATGCTGTCTGTGAAAATTAAGGAAAACTCTGGATTCCCTCATGTTTGTGTTGTTTGGGACACATGCTCAGATTCACTGTACAGTCAAAGTGAAAAATCAAGAAATGGTGTTCTTCAAAAATGTGTATTTTCAGAAAAAACCCCCATCTTTTAAAGTTATCTGAAAAGGATAAGGTTTTGGAATTGCTGTAAAAGGTGTTTAAGGGTTTTTATTTACCTTATGTGGTGTAAAATAATTTTTAGAGACAGTTGAATTATTACGATGCTAATTGGTTTTGGTGAATATTCTCTTAAAGGAGAAGTGCTTTCAGCTAATTATTTCATCCTGAAAGGTTTTTACCAGGTGGAAGTGGGAGCTTAGGGATATTTGAAAAAATACAATCTCTACTGAATTGATGGCTTGTAACAAGTGAAATCTGAAGAAATACCATGTTGTTGAGGTGTTGCAGAAAACCTAGATTTTTCAGTCTGTGTTCTTCTCTCTCCCTTGCTGCCTGAATGTGAAAATCAAAGGTTTAATGTTAGGATGGAACACATTTGCACTGTAGTTTTTTAAAAGGGATGCTGTTGCATACATCAGGGCCCGCATGTGTGTGCTAAATGTATTTGCAGGACTTGTGAGGTCCTGCAGGCTGTGAGTGAAGAGGAGAAAATATATTATGTGACGTCCCCTCCCACAAGGGGCCATGAATCCAGAGACTTTGTGATTCTCGTGTCTCAAAGGCAACCCTGCAAGCCACGGTGAGTAGGGCTTTTGCATTTCACTGTGAGCACTTTGGGGCCACAGTTTTGGGTTCTGTTGACCTTCTCCTGTCATTGGGGGACAAAGATTTTATTTTTTAAGAAGGTAGATTAGTATGTTGATGCCTGCGTTTGTACAACTAGATTTTTTTGGCGACATGAATGTGCAGTGAAATAAATCCAGATCATCGCAAATTTGCAGCATAGTGCAGTATTGCTTCTCTGATGGTGACTCTTTGGGAGTAGTCTGTCTAGAGGGAAAATAGGCCAGAATTTCAAATGGGCAAATTAGGAAAAAATATGTCCCAGAAGGCCTGTCAGTGAGCTGAGGCACCAAACTGGGATTTTGTCTTGTTATTTAACTGACTTCTAGTCCCATTCAACGTATTTCTGGAGATCTTCTTATTCAAGGAAGTGCTTGAAACCTCACACAATTATTTTATCTGTAAATTTTGCCAAGTCCCTTGACCAGTTTAACATACACCGCTTTTTATTTCATTTTTTTATTGGATTTCCTTTTGTTCTTGCATAATGAAACATGGGACCATAACTTACCCTTCTTTAGTCTCAATTTCTTTTCTTATATTCACTTATTCTTCAAGGTAACAGTAAAAGGCAGTGTTCTGTACTGTGCTTGCTTTCTACCCTCACATCAGGGAATTGAATGAATTTGAATACCTTTGCTGGGGCTGCTTCTTACTAAGAGCTGTTCTGTAAACATGTTGGGTTGTGGAGAGCAGGATAAATTAAAAAAAGGACATGCTGTATGTGGGTGGTTGTTCTTTGGCTTTCCACAGAGGTCTGATAAAGCCTCAGTGAGATGCAGGAGAGCCCAGTCCTTCGACAGGTACAGCTGAACACACAGGAGCTTGTTTACCTTCATATGAAAGGGACACAGCTGTGTTATGTTGTAGTCACTTCCATGTATCTTCTTGGACAAGAAGTGTTTGATGGTTCCTCTTGCCCACAGTGAACCCTACACCGTGGCTGTGAGGTCGGTGACCCTCAGCGCAGTGCCCCCATCCCCAGAGTTCTCCAGGAGTGAAGTCCTTTGTGCCGGCTTCCAGATACACAGCAGCACCAGCAGCTCCTGTACTGTGAGTAGCTCTGAGGCCTCAGCTCTGCGTCCCTTCCTGGGGCATCACCTGTGCGTGTCACAGACAATCTGTGAAGGCAACAGCAAAATACAAACCAAAAAATAGGTCTGTTTCCCCAGTCTGGTTGTGCAGAACCTGCTCTGCCCAACTTTGGCCAATCTGACTCTCAGGAACAAGATCTAAACTAGGCACTGGAGGTTGCTGTGCACCTCCAGAGTCATTCATTCACTCCTAAAACACACTTCTAGAAGGTGTGCTTTAAACTGGTCTCTGGGGGTGTCCATCTCTTTTCACTGAGTACAGAGGAAGTCCATGGAAAATAGTTCAGACTAAATTCCTAACTTTAACCTTCATATGCCAGAAATTACACAATCTGAATCCTATCTCTGGATGAGTGACAATGTTCTTTTCTTGTCCTTTTCCATGGGAAGGCCAAAACTTTTCCATTTAAGAAAATATTCAGTAGCATTCAGTGGCTGTCATTACTTTTTTCAGGCAACAGCTTTGTTCACAAAGCAGGTATATTTAACAGGGTATACATAATATTTCTTGCTGCACTGCTCTGTTAATTTACCTGCAGATGCTTGAGGATCTGAGAGCAGCGAGGATACTGAGATCACTGAAGTGCTGTGAAAAAGACATGCTTTTTGCAAATTATTGCCTTCAGTTTCAGAAGCACTGTGTGTTTCTATTTACATCCATAAAAACTTTGATGCTTATCTAGGCTCTGCAAAAAATGGCTAACTCTTGCAATCCACAGGCTTTTTTTGTCTCATTTTTTGTTCAAACAGGTGTGTTACTTCAATCAAGTGACATCAGGAGTGATGCCTTACTTAGCTGCAGATTTTGCCGGCTCATCAAAATCCATTGAAGACACTGCTTTGGAATGTATAAAGTTCTTGGAGATGAAAGGCTCCAAGTGCTGAAGTTAAAAACAGATTTCTGAAGGGACATCTGAAGATTATACAGCAATTCTTGTTTAAATTCCTGCATGTTGATAATTTTTCTACAGGTTACTTACCTTGGATCATGTAGCCACTGTTAGGCTTGAACCTGAGAATACCTAATACAAGCATCTGCTATCAAATTGAGCTTAGGACTTAGGCTCCAAATTCAATTTTTAATTTAAAAAAGATTAAGGGAGAGATTCTGCTTTTGATTGCATTAATGAATTTTGTATAAATGGAGGCAAAACAGAGCTCAGTGGAGCTGTAGCTCATGAGACTATTTCCCTATTTTAATGTTATACTGTATGAAAAGGCATCCAGGCAGTTTTAAATCTATAAATACCATCTCTTGTAACCACTGCTACCAAGTAGCTTTCCCTGTGCTCTGACCTGGCTGTCCAGGTCTTTGCACCCCCATTATTTATAAACTGATTGCAGCCCATGTAAATTACAGTTTGCTGCTTTTAATACTTGTCTGTTTATGTGTGACTTCCAATAAATTATTGCTTCTGAGGTTACAAATTCATCACAAATTTCATTACAGGATCTCTGGGCTGCAGAAAGGCTGCTTTAGTGGTGATGGGGACTGCTGGCAACCTCAGTGCCTGGCTGTGGAGTAGAACAGTAACTCTTGGATCCACTCCCTCACAGATGAAAAGGGGGCATGGTTTCAGAGGTTTTATTATGGTGTGTGTGCTTTGTTTTCTGCTCTTATTTTTGCTTTAAAAAGCCTTGTTGAGAGGAATGAGTGTGCTCATCAGCAGTTAGATCCTGGCATGGACAGGGGTGTGAGTGGGATCAAAGCATGAGCTGCAGCAGGCCCACTTGATCTTATTGCAGAATCACAACTGGTACAGGGAGAGCTCTCAGGGTCTGGCAGAGTTCCCACTTAAACACATCCTTAGTTCAACCTACAGCCAAACCAGAGCTCTCTTCAGGGATTCACAGGATGCAGCACATTTTGCATATGGGAAGTGCAGCAGGAGAGACACCAAGGGAAGCCCTGGAAGCCCTCAGGGTGCCACAACACCTAAGTCACCTGGGCTCTCCACAGCTCTGGCTTAGCTTGGGTACAAAGTCTTAGTGAAACCAGCTCTGTCTGCAGGGGCTGGCTGCTCTGTGCCACACACAGCTGTTCCTTCCACCTGGAATAGAGGGTGGAAGGCAGGTCCTGGACTCTGGCTCTGGAGGAGCAACCACAGACCCAGATTCTGATTTTGGATCAGCATTGTCATCATGAGGGTGAAGCACAGCTCCTGATTCTGGGGAGCAGGGACAGCCCCCCCCAGGACGTGGGAGCCACTGGGGCCCTGCTTGTCACCTCTTGGCTCAGCTGGCCCTGGGACGGCCTGGATCCCTGCAGGACCAAGAGCTCAGCTCCCGAAGTCCTGCTGGGTGCAGCTGAGGGCAGACAAGCATTGGGTTGGGCAGAGAAGCCTCCAAGATCCCAATCTTTGGTGAAGAGAGACACCTAATGTTCGCTCTGAACACAGGCAGTGGGGACAGAGCCTGAATGCTGCCTGCACCAATCACTGTACATTTATTTACACCTTTACATGCAGCACCTTTTACAGCTGCTTTTCAAACAGCTTTCTTCAGCTACACCTACCTCAGTGAAATCATCAGTGGGTGCATTTAAGGTGTAGTTTTGTCCAACAATTACTGAGGATTGCTCTGAGTGAGCTGAAGATTGACCCACAGCTCACCTTCAACTGCCTACACCAGCCCTCACGGGGATGTACTGGTAACACTAGGACAGTCAAAGTCCATGGCTCCAGGTTCCTATGCCTAAAAGAACATGTTACAAAGCCAAAGAGTTGAGAAATTATTTTAAAAGATGCTTTTTGGACAATACATTTAAGTCATAGAATAGGAGGGCAAACCGTGGGATGCCTGTTGCAAAATGTCCACATAGAAGTGACACTGCTTTGAGCTTTAATCCAATAGTTAATTAAAACTCTGTATCTAATCCTTGATTTCATTCACATCCACTCTCCTTCCCCATTTAAATGTGTGCTCTGATGAATACAAACATTATACAACCCCCCATCTCAGTCAGCTTAGTGTGCCTTTGTCTCTAGGAAACCTAAAATAAGAGTTCTAACCATTGTATTCTTTAGCAGCATTTTTATTAAAAATAATTAACATGTACAAATATAAAATATATCCACACAATTTAACTCCCCATATTTGTTTTTTGCTTCAAGAAAAGTATGTGAGAGGAGCTCAGGGTGCTCTTCTCCAGTAGCACAAGATGCTGCAGGAACTCCCTTTTTAGTTGGTTTCCTAGCTTTTTTTTAATATGCCTCAGTTTTTCTAAGGCTGCAGTCTCCATTTCAAAACACTAGGTCTGCCAGGTAGCAGGAGGTGTACACATTCCCGTCTTGCCAAGGGACAGAAACAATGAAGATTTTTGAGCATTTTCCTTGAAAAAAGTAAAGAAGCTAAGCAAACTTCTCACTTTTCTCCAACTCTTTTCTGGTGTTTTTCACCACAGGTATCAAAGGCAGGGCATGATTCTGTTTCTGTTAGTGAACAAATAAATGATCCAATGTGCATTAACAATCAAGTTAATGACTGTTAATTACAACCACAAATAGCAGGAATTGCACCCCCAAGCTCAACAGGCTGTAGGGTTTACCTGTAACTTCACCACAAGAAGTTACATATGTGCCAAGCTGGCACATATAGAGGAATAAATCAATTATTTCTAAAAGGAGAAGGCAAAACCAGGCCAGAACCCAACAAGAACCTTTAAAAAATACCCAGAATCCCTTTAGTAAAATACCCACTTGCTGTATTTCTGTTGTTCTTAGCTTTTCAGGGAGCTAGGGGAGTCTGGGAAGCAAACTGGAAAAATGAAGGGAGACAAAAAAATAAAAATTCAGCAGCACTCTGCTTGATTTTCTGGAACCAGCTCTCTGTAGTCACTTCTGCAGCAAAGCAGCAGTGAGGAGCCAAGAGACCTTCAAAAAATCACAACTTTGGGTACTTTGGCTTTTGGCGTCTGCAGATTTGGTGCTTCAGTGACTTCTTCATAGTCTGCGCTCATTCCAGCGACCCATCGCCCAACTGTCACCTGGTCTGCAGGGGGACACACAGGGTGGGGAAAGGCTCAGCACTGCCAGCATCAAACCTTCACACCTGGGCAAGGCTGGGCCCACGAGGGCAACAAATCAAATCATACCAAGAGTATTACACAGATAAATCCAAGTTTATATTAAAACAGGCCCAATAAATCCACATGAAAAAATTAGAGGCTGCAGTGCCTGAACCTCTTTGCCAGCTGTAATTCTTTCTGTAGTCTAAAAGTACTCTGCACGATGCAAACTGATTTCACAGAATATCACAGTTCTTACCAACCATGTCACAGTTCCAATTAATTCAACTGTTTTTAACCAGCAGTACCAGTTTTGAAACACCAGTGTAAGGACAAAGATGTCCCTTGAGAAATTGAACAGCACTAGTCAGTCTTAATTGTGGATGTAAAACTTAACCAGAAAAAGGTGGAAAAGAATTAGTTACAGGCTTTCAACGCAGCAGTCACTGGAATGGGCACTGCCCAACTACTTGCTGATGAGTTTGGGGAAATTTTAAGAGCCTTTTTGTGTCTGAAACTTCTCTTCAGACTCAATCCCACCCACTCTAAGCTGGCTAAGCAGCATGCACCTAGAATACTACATTCGGTGTAACAGATCATACTAAAGACAGAAATTGCCTCTACTGCCTCCATAAATATTTCTTACATAAATTTCACCAAAGTGGCTTATTATTAACCCAGAAATTCTAAGCACCATAAAAACTAAGTAGAAAAAAATTACAGATGTTGTCACCACTCCAGGTGGTAACAGTGTCATTCTTCAACCTTTTGATGCTTTTGCCTCCCACACACATTGGAAAACTGAAGGACATGTAAGAAAGCAGCTCATTAGCTGTGGATCCAACTGGACACACATCCTGTCTCCTCTTTCTCCCCCATCCCTGACATATCTGCCTGCACACACCACCACCTTGCACTTGACACTGTCTTCATTTCCACCACCTCACACTGGAACTATCAAAAACCAGCAGCCAGTTTGGTTGCACAGCTGCCAAGCTATGAATAGCAGCACAAACACTGGCCAAAAACCCCCAGATTATCTCATATCACCTTCAGCAAAACACAAGATAACTTTCTGTTAAACAAGAACTATCTTAGTTTTGTACTGCAGTTTACTGTCTTCCTCCACACTCTCCTGAATATCAGGGAATATCTCATTCCCAAAGAAAGGTCACCTTTGCTGTTCCAAGTTCTCCTCCCAAACCCTTTTTCCTGACCAAGGTCAGGCAAAGCAGTAAATGGACACTGCTAGCCTCAAACTTCACCCCACAGTCCCCTGCAGCTCACCTGTGTTCTGTTTCTCTGGACAGTCCTTTTTGAAGTGCTCCACGGACCCACAAAGTTTGCAGCCTCCACCTGTTCACAGAGAAAGTTGTTCTTCATGAGGAAAACAAAAACCAACAAACCACCCAAAAAACCCACCGTCCTCCATGTCTCTGAGGGACAGAGCTGCTTGTGATCTACTTGTGTACTGCTCTGAACAGCACCACATACCATTTCTGATTTGTTGGAAGCTCTCTTTTTGAGAAACCAGCTGCATTCTGCCAAAATTCATACTCAAAGGAACTTTTGAAGTTGACAGGAGCCCCTGAGAGGCACATAATCCAACTGCAGGAACTGAGATATGAAATTTAAATTCTACTCCTAATCCAAACATTTGAAAGCGAAGTGATTCTTCTCCCCTTTCAACTGTGCTGCGAGATCACCCTTTGGAATTTGCCAGACCCCACGTTTGTACTGGAGAAACAGGTTGCTGGTTGTTGGTGCCAATGGGGAAGTCAGGAAGAGCAGAATCTGAGCAAAACCTTCAAACTTAGATCCCATTTCTCATTAAAGTCACTCAAACCAAAGATATCCATCTTCTAGTGAGAGCCTGTGATTTGCCACCTCCCAAAATCTTAACAGGGTGACAGTATGTTTTTACCACCTAATTTGGTGCATGTACGTGTAAACAACTGACTACAACATGATTTTGTTTCTTTGTGTATCTTTTTATATTGAAGCACAAGCAAACTCTCACGCTTTGCACCTCATGTCGTTGTTTAATGCCAAGCTTACAATTAAAACAGAAATCCCCAGGTAATTGACAATGAATTCCCTAGAATTACTCTGCTTTCACCAAAAAAGACACAGAAATTCCTTTTAGCCAAGTCTTCATTCACTTGCAATGTTACTTTGCTCTGTATCAGGTAAGAACAACACAGAAATTAGATTTTACTTCGTTCAGTAAATCGGCACACTCACCTTCAGCATACAATCCTTTAGGATTATCCGGACACGACCTTGACAGGTGTCCCATCTCACCACAGATGAAACATTTTGCATATGGAAATGGCCCTGCAAAATCCCACAGGGTTTATGATGCACATCAAAACCTTTGTGAAGCCACAGACCAAACACAGTGCAATGACAGTATCTTACTCACTTTATGTATAAAACACGTCAGGTTTCTCATTTCATATTGCAAGAGTTAAATTACTAACACAAAGAGCTGCTGTTTCTGCAGTCAGACAGACCAAAGCTCCTCAAAACACCACAAATTTCTGAGACCCACCAGCAGCTGGATCCACTTTGGCTCTGCATCTGCTTATGTCGTGTTCCGTGGATCCACACCGGTAGCAGATGCCCGTTCCCATGTCTTGGCTTTCCAGGACTGCAGGACAGTCGGCCACGCCGTGCCCAGGTTCTCTGCAGTGGAAACACACCTTTGAAGAGAAAAATTCAGTGATTCTGTGAATGGCAACCAAAGACCTGTAAATCCCAGCATTACAGGGCCTAAAAGGCAGACACACCAAGGGATTTTCTCCTAAGGGAAAGACAGCCAGGAAAGGAGACTCTGTGCTCTGCCACAGAATAACTGAGTGCTCTATGCCATCAAATTACATTATCATGGGCATTTTTCTCCTTTTACTAGCCTTGGACACTTCCAGGGACTTCACCTTATTCACCTGAAGCCTCACCTGACACACTGGGTCCCCTCAGGAGATGAGGGCTGAGCTCCTCACTAAGCTCCCCGGCCAGCACCAGCACCAGGAGAGGGATTTGCAACTCCCACACGGGGGTTTTCCTAGGGGGTTAACAAGGCTGTGGGAAAATGACTGGGAGTAAAAAGATAATGGTATGGAAATTATAGGGGAAAACAGGGTTGCCACTCCCTGGATTGGACACCCCCCCCCAATCCAAAGGGGACTAAGGGGAGGGTGGAGACCCCATGGCTCCGCTGCAGCCCTTGCAAAGGAGGGAATTTGATGGTACTTTTTAGCTGATAAGCCACACAGCAGCTGCAACCCAAGAGAGATACAGGACCACGTCCTGCTGTTGAATCAGCAGCCCTGGTGAAATCCCTCTCCTTAGGCTGACCGTGTTCCCACCCCAAGACCACCTCAGGTACTGGACTGAGATAACCCCCCAAGGTATGACTACCACTCACTGATTAAGATGTGTGACTAAAGTCACTCAAGTTCCCCCTAAACATAAAGAAGTAGTATAAAAGTAAGTTAAGAACAGGGAGAAGTTTGGGAAGACTCTAGTCTAACTTTTGGGATCAGTCGATGGACTGAACCTCTCTCTGCCCCACAGGGAGTCACCATGCTCTGGTGCAGAATCATTACCTCGAGCCAGCTCTTATTAGTGATTAGAATTTGCTTTGAATTTGTATATTGTTTTGAATTAGTAAATTGCTTTGAATACATCTCTGCAGGCAGACACTGTCACCGGCAATCCCCGAACTTCTCACAACGATATTAACAAAGGGTTTATTCTGCACAGTGTTGTTGTGAGCCCTCCAAGGGCGCTGGCAGACTGATCAAACACTAAGAATTTGAGGGAACGTCTCTTTTCCGCGTGGCACAGGACTCACCATGGCGTTCTTCCTCTTCTCCTGCCTCCTCACCCTCCTGCTCTCCCGCCGCCGGTCCTTCCTCAGCGCCTCCTCCTCCTCCTTCTGCTGCTGCTTCCGGTGTGCCAAGAACCCGTTCACGTCCTCGCTCACATAATCCTTCTTCTTCTTCCTCTTCCTCCTCTCCTTCTCCTCCTCCTCATCCTTTCCCGGCCGCCCCATCTCTTCCCACGGGGTCGCGTTCAGCGCTCTCTCCCCAGGGGGGACGTTCCGCCGCGCCCAGCGGGTCATGGATGGAGGGGAAGGAAACGGGGGAGTGGAAATGAAACGGGGGGTCCCGCAGGATTCCGGGAGAAAGACCGGCCTCTTCGCAGAACCCGGCGGCGCCGGGTGATGACGATGGAAGAAGGAGTAGGAAGAGGAGGAGCGGGACCGAGGCGGAAGGAGGAGGTGGAGCCCCCGGTATCGAGGGGGCGGGAAATAGTGAGGGGGGAGGAGGAGGAGGAGGAGGAGAGGGAGCCCCCTGGAACCGAGGGAAGATGGAGGTGGAGATGAAGGAGCAGGACCCGGACGGAGGGGAGGAGGAGGTGGGGACCCCGGACCGAGGGGGACGCGCCGTGTTAGGGGGGCGGGGGCTGCGGGCGGCTCATCCCATCCCACTCCCTGCCGTGGGCAGGGACGCCTTCCACTATTCCAGGTTGCTGCAAGCCCCGTCCAACCCGGCCTTGGACACTTTCAGCGATCCAGGGGCAGCCACAGCTTCCCCGGGAAATCCATTCCAGCCCCTCACCACCCTCACAGGGAAGGATTTCTTCCAATATCCCATCTAACTCTGCCCTCTGGCAGTGGGAAGCCAGTCCCCCTAGTCCTGTCCTTCCATCCCTTGTCCCAAGTCCCTCTCCAGGTCTTCTGGAGCCCCGTTAGGCACTGGAAGGGGCTCTAAGGTCTCCTTGGTGCCTTCTCCAGGTGAACACCCTCATCTCACCCAGCCTGGCTCCAGAGCAGAGGGGCTTCAGCCCTGGGAACATTTCCGTGGCCTCCTCTGGACTCGCTTCAGCAGCTCCATGTCCCTCTGCAGTTGGACCCGAGAGCTGGAGGCAGCTCTGCAGGTGGGGTCTCACCTGAGGACTGGGAGGAGTCGCAGGAGCTGCTGCCCCTGTGCGGGACTGGCGAATGAACAAACTGGTCGCTGGAGGCTCGCACAGTACGTCTTCAGGACTGTGTTGTTGGAGGATGCTACTCAGCAGTTTAAATGTTAATAAACGCAAAACTTCTTCCCCTCGAGTCAGTCTTCTCTTTCTTGTGCTTTTAGCATTGCACTAGATCTCCATGGCATGTCCTGGTCGTCTTGAGTTGATCGTATAAGGATATCTATAATATATATATTATATAAAAATATTATATATTCTTCAATAATTATCCTTAATGCTTTTCTCTCCCTGGGGAAATGGCCGTACTTTACCGTTTTTCCGCGGTTTTGAGCCCACTAGAGGGAGATGTTCACAAAGTGTGTTTTAAACTGCATCGCTGCTGCTTAGAACGAGCACTGATTTAAGTACAATGAGCACTGACTGCAGATAAAAATAATTGATGAACGCCGTTTGAGAGCCACTGCTCAGGAAATAAAACCAGGGAAAAAATCAGTATTTCATTTTAAAATTAAAAGTATCTCGTTTGCTGATGTAGTTACAGGTCAATCACAGCATGAGGTCCCAATTGTTCCTACAACTTGCTTTGCTTTCTGCTCTGCTGAAGTGCTAAATGTGTTGTCCTTTTTCAGCCATGAATTTTATGTGTTTATGTCCAGGCAAGATCAGCTGCCCTTATGATCCCCGACTCGGTTTGCAGGCAGTGGAAAAGGGTGTTTAATACCTTTCAGCCAAATCAGTAAGACAGTATTTCCCCCACAAAATCACTTAAATTTGACAGTGGCCACACCTCTTTAAATTTTCACTGGTTTATGTTTGTTCCAGTTTGACACTGGGAGCTCACCTGTAGCTGGGCACCAGGTGAGAAATGAGCAAGACAGCAGCCATGCAAGTAATTGTAACATTTTTTGCCTTTTTTTTCATATTTTCCTAAGAAACAGCAAGTTGCTTGTCCACAGCACAGTGTTCATATGTTTGTAATCCTCAAAGCCCAAAAAGGGAGGTTTTGTCTGCTGAAGAGTTACCAGAACCTTTGGTTGTGCACACATACAACTGATGTTCACTGTTTTTTGCCTGTGTGGTTTGGATATTTAATGCTACTTGCCAGAGTACCACGATGACGTTTTCGTGGTTGCTTTAATTTTGATTTGAGGGAGAGAAAGTAAATATAGAGCCTGTTTCCTCTTAAATTCTTTTATGTCTGCAGTATTTAAGGACTTCAAGGCGCTGGGTCGATTAGTTAATGGTACCAAGCCTGCTAGAGTCAGATGGGCTTCATCTATCCAGCAAGGGCAAAAGGACTGTAGCACATAAGTTGTCAGGGCTGATCAGGAGGGCTTTAAACTAGGTTTGAAGGGCAAAGGGGTTGAAACCAGGCTCTCCAGAGATGAGCCTGAGGGTGGAAAGTGTGAGTTAGAAGTGAAACCAGCAGCCCAGCTGAAGTGCATGTACACCAATGCATGCAGTGTGGGTAACAAACAGGAGGAGCTGGAAGCCATCGTGCAGCAGGAAAGCTGTGATGTAGTTGCCATCACAGAAACGTGGTGG
>JAWWLV010000100.1:8519450-8555014 GCA_035041135.1 Platyrinchus mystaceus | reverse complement strand
CTGTGTCCAGTTCTGGACCCCTCAGTTCAGGAAGGATATTGGGGTGCTGGAGCAGGTCCAGAGAAGAGCAACCAGGCTGGTGAAGGGACTGGAGCAGAATTCCTATGAGGAGAGGCTGAGGGCGCTGGGGTTGTTCAGCCTGGAGGAGGCTCAGGGGAGACCTCATCACTCTCTACAACTCCCTGAAAGGAGGTTGTTGCCAGGTGAGAGTTGGTCTCTTCTCCCAGGCAACTATCAGTAAGACAAGAGGGCATGGTCTCAAGCTCTGCCAGGGAGGTTTAGGTTGGATATTAGGAAGAAATTTTTAATCAGACATCGGAATGGGCTGCTCAGGAAGGTGGTGCATTCACCATCCCTGGAGGTTTTTAAGATAAGACTGGATGTGGCACTCAGTGCCATGGTCTAATAACCATGGTGGTGTTGCAATATCCCCTTCAGAAAACCTGCTCAGCTGACCATCACTGGATGTTATTTCCACCAGGCTGTGTTACTCTGGCTCTAATTCTTTCAGGGTGTTTAACAAGTGCTTAAATATGTTCCTCAATCAACTTTTATTGCTGGATCAACTCATATATTTAAAGGTTTATATTTAGGCAAGTCCTTAATTGCCAGGATGAACTGAAGTCTTAAGTGGTTAAAGCCTGTGGTCAGTTATTTTATTTGGTAGTTTTACACTGGAAAGCTGCTGTTTGTTCTTTCTGTATCAGAAGTATAATCTGAGAAACGTGGCCCAAGTAGGAATTTTAGACACACACTGTCGGGATATCACAAGAATTTTTCCTGGAGTTAGTTTTTATGGCTGACTGTTAAGAAAATGTTTTCTCATAGGATAACCTAATTTTTGATTTTTCAGAAATACACAGCGTAAGTCTTTAAACTTAAATTGCACAGCACTACACTTAAACTAGTATCTTCATGTCACAAAGTTTTAATTTCTTGGGTTGAAGATATGAAAGAATGAAGAAAAGAAGAATGGGTCATCCTCCTATATTTGAATACAATGGCCTCTTCTGCAGTAGTGGCTGTGCTTTGAATAAAGCTGCTGGATTCCACAGATAAAAGGGAAAACAGGCTGAAGCTGCAGGCAAAAGCAAACAGAGAGGTAGAGATTCTATGGACAGAATAAACCGCAAGGGATGGAGCTCCAATCTTTTCAGTCTTATTCATTTCTCATATTCAAGAAAAGTACAAATCCCTCATTTTACAGCAAGAAAAAAGATAAAAGTGCCAGTAGTCCATGCAGTTATTTCCAAGTACCAGCCTAATGACCAGTAGTTTTTAAGCCCAAATTCTGCTTCAGGAAGAGCCACAAAACTGGAACACGACACTTTCATAAAGGCTTAGACAGAAAACTTACAGACAGCATTTTCAGACAAGAATAGCATAAAATGAGCTAAAATTCATTGACATAATTTATCGACCTTTTTCCCCCTTTTGTTGGATCCACCTGAGTTCCATGAAAAATGGTTAGATGAACTTTCATATATTTTTGTGATATAATTGATATTTTCTCATTAAAAGCCCAATCTTCTTCTATAATAATTTATACTGAGTGAATTAAAAGTGTAATTTCACTCACAGCAATACCCTGTGCAGTAAGTGTTTGTGCCCTCTTGGAAGACTGGACTTGGTAGAACTTCTGTACCACAGGCAGTGCCTTTTGGTGTGTGCCACATGCATTTCTGCAGGCAAAAGAAATTACTGTTTAAGTCATTCTTTTATTTAAGCCTTAAGCTGAAAGTAAACTGTAGGAGGTGTTGAATGAATGTTCAGAGTCTGTCCAGTCAGTTTTTGCTAGGACAGCAAATGATTTCAGGTGTGAAGTGTCACACGTGAAATCAGTTACAACTGTTGTATCTACAGACTTCAGAGAGTGGTTTGGATTGAGAGGGATCTTACAGCTTATCCTCTTCCACCCCCTATCATGAGCAGGGACACCTTCCACTATTCCAGGTTGCTCCAAGCCCCATCCAGTCTTGCCTTGGACACTTCCAGGGATGGGGCAGCCACAGCTTCTCTGGGCAATCTGTGCTGGGGCCTGACCGCCCTCACAGGGAAGAATTTCTTCACAATTCCTTCTTTGCTTCTGTCAAACTCCCTGGAATTTCCACCAGCCCATTTTTGCAGTGAAATGCCCTCTGAAGAACAGCCCTGCTCTCCAGCTGTACAGCTGCTCCCTTTTGTTGAGCACCAGCAGTGAACTGACTGTGAGATGCACCTCATCATCCAGGTTGTTAGTAAAGGCATTACAACAGAATCATCAGCTCCAATACCAACCCCTCAGGAATGCTGGTAGCAAGTGGCTGACAGCTGGATGTTCAGCTGCTGCCCATCAGCAGTTTGCAAGCCAGCAGGGGAAAAGCAAGTAGAGGCTGAAAACTGAGCACATTTGGCTCACAGACAGATTTTGTGTTGAGCTGAGGGTTTTGGAGAGCTAACACTGAAATCTTTCAAGTTTTACTTATTTATGTTCTATGTAAAATCAGCAGAAGTCTCTTTGCTTCCCCCAGAATTTCTATTATTAACCAGCACTTGGAAAGCCAGTAGCAAAATGTAAGTGAATGTTCCCAGCATAGATGAGGAAGAACCAGCAGTCACATGGAAGCTCCAACCTGCTTTACACTCAACAGCTTTCACCATGCTCCTGATTATCGAGAGCTGCTGATTCAGCATCCAGCTCTCAATTAGCTCTCAACTGTAATTTTTAAAGTTTGTAACCAGTTATGGCCCAGCTATCCAGCCACAACTCTGCAGATATGACTCACTGAGAGACCTTCCTGTGAACTGCTGTTCTGAATGTGGTGGCTGTGAAATGCTGAGTGTTTCAATACGCAAAAAGGAAGCAATCAAAGGGACTGTCAGCATCTGCTGGTTTTCCCTTTCCACAGAGCTGCTTCACACATGAAATCATGGTGAGCATGGAGATTTGTTAGCAAATCCTCAGACACTTTGAGGAGTGACAGCTGAGCTGGGTCCCTGTTACCTGGAACAGGCCGTGCTGGGCAGGGTTATGTGGATATCAACAAACTGATTTGCCTGCTGTTTTTTGGGCCACAGCCCAAGGCCATGGGGCGGAAATGAATAGGGTGGTTACAGGAGCTAATGTAATTATGGCCATAAGTGCAAGTGCAGTGTAGAACTTGAGTACTACTACTGGAGTAGTACTTACCACCAACCAAGAAAGAAAGGGAAGCAGTGCCCCAAAGAGAGTGTAGGGAGGTGGTTGTGTGGGTGCAGCCCAGTGAAGCTGCACAAAGATCAGTTTCTGCCAGTACAGCCAGACATTGAGGAGACCTCAGGTATCAGGTAGTGTTTTATTACACAACGTATTTATACAGACATATACAGAGGTGCCTTCCCATCAGAATGGCAGCCACCAGTTTACCATCAGTTGCCACCATCAGCAGCAACATCATTTTCTGACAAACTGAGGCAGCGGAGGTGGCACCCTGATGTCTTGGCCTCTTTCCAGTTTCTTTTCACAGTCAACAAGGTAATTGACCCCGTCGATGACAATCTGGACCAGCTCCACCTACAAAAACAAGAAGAAAATAGTAGTAATAGAAGCTTGAGCTCATCTGTTAATAGAGGAGTAGAAAGTTGTCTTGTACTGCAACGACAGCAGGTAAAGCTGTGAGGTAAAGTGACCCCTGAGGAGGATCACGGCATGGAGATCACACACCCTCTGGTGTAGGGAGAATGGGTCTTGCAAAGCCATAGTAATTCCCTTCTCCTGTTTGCCCCATGTTTGGACCACCAGAAACAGAAACTTTTAATTAGGTCCCTAAAGTTATTTCCACCAAACTCTGCTCCCATTGGAACAAACCAGACAAAAGTCCTTACATAAAATGTTTAGGCACGAGCTGAGAGATCTGTTTCAAAGGTGACCATGAGGGTCTTCCCTGGGTGTGTGCTGGGAAGGAAGGCCTGGCACAGCTTGTTCCCCACACTCCATGTAGGAGGATGAGAACATAACCATGCTGTGTGTACTCAGCATCACCAGGCAGGTCTTGCTGAAGCACTGAAGTCCCTTGCTGGGTCTCTCCAGCTCCAGGCCCGTAACACCCTGAGCTTACAGGAATATTCTTGTGAGCACAGAGACATGGAAATGAATTAGCATGGGTGTTGGTGCAAGGAGAGGAAGGCAGAGGCTCATTGCCCTGGTTCCCGCTGGCCCTGAGTGCTGCTGGAGGCAGAGGGTGGTTGACTGGGAGGATGTCAGCACTACCATGGCCTTTTAAGCTGCCTGAGGAAGCTCATCAACTCAGGGATGGGTCCTTCCCCATAGATGTCCTTCCCAATGGATGTCCTTCTTGACAGATATCCTTCCCACAAATGTCCTTCCCCTGTCTTAACCCTATAGATGACCCTGGCCCTGGTGGGGTGAATGTCCTCCCCATTCTGCCAGGCTCAGCACCCACATCTCTGGAGCAGAGCACTCATCCTGAACTCAGGCTGGCTCTGCATCATCCAGCACTCCTTGTTTTTAGCACCTGATTTACACTGGCAGGGGTGGGATCAGCTCCAGGCCAGGAGCAGCACTAAAATTTGTAATTCTATGTGCAGGGGGCAGAGGGGGGATAGGGAGAGTGGTGCCTTTGTAACCTGTTCCAGAACTGCTGAAGAATACCAGGAGCCTTGTCCCCAGCAGACTTTCTGCACAGGCTGTGACATGTGAGGACCACAGGCCCTGTGGCATTGTAAGCCAGCAAGCCATAGCACTGATATGTGTTAATCTTCATGAAATGGTTCATTAGCAACCTTTAATGACTGGCTTGTTAAAACCAAGTGCAAAGACTAAATCCCATTGTCTCTTTATTGTGACAGTTGCTGATTTTCAAGGGATTTGTTTTTACTATAAAGCATTTCAGTGACTTAACACTTTATTTCATTGCCTTTTACAGACCAGCTGTTTGGGGAAATCAGAGGTCTGAATTTGCAGCCTCCAGGAGAAAACAAATTTCCTATTAAGTTTGCATTGACCAGTAACTGAAACATAGCAAAAATACAAACAATTTTATCTTGCAGCTTTGGGAACATAATCCAGTTCTGCAAAAGCATTTACCACATAATGGAATTTATTTTATTATGTACTAAAAAAATTATTTCTTGTAATAAAACATTTCTATCCCTTTGAGTATGTCTTATCTCATTTAGATTTCAGATTCTTCAAGGTAGGGATTGTATGTTATGTGTTGGCTTAATCCTTTGGATCCTTGCTGTAGGGGGCATTACTTACTTCAGTGGAAATCTTCATATAAGCAAGAATTTGTAGGCTTAGGCTGTCAGTCAGTAGGACTCAATCATGCTGTGTAATCCTTTTGTATTACTGATATTATGTTGATATAGAGCACAAATGATGATGTTTCAGGTATTAATAGGTGTCTTTGTCACAGACTGTTTTTGCAAATAATACAGCTTAATTTTATTTCACTCTTATTTATTTCATTCACTGTAATTTGTTTTGTTCTAGATCCAAAGGAACATACATGCCTACATCAAACTTCAAAATTTAAAATTTCCAAACCTCTCTCCACGATTGTGGAGACATTCAAGGGCACCTCAGAATAAGAAAGCACAGGATACCTGCCTTGGCTCTGTCCAAGTGGTGAGTGAGAAAGGAAACCACCTGACTGGCTGTGGACTGGACTGAGTTTAGTTATGACCTGGTGCTTTGTCCCTGGGTTATATTTCTGTTATAAAAACCTACCCAGAATCAGGCTGGGTGTTGGGTCACAACAGCAGGACCAAACTGCATCCCAGGTGCCACAGCCTCTCAGGGAGGGTTTGGCTCAGAGCTGGTGGGAGGAGGCTGCAGCTATTTAACATGGCTCTTTCTGCCCTATCCTCATTAGCTTTGCTCTTGGGAGCTGTTCTGCTTTATAGAACACTTGAACATGAATCTGGAATGAGGTGTGGGACACAAGCCTCTTAGGAGGGCGGCAGCAGCAGCACCAGGCTGCAGGGTCATTTCCATGCTGTGGCACAACAAATGCTCCTTCTGACTGAAATGGCTTCAAAGCAAATGTCTGAGACAAACCCATCTCATATGGTCTGCAGCCCAGCAGGGAGGGCTCACAGCTGGCAATTAACTCTTTGCCCTGATTTAAACTTAGCTGTCATTTAAACCTAGCTCTCCTCTGTCCTTTGCTTGGAGCCACAAAGGACATGTGAAGAAGGCACCAACTCCTCAGTTATTGTGGAGTGAAAGCCTCGTCCTGCTATGTAACTGTGGATGAAGTGTGTGACTCAGTAGTGAAAGGAACACAACACCCTAATCTAAGCCTTGCTTTAGTGCCTGATTCCCTGGGTGGGTTAGGACTCCATCCTTGCTCCTTTCTAGCACCTGCATACTCTCACAGAGGTCCTCAGTGCATGGTGCCAATCACATTTGTGCAACTTGATCAGGGTTGGTTTTTTTCATTGCCATAACAGGAGTATTTATCAAACCCTTCATGCGCATTAATAATTTTTTCTTTCAATAAGCATTTCCACTGGACCAGATTCATCAGGAGTAAAAACTGGCGTAGATCCACTGAGGTCAGTAGAGCAAACTCAACTGCAGGGAAACTGACTTGTGTCAGCACAGATCTGAGATAAAAGGCAAGGAGAAAAAGCAGGAAAAAACCCCAAAAAACGAGGACAGGTTACCTCTGAGCGGCCAAGGCGGTCCAGGTTGGAGATGTCGTACACATCAGCCACGGCTGCCGTGTCTACTCCGCCTGTGCCACGCTTCTGCAGACGCAGGTTCTCCAGGATTTTGGGAAACCTGGGGTCCTGTCACAAGAAACAGGTTTGAGCTTACTGCCTTTCAGTGTATGTGTCATGTTGTGTCCTTGCCATGCTGTGATCCATGGATTAACAGCATTGCTGGAGGGACAGGCAGCGGTGGAGGTGGAAAGTTTTCTCATCCTTGGATTACTGCTAGTCCTGGGTACTTCCTGCTGAGTACATTAATTTCCATAACAAAGACAATAATTTGCAGAATTTAAGCATGCTCAATAAGATGTGCATTGCACACATCCTGCTAATGTGTTCCTTTATAAATCAGGAGAGCTGAGTTATGTCACTGGCTTTTTAAAGGACTCGCATACCTTGCTCAGCCTGGGCAGCTTCACATGGACTCCAGCTCTCAGACCAGTGCCCAGGTTGGAAGGACAGGTCAGGACATACCCAAGACGCTCATTCCACATAAATTCCCAGCCACGTTCCTTAATTAATCTCTCCACCTAGGTGGCAAGACAGAAAGAAAGCAAAAAGGGCAACATGCAAATGTCTCATTTTAAGATGTCTGTTGGTAGCTGAGATTCTTCTTGCCATGTGTTTGTGTTGATGAACTTCACTAACACCAGTGAGTGGCAGGAATTCACACCTGGGTCCAGTCTGGTTTAGGTGTGACACAAATACTTGCACTCACCAGGTACAAGAAGGATTTCTCTGTCGTTTTCTCATGACCACTACCTTGCAGACTCCTTGCCACTTCATCGTGAAGCTCCCTGTCCTGGTGTTTTTGAAAAGCCTTAGCTCATGAAGCCATGTCTGAGATTGTGGCTGTTGCCATTTGTTTCTAACTTGGTAATTTTGGAGCTAGTTTGCAACACACAATCCCAAAAGACTCAAACACTATAAAGCAAACAAGGAGCTGACCCTGAGTTTTGGGTAATTTTCAAGGTGATGCCCTGACTCCTGGGGGAGGACACTTGGCTTCTAAATGTCCAGTATTAACAGCCACACTTTCTTTATAAGGAGACAACACAGCTTGTACATAATGCTTTTCATTAGTAAGTCTCTTACCAGATTAGACAGGAGAGTGAAATAATTATCTTCAGGAAAATCACAAGGGTCTATTAACCTTTGAGTAGGCTAGTACTTTTTTCACCCATCTGCTCTTCCCAGGTTTACTCATGCAATCCAAATACAATTTCAGTTCAGTTCTCTTCTCCTCCTGAGGAGAACTGGATGCATAAATCAGCTCATGCTTACAAGACTTCTGCAAATATAGCTGAATACTTCTGTTCTGCAGAACTAAATGTCTACATACAGACTAAATGTCCCTCTAAAAATCATTGCTGTATTGTGTGAGCACAACAGAACAAATGGTGGGAAACTAGGTCTGATTTCCTGCCCCAGACACCTGTGCTGGTGATAGTTCCCAAAGCTGCCGGAACCCCATTGCCTGGCCAGGTCCACAGGTGCTGCTCTGCTGACATGGGCTGAGCACAGTGGCAGTCAGAGCTGGGAGCAATCTCTGCAAACTGTTTTACCTGGGCCATGCCCTGTGCACTGCTCAGCCCCAAAGGTGTGCCCTGGGAACCAGCCAGGGCTCAATGACCTCCCGGGTGGCATAAGAGCACCTGTCAGGTGACTTTATTTTTTCTGTGCCCCAAAGCCCACTCCATACTCAGGCTTCCCCATGGATGCTCTGAGCTCCCTCTGCTTCCACAATAAAGACTCTGTAGGTCCTGCTTGGCCTTGCTTTTTTTGACTGAGAGATGTGAAGTGATAAAAAAGGGGTGCACAGCTGTATTAGTCCATGGCAGGGGCTTGGAACTAGTTGGTCATTAATGTCCCTTCCAACCCAAACCATTCAAGGGTTCCATGATATTGCCTGTGGGACACAGTAAAGTCCTTTTTCTCTGTTAAATCAACTTTTTCTGTGTCAGAGCAGTACACAGGACTGCACTGGGCCCAGAGACAACTTGAGTTATACTTGGACTGTCTGGACAAAACTGTTTTAAACCACCATGTCATGAAACCTTTTTTATCACTGTGAATAGCTAGGCCAGAGTAAAATCCAGGATTCCTGGCTATCAGTTCTTAGTATTTTAATCATAAACCCCCATACTTCCCCAAAAGTGGTCATGGGTCCTAACCCTTGAGTCCTGTGCACAACCTCAGCAGCCTCCACTCATCTCCTAGCATCAGGGACAAGAACCAGGAGGCTGAGCCAAATAAACTCTTCATTCAGGCAAATCAAACAATACAAGTAAAATGCTTGATTTATGAACTTCCACAGTCCACAAGCCCAAAATGGCAAAAAGGGGGATATTTATTTGTTTTTCCCTACAACTCAGTTACCAATTTGCTCATGTTTCCTCCTTTAACTGCTGTGTGGACTGGTGTTACTCCATTTTGCTGCTCCCTGAGATGTAAGCTCAGTGTGAACCACAGGGAGCAGTGCTGACAGCAATAAACAAACAAGAATAATAAACTCACTGAGATACTACCTCTTTTAAACCACGGCAGAACCTCTCAAACACCCGCTTCATGTTGCCACCCTTCTCCATGGAGATCACCCTGGTGTGGTCCTCTTCATTAATCCAGATGAGAAATGTCTTCTCATTGTTATGCCTGGTTGAGGGGGATGGGGGGGGAAAGAGTGTCTTTAAAAAGGCAAGCCCTGAAAAATAGCTCTGAGTAGTCTTGGTTTTATCATAGTCTTTCAGTGCAACAGAGATATTAAGTGTGGAGTAATAACCTTGTGTGTGGTGAGGGATTTGAGCTGATTTCACTGTCAGATCTCTCATGCCAGTGGCATGTCTCTTGGGCACAGCTGAAGTAACTACTGATCACACCATGCTGCTGCAGTGCTGAGTGAGGGAAAATGTGTTGTCCTCTAGTAGGAGCACAGCTGAGGGGTGCAGCCAAGGGAGAAGGCAAGCCCTGCATCCTCTGCCACCAGGGATGGGGTTTATTGTTCTTGGAAAAAACAAAAACATGCTGTTGGGGGCCAAGCAATATGCCCTTACTGACTTGTGTTCTCACCTAAATCAAATCCCAGTGCACTAGATGGCTGCATCAGTCAAGTGCCGTGTTCAGGGGCTGCAGATGCTGCTCCCAGATAGTGCTGGTTTGTCAGTCAAAGCAGAAACACCTGAAAACACTCTCTTGCTTTGGACAGTCATCTTTGTTATGTGCTGTGTCACACACGAGGTCACTTTCCCTGGCTTCTTCTCCACTTTCCCTGTCTCCTACTACAGCTTTTCTACAGCATGTAGAAGGTGATTGATGGGATCAGACTCATTTGTGCCAACAGTGAAATACTACCAGGCTTGAGACACATGAAAGTGGAATTTCAAGATCACTGAGAGCCTGACTTTCAGCTGGTCTTTTACTGTGTTTCCTTTTCCTTTTTACACTTGGAGTTTGCCAGTGGAACACTGAGGAGGTGTAAACATCCTGTGCCCTGACACTGGGTCACTCAAGGTATAGTCACCTCATCCTCAGTCACATAAAAATGCTCAGGGGAAAGTTTTACAAATATTCTCCCCTCCCCCTTTAATTAATCAAGTTGCCCCATTGCTTTAAGAAAGATGCATTTGAACTGTGCCATTGCTGCTGGTGATGTGGGTGGGAATAGTCCTGCAGCCCACAACAAGGACAGGATCACAATCATTAAAGGCAAAATAATTTCCAGAACCTATACTCTTTTTGACAACAATTTCTTGCAAAAGAAGGCAGGTTTTCAAAATATTACTTACAGAAATACTTTCCAATCACACTAATATTTTTTTTCCAGTCTGCATGATATTTCACATGTAAAAGAAGCCAAAACCAGGTCTGTTTTATTCAAGAGATCCCTGGATAGAAATTAAATTGCTGGTCCTTCTCCTGTTTGTTTGTAGAGACAGTGAATGATGTGCCTCAAGCTTTATCTTTTTCCTTTCCTCAGATTTAGAGGGGGACCAAGGAACCTGCATCCTGTTGAATCTAATAGGAAGCTTGTTGAAATAAAATAATCCTTACAGTTTTCCAGCAGGTCATTGGGTTTCATGGGTGATCTGGTTTCACAGCTAGGTGATTCCTCAGAATCCTTTCTGCCTCACTGTTCAGCATTAAAGCCTCTGGTAATGCCTAGAAGTACAGCAGGTTGGATGCAGATGCTGTGCACTGCACAGCCTCCCCCATCCTCTGCTAGTGGGTGTGTGCACTCATCTCGGAGTTGTTATCCCTTTATCTCCACAGAAAATATGGCATTTGGGCACAACATGCATCAAGTGTGTTGTGACAGTAGAAAAAAACCTAGAACAAAACAGGAAATTCAACTTCCCTGTCTCCTTTTTGTCCAGATTATTTGGAAAGAAAGAGTTACTTTCAGCCCTGGGAAATAGAACCCTTTTTTTAAAAAAAGCCAACTGGACACGCAGTGAGTATGGGGACAGAGTGGCTGCAAGGTTAGGACAAGCACGGAGGTTTGTAACATGATCTTTAAAGCACACACAAGTTCCTGCACGTCACACAACATACCAGATTCCTCTGGCGTCTGGCCAGTCACGTGCCATCCCAGCACATGTTAGCAAGGGGGACACTGGCTTGTCAAAGAGAAAATGATCCTGGGTGCCAAAACGAGGCCAAAGGGAGAGAAAGAGAAAGAGGGAGAGGAAATAAAACAAAATTCAGGTTTATTTGAGGCAGCAGTGCAACACTGTCCAATACATTTTATGTGTAGGCAGTTGAAGCACAAACAAATCACAGAGTACAGCTTGTGAACCTGGTTCCTTTGCTGGCAGCTGAAAGCACTTTACCCAGGTGATTTTCTTGAGTCTTGCAGATTCTCATTGACATGGGTAAAGTGACCATGTTTTGCCAGAAGTGTTTTTCAAATATAGGGAGGGGTGGAAGTTGGGACCTAACACGACATGGACACACCAAAGGGTACTCTGGAGGGACCTGTCTGCCAGATCCAGAGAGGTTCTCTGCACACACATGTCTCAGGGTAAGAGAAGGTAACAAGTTCTTGAAGACTGAAAAAAAACCTCACAAAAAGTGCTAGTTCTGAAAAGATTCTTCTCCAGCATAAAGATATTTATTCTGAGCATTAAGTCAAGGTAGGAATTAAACCAGTGCTAATCTTGACTTTTTGGAATCAGACTCATTCTGTTCCTTAACAGAGATGCTATTTCTGATTTAATAAATGTAGCACTTGCTGTGCCACCAACTTGCCACATTCCAAATTGTTTAGATTTTTTTAAAGTAATAGTTGGGGTTTTGTTGGTTTTTTTTTCCCCCAAACCAAATAAGTATTTGATTTTTATGTGTGTCCTGAAAAATTACTAGTTCTTAATTACTTGAATACTGCCATATCAAATGTTGTGTGGGGTTTTTTAGCTTGGGGTGTTGGTTTTGTTTTGTTTTTTACATCTCAGGTTTAACTAAGAATAGTGAGGAAGCTATCCAGAATACATGTGTAGACACACTGATATGCTTTACATCTTTTTTGCTTTAATGGAGAATTTTAGGTTTCACCTTTGAATACCCTGTGATGGACATGGTGCAGCCAGAACTCCAACCATGCAGAAAGAGAAGGAATAGAGATCTCTTTGCTCATCACAGGGATACAAAATTTCCTTCCTCAGCTGGCTCCACTTGACACTTTTTCTTGAAAGAAAAATTCCCCCTTTTGCAAGAAAAGAGCTATTAGTTTCCCTTATGTGCATTTGGTCAGATCTGCAAAGTACTCAGCCTTCTGGGCTGAGAGCCAGTCATGTAGCACTGATTTGATATCACTGAGATCAGTTTGATCTCACTGAGATCAAATGGTGCTTTTGAAAGCCTGGCACAAAGTGTGATTCCACAAGGATTCAAGGTCCTAAAGTACTGGAGGGGGTAAGGAATGATGTCAGTTAAGGGACAAATCTGAGCTTACACACTCAATGTTCTGATTTCTATAAATTTTTGTGAATATAAAGCACAAAGCAAGGTAAAATGCTGAATCTGTGAAGCCTGTTCCACTTTCCACAACATTTAGCCTTAAACCATGAAGGAATTACACACTGCACACTCCTATTTCAGCCTCTGGTTTCTCAGCCTGTCCTGCTGAGAAAGGCAAGGAAATAAAACCTGCAATAGCTCGTCAACATCTTGTCAATAAACACATTACCAGGGACATTCAATAAAAAAAGTTATTGACCTTACCTAAATTATTAACTGCCAGTTAATCCAGACTGTGACCCCTATTTTGAGGTTATAAATAGTTATGTTACCTCATCAGCTCCCTTTTTGTTGATGTTATGGATTAATGTACCATGAATATAGCTCAGAAGGTACAGCCATTTCATTAGATATTTAAAAAGCACTTTCAAGCTTTGTTTGACATGTCATATGCTGTGACAAAATCCATGGTGAAAATCCTTGTGTTTCAATCTGTGTGACAATGAAAGCTCTCATTATGGGCCTGATCCTTCAAATTCTGAAACACAGTGACTGGACTGGGAAAAGGTCATCTGGGTGCAGTAGGTTACAGTCATTTTAGGGAAATAAGAATTAGTGTAGTTTAGCTTAATGAAATTACAGCCAAATTTTGGGAAATTAGAATTAGTGTAGTTTTGGCATAAGGAAATCTCAGCCAAAGCCCCCCACCAGGACAGTCTAAAAAACAGATATCATGTATTGCCTATTGCAGTGTAGTACCTTTAGTTAGAATGGTTATTAATATAGAAAATAGCAATCTTTGCTCAAGGAAATGGCCAGGAAAGGTCCTGAATTCACCTCATTTGTCCAAAGAGGTGGCAGCAGCCAAGTGTGTTTGGTTTGACACAGATCTTGCTCTATGTGGTATAAGCCCACATTTCAGACCTACACAGCAACATGCTTCACAAAAATACAGACCCTGGATGATTTGCTATTCCACTGAAGATATTGACAGGCCATTGACTGTAGGGGTAATGCTGTGATGACCCTCCCTAGTCATGCAGGACAGCGAGTACCCCGGAGGAGGATGAAGATGGAGTGAAGGGGGTGTTGTCACCGGGACTGTACTTACGTCGATGAGCTGCTGCTGCTCCCGCTCAGTCATGGTGGTCAGGCTGTAATACTTGCCCGAGAGGTCCCCCTTGAGCCCAGAGAGCGCGGTGACCACGACGTTCTCCACCTCCCTGCGCTCGGCCCGGGTGCATGCGGGAGGGAGGCTGAGCCCGCGGATGCTGCGCCCAGTCCGCACCCGCGAGGAGAGTACGTAGCGCTCGTCGAACTGCCCGTGGGTGATCTGGGGGGAGGATGCTCTGTTAGTACACACACACACACACACACACACACACACACATCTTGTAGTCTGCTGTTAAAGCAATCCAAACCCCATCCCGCAAAAAGACGGGCATCTTCCTGCCCGGCTGCCTGGACATGGCAGCCTCTCCTCCAGACCACAAACACTCAGGGCACCAGGAGCCCTTCAGGAGTTTCAGGCACTAGGAACTGTTTTATGGAGCAATGTGCTTCTTTGGCTGGATGAACATGTTGGAGTAACCAGCTCATCCTTTGTGGTCCCAAAATATGAGGGAATCTGGGTGGCTTTTGGACATAAGGATATGGGCAAAGGCAGGAAACCAGATGGGGAAGATCCTCTGGAAGAGGGAAGCCTAAAATGAGGCTGTAGTTGAACTATGAAGGAAATATTAAGAAGCAGTTCAGATTTGACCACATGTATGTGGGCATATTGGATTAAACTCCTTTCATTTCAACCCTTACACAGATGGTTATCCAAGGATTTCCAGCCCACCAAATTGCATCCAAATCAGCCAGTAAGTCAACTTCATCGGGTGCCAAGCTTAAATGTCTCTGTGCAAACACACTGTGGCATAGGGAGTAAACAGGAGGACTCAGAGGTGTGCCAATGCCTGCAGGGCTGTGATCTTAGCAGCATCAAGGGGATGTGGTGGGATGGCTCCTGTGACTGGACTGTTGGAATGAAAGGATACAGGTTCCTTGGGAAGAAAGGCAGGAGAGCTGGGGAGGGGGTGTCACCCTTTACAATGATCAGCTGAAGTCCAAGCTCACTACCCCGAACTTCAGGAGAGCAGATTTTGGCCTCTACAGGAATATGCTTGTTAGAACACCATGGAATAAATCCCTGGAGCGAAGAGGGGCCCAAAGAAGCTGAGTAATATGCAAGGATTGACTCCTCCAACCTCAGAAGTGATGCGCCCCAACAAAGAGGAACTCAGGAAAAAACACCAGGAGGTCTCTGTGGATGAGCAAAAAGAGCTCCTGGTCTAGCTCAGACACAAAAAGGAAGCCTACAGAGGGTAAAAGCAAGGACAGGTATCCTGTGAGGAATACAGAGACGCTGTGGCTGCCCCATCCCTGGAAGTATCCAAGGCCAGGTTGGACAGGGCTTGGAGCAAACAGGGATAGTGGAAGATGTCCCTGCCCATGGCAGGGGGTACAACGGAATGAGCTGTAGGGTCCCTTCCAAGCCAAACCATTCCATGTCAATTCTGTGATCTGTAAGCTCATGAGCAGATCCACAGTGCCCAAATGCTTATTTCCACTGGGACTGAGTCCCTGCTATGGACAAGGGATGCAGCTGACAGGGCTGAGTGGCATCCACTTTCCTTAGAGCTGATGTCTTCAGAGTTGGATCAGGAGTAAGAAAGTTACTGTTGCATACAATACCATCACTGTAATAAGCAGCTCAAATCCTTTATTGTCTCATTGTTTTATTTCAACCCTACCTTGGATGCATCCAGGTCAGTGTGATGCTTCATTGTCCGTGGATCGTAGCCATTATGTCTCGATTTAATGACAGGGTCGAAAATCTCAGCAAACACCTATGGAGTCAAGAGAATCTAGAAAGAGTCTGCATGACAGAAATGCTTTGATGTACCAACTCCAGACAGAGCAGTCCCTGCCTGTATTTGCCACAGACAGGGACTGGACGTGGTGAAAACCATATTGGGTTTTGGGGTGTATTACCAACCAGAACACACACTCAGAACGCCCCAGCCACTTGCCTCTTGGCTTTGGGTTATGCAGGGTTACCCTGTGTTTTCCCTGCAATGGGATACCAGTCCTGCTCAGTCACTTGTCTCGGGTGTGCCAGCACCAATCACCACTTCACCTTCAGATGAGAAGCAGTGGCACATCTGGACAGGTAAACCAAACCCCAGGAGGGGACAGTCTGGAATGGCAGGTATCCCAGTCCACCCTCAGCTGCCCAGAGCTTGGGATACTGTTAAGAGACTGTAGAAATAACAGGTACCATCACAGTAGACTGAAAGAAGCAGACCACAGAGGTCTGTAAAAATAAGCGTTTTCTTCTGTTTTCCTCTTGTCATTGCAGAGGTAAATAAACTGTCCACCCTAATGCCATTGGTCTTCATTTTTCCTCATGGTCCAAAAGCTGTGGCTTAATGAAATGATGTCTGGCACTTCCCAGAAGATGTTTCTGTTTTGCTTGTGCCTCTGCTGTTCCACAATGTGATTTCCACATTACATTCACTTGATGTGTCAGATAGCTGTGCCATAAACTAACTTTAACTGTAGGAAGGAGAGCAGCTGCTGGAGGCAAGTAGCAGGTGCCAAGTAGGTATATTTGTTAGTATCAGTTGCAGCAGAGAAGACACCTGCAGCCATACCCTATGTTCATGCTTTTGCTTATGTGGAAAAGTAGGGAAAACACCATCTTTATACACATGCCGTGCCCCTTATGTACCCTCTGAGATATAATTTGTCTTTGGAACACGTACCCTACTGGAAATCTGTCTTCACCTAATGGGAAAGGACACCATGAAAACTGACCCAAACACAACAGGGTTGTGGAAACCTCTTACCTCATAGGACTCCTCATCCCCTGCAACCATTCCCACCGTCTTAATGAAAGGGTGGCCAGGGTTGTCCACCCCGGTTTGGATGCACTGGTCCAGGGTGTACCCATTGGGGGTCATCTTGTCCCGAAGCCGGGAGTAGATGCCGGGGGTGAGGCACTCGGCCATGCAGTTGTTGTGCTTGCGCAGATCGGGATAGTCCGCGCTGGGGGTGAAAGAGCCAGAGACATTAACCTGTTCCCTCTGAACAGTGACCCTGGCTGCTTTATTACAAGGAACATGACACTCAGAGTACATTAAAACTATAGTTATTCTTTGCTTATATGTTGCACTGAATTTTAGGAAGGAAGGAAGGAAGGAAGATTCTGGTTGCTGGAACTGCCCCACAAACTGCCCTCTGTCATCAGGAAAATGAATCCCAATGAGTTCTGAAAGTGTACTAAGCTCCATTGAAGCTCTGCTAAAACACCATTATTCGGGAATAAAAGGGCTCCAGCATTGATGTGTTCAAGCAGGAAGGGAATTCAGTGTAGCTGAAGTGCTCAGTAATTTGGAGCCTAGTTGCTCTCATCCACACCAGTGGGCCTGTCTGACCTGCTGCCGGGCAGCTCTTCTGCAATACCAGGGTTTGGTTTAATGGCATCGTATTTGCACAAAGCTGCATGGTGTACTAAGCCAGGGAAAAAAAAGATGTTAGGCTGGTCTTGAAGGCCATTGCTGGTGCTATCTGAAATTGGAGATATTAGTACAGGGTGCTGTTTTTCAGTCCCTGGATAGACCACATGAGAAGTATGCCACTTCCACAGGCATCCCTTTCCTCCCAAGGGCAAGGTGTTTCTCCTACAGCCACGGCCAGGGCACTGTGCCTAGCTCCCTGCCTGTCCCCCTGTCCTCACCTCGGAGGGAAGAGCTTCCTCTTCTCCTGCACGGCAGCCTTCACATTCTGCTGGTTTAGGAGGTAGCCCGTGGTCAGCACCCCTGTCCCCGCAGCCGCAAACAGAGCAGTGGAGGCACGGCCAGCCAGCAGACGGCAGAAGGTGCCAGCCATTCCTCTCTGCAAGAGAAGGCAGCCCACGTCAGCCCACCAGACCCTGCACAGTGTCAGCAACAAGTGAACCCTCACCTCACACCACAGCCCTGCAAGAGGAGAAATTTGGTTTTATTATTGGTTTCCACTTATCCAGAGTGTTCATAAAAATTGCTGATATTCACAGGTGTATTTTCCCTATTTAATTCTACTGGGATTGTGTCTGGAGTACAGGAGGTCTCTAAGAAGAAAGAGTTCTAGCAAAGAACTCAACTATTCTTGCTGGTGATTGTGAGTTCCTTAGGAAGATATAACTCCATTCTAAAGAAAGGACACAAATTCTATGATTCTATGAATCTAAATTTACAACTACAATTTGTGTAATTGACAGAAGCTTAATCTTCAAACTGAACTCTAGTAAATCATCTTGGGGAAATGGGCATGGAAGATTTACAAGTAAACATGACCTTTCCCCCAGGATATGCTGTTTCAGTTGTTTTTTCAAAAGTTTTTTACAATGTAATTCTTTATGTAATCTTGTCAACATTCTTTTGAAGGTAATAATAAACACTTCAAAACATGTGGTTTTATTTCTAGTAAAACAAGCGTTCTAATTTCCATGTTCTAATTTTCATCGGGTTAGTTATACCCAAACCCTTTTACTTCTTCATCTTTCCCACTCCTGTCTAAAGACAAATGCATTGTTGCATCTGTATCTTCTCATTTGGTATAAAAATCTTCTCTTCTTGCTTGTTTTTCTATTGCAAAGCAATACCTCCTTTCTACATCAGTAACATATGTAAGATGAGAAACATGGATCTATTCTAAGTTTGGAGTAATTTGTTTCATGTCCTCTATTGTTTCGAAACAACGTTATATCTGAATTTTTCATTCTGTCTCCTTCATGCCTTTGAAACTCAATATACAGTTAATCCAACTTTACTTCCAGAGAAAGGTGATGAGTGATTGCCAGAAATTTCAGTATTTTTTTCACTGAAAGAATTTCCCTAAAACTATTTATTCATTTAGGTAAGCTGCAGGACAGGCTTTCATGACTGCAACAGGATTTCTCCCTCCCAAAATGTAGTGGGAAAATGTATGATTGTAAATAAAAGTCGAATAAGGGGGTTCTCATGGAGTTTTTCTGATTATTTCTTTTCTGTGTGTTTAGCAGATGGTTCTTGTACCTTTTCACAGTGCAGCATTCTTGTCCTATACTCTGGAAATATTTCCTTATGACTAATCTGCACAGAACTATTGTTGTTACACCCCAGTGTCTGAGAAACATCACGTGTATTTTCACAGCAGCCCTGTGTGTTTACAGGTCTGTTTCACTGATGCATCTTTACAGCAAGGAATTGGCTGACAGTCAAATTCCTGTCCTGAAAACTAGAAGCCATATAAAAATCCCATTTCAGATGATGATATTATGACTTTAACAACTGCAGGCACTCATCAGCATCTCCACCAGCTTGGGTTTTTTTGGAGCTTCTGAGTCCTGTGTCACTTTAAGGGACATATCTGCTGCTGAATGAATAACAGAGCTCCCTCCTCACTCTGGTTTATGCCTGTCTTTGACTGGGTGTGCATTGCTGGGCTTTAATCCCTAAAGCAAACCCTCTCAGCTTTATTGTCCGTTTTAATAATGCCCCTTATCACAAGTATTTTTCTTGTTGGTAAAGTTATCTTCCACTGTGGCTGCATGCCTTGTCCCCAGGACAGTCTGGCATTGCTGGATCTCACAAAAGGTTTCCCTTACCCTGGGACAGGTTCTACTTTACCTGACAGACAGTTCTCTGGCAGCTCTTAAAAGCCTCCAACACTGGAGACACCACAGACTGTGCAGGTTGTCTACCTAAAAGAAATAAATCAGAGTAAGACAGGCTTTTTCCCCCTTTTTTAAAAAAAATTAGTGCCTAACTAAATGTCCCTTCCTGCAACTGAAGGTAGAACCTTCTGTCTGGAGCATGGCATTGCCATCATTTATGACTGTCATATGCAAAGGATCCAGGAAAGTTGGAATTCCTTATGAGAAGAAAAACATCATCTCGAGTGCTGGGGAAAGTGACTGTAATCCTTTTTACCACAGTGATGTGACTACTAATTCAATAAATGCCTCTTGCCACAAGGGTGGGCTCTAGTCCTGAATATAAATGTATATAGTCCTGCAGCACAAATTGTTGTGCCTTGCTCAAGTTCAGCAAACAGGTTTTACATAATGGGGGTACAAAATTAATAAGAAACTTTACTTGATGGGAAACCACTGGGATTTTTTTCAATTTTTTTTCTCTTCACAAAATATCATGATTTCTAAGTAATGCATCGCTTCAGAACAAGCATTTTAAAAGTTTCATTTTAAAAGGGTCTGAATGGAATGGTTTTAAAGTAAGGAAAAAACCTCATCAAAGCTCTTTTTCAAATCTGACCTCAAATCATTAATAGATTCAGCTGGTTTTTTCCCCACAGAAATTTTCAACCTGCCCTTACAATAGGTTTTTACCATCAATACCTCTGAGTAAAGGAATATGTTTTTTCTAGGAGCACTTTACCAGAAATACCCTGCTGTGATTCAGGTTTCACCACAGACCATCTTTAGGCCTCCATTGCAAGGATTTCACTATCACCAGGGAAATTTAACCACTGCACAGCCTAAGAAATTAAAGTGCACATTTTTCTTTTTGCTGAGTGTCTTCCTGTGTGCTCATGATAGAAAACTCATTTTCTCATGGGTATCTGTAGTGCTGCCATGGTGCAGCTGGAAAGGGGAAAGAATATTGTCTCAAGATCAGAAGAATTTTTGGGAGTATCAGTTTTAACCCTTGGAAAGGAATCTAGTTCTTTCCTGAGCTGACTAGGTGCACTGGAAGGAGAACACCTGCCTTAGGAAAGCATCTGTTTTGTGTTCAAAACAATCTAGAGAGGCCATGGTCTGGAGTAGATATAGGAGTTCTGAGGATTAATCAATCCCAGGTAAAAAAAAAACAAAATTCTTATTTCTGTCCTATGTGTCTGTTCAGATTGACTCTCTGGCCTTTGTTATTACTTTTAACAGCTTGTTGCAGAAATGTCTACACATTTTTGTACCACATGCAGCTACTTAATAATTCATGTCTCCACATCCGTCTTTTTTAATCAAGTTTCGTATTTAGTAATCGTGCTTTGACTCTGCCCTGAACTCTTTCCATTGTGTTTTATCCTCAACATCTTCACAAAACCAGAACGGTCCTTTCAAACCAGTGATGTACCAGGACCCAGTGTGGGAGCAGCAGAGTGTCTCTCCATTAAACAGCTCAAACATTTGGAGATCACACCAGCCCTGGGGACCACAGGTCATGGTCACTTGGGGTGTCACAGTCCCTTGAGTTCAGGGGGATTCATCACTCAGTAGGGAATTATTTACAAACAGGACATAAATACACTTTCAAGTAAGATTCTGTGATGGGAGTTGTCTGCAACAGCAGGAACTTTTTAATTTAAGTCTGTGTCAGTCCCATAATTTTTTTTTTTATTTTTTATTATTACTTTCATTTTCTCTTTAAACTGGAATGCTTCCCCATAAGCCAAGAAGTTTTCTCCTCTGCTGTGGGATTCTGAAGGTACCAATAACACATTCCTAAAGGGCTCCCAATTATCATTTATAGTTTTCTACTTACTTTTTATCTGTGCTAAGTGACAACCAACCTTCCATAATTTTCAAGTTCTTTCAGTCCACCACAAGAGAATTTGGGCTTTGTTTTAGACAGAATTAGCTGCATTTAAACATGCACTTATTTTTAGTTCTGTGAACTAAACCTGCACTGATTTTTAGTTCTCAGTTTGTCTAAATGAGGTCTAATTTCTATGGGATTGGACACAACACGTTTTTTGCAGTATAAGCTTTAATGATTTTAAATTTTTTATAGATTCTTAGGATTCATAGCACAAGACCTCAATCATGTGTCACTCAGATAATATATATAATATATAATAATATGTTATATATAGTAATATATAATAATCTTTAGTAATAAGACCATTTTCCCAAAAATGTTATGGATAGATCCATTAAGAGTTATTAATACTTTAATGATATAGGGCCTTTGGCATATTCAGAGATGTGACCTAAACTGAGCTGTTTCAGTGCAGGTCAGAGCTGAGCTGCTCTGCTGTCACCCAGCACCTGCACTGTCTATGTCCTTCTCCTTTGCAGGTAGCACAGTCTTCACAGTGCCCAGAGCTGGGCACCCTGTCACTGGTGAAGGGTCAGATATACGTGTCTTGGCTCATATCCAGCATCAGGCATATTTTCTACAGGTTTTGGGGTTTTTTTTCTTATTATTCAAGTATACTGCAAGGTGTTTTGAAGGCTCCAGGTATTTGAGCATAACATCTTTATTTTTATTTATTAAAGTGTTTGGATGACTTGCCTTGCACGTTTTCCCCTTGATGTCTTAGTCTGTTCATGCTTTGAATACTTGCCACATAATTACTCATTTGGATGCCTTTTGTGCACCCCCAGGATTAGAGATGCCTCTAGCCCAAGACGAGGACATGGAACACAGCTCAGTACCTCTGGGACTGGATTTTGTCACTGTCAGAAAGTCCTTTAAATTTTCACTTCCAAGGTCATTTGTACTTGTGATATCACTTGGAGAAAGCAAAAATACTGATGTACAGGAGAGGAGAAATACAGAGCAATTGTCCCATAAACAGTTGCTGTGTGTCCTCCATGCAGCAGGTTTCCTACTATGGGGCACAGTTTTGGTTAATTCTGTATAAAACACTAACTCAAAGGAACAGCTACTGCAGCATGTGGCATTCAGTGCGTGCAAAACCAAGGTTTTCTCATTCCATGTTCCTCAGTCTCACCTCATCAGCACAACAAAGGGTCAACAAATTGAGAGTCAAATTAGCATTGGCTTTTCCAAGGAAATATTCCCATATGCCCTGGTTAGTTATGGCCAGTGAATCAGCAAAATTTGTCCAAAAGGTCACAGAGGTCACAGCCTTTATCTCTCTGCTGTGCCCAAAGACCCAAGACACACTCAGTGATATCTAACCAGCCTTCAAGACACTGATACCCTGCCAGAAGTGTATTTTTGGTTTAAAACTATACTTTAATTTGTGCATCAGCCACCTTGCACTAAAAGTGGAGACAGAAGTCATCAGGAAGGTTTAAAATAAGTCACTGCTGCAAATCTGGTGCTGGCTGAGGAACAGCCCAAAGGACTGCAGGTATCCCTTAAGGTGGAGGGGCAACCCCAGCTCAAACCCCCATGAACTCACCAACTTTGCAACTACTTTTAAGATTTAAGAAAAAAAAAAAAAAAAGCTTTTGCCATTAATTTTTTCACTTTCTTGAACTTCTTTTAAAGAAGAAGCTGTCTTTTTCTCTGGATGTATTTGAGCACAGGCATTGGTTACCCCAAATATCATACTTGGAATCACGTGTGCTTTTAACCCAGAAGGGAGGAGGGTACAGAGGGTTGCAGTGACATTTCTAGAAATAGAACTAGATTAAATATTTGAGCCATGTCATGAGTGGTATTAATTGCCACTCCATGTGATCCTGAGTGACATTTTGGAGGAATAGCAGAATCATAGCTAAAGTTCACACAGGCTCAGCGCCACAGATGATGTAAACACACGTCTTAAACCACTAAGCTGTTTAGCCAAAGGTATCACTGCAGGGAGCTGGACTTCCACTTGGTGGAGGGAGAAGGAGGCTGGCCTTTTATACATGAGAAGTAATTCTTGTAAGCCAGCTAAAGCCTACAGGTGCCATTGGAAAGTTTTCTCTGCCCGTCCATGAAAGGTTCTGGCACCTTAGAAACATGTGCAATAAATGTCACGAGTCACTACACGCGTGACAGACCATTTTTAGATGCCCAGAAATCAGTTTACATTGCTCTTGTCTTGCTGTGTCATCTTACAGGTTCAGAGAAGAAGATGCAAATTAAAACATCAGATCTCATAAAGCAATATTGGTGATTTTTTTTTTGTAGTTTCACTCAAACCTTTCTGACTCATCTGGGTCTGAGATACAGGCTCCAAAAGTGCAGAAACAATGCTCCAAGTGCAGACATAATTCTGAGTGTGCCTTAATCACAGCATGGAATACCTCTACCAAAAAAATCAACTACATTTCAGTTTCTTTCTCCTTTCAATGCCAGAGGTCAGTGAATGGTTATAAAAATATTAATTTGGAAAAAAAAATTCCAAGCTGTGTATCTGTGACTAGATTCATATGAACAGAGAAGACATGGTAAAAGCTGCAACTCTTCATAGATCAGACAATGACCCCTTGGTAACAACAGGATCTTTGATTTCTGTCAGTGGAAGATCTGGGTGGTCAGATCCCACCTTGTGAGACCCAGCAGCTCAAATTCTCCTGCCAAAGCCCAGCCAAGGTGCAGGCACTGCTCACCCTTCTGAGCCCATCTGATGCTATTTTGCAGTATAAACCTCTCATCTTCGCAGTGCAGAGAGCTACAATCAAAATCACAAATATCTCATGTAACTGGAGATGTTTTCTCTGAACTTATTACACATCCTATTTTTCCCTTACCAAAATTGTTACTTAAGGGTCAGCATTAACAGATAGACTTGATGATCTTAGAGGTCCTTTCCAGCCTTAACAACCCTGTGCCTCCATAATTTGAAGCACCTGCACAGTGGGGGCTGACAAATATTTCCCTGCATCAAGTAGTTAACATACAAGTCAATAAATTATGGCCAAATTAACACCACATCGTGTGGCACTTTGAATCCATTTTTAATAACCCTCGTACTTGAAATGCTACATTTCGAGGCTACAAAACCAATGCATATGTAGTTAAACTGACCTTGAAGTTGGAGGTAGGGACGTCCTGCTGCCTGCAGCGAGCCCAGAGTGTAAAGGGAACAGCGAGTTGGTGCCCTGAGAGGAGCCCAGGTAATACGAGACGGGAAAGAGGAGGTGTGGGAAACGAAAATAATTGCTGCAGGGGCCAATCCTGGTTTGCTGGGTTATGTGAGTGGCATTTGCTGGAACAGGGGTGCCCTTGAGAACACAAGGAGGATGTAGCAGCAGTGGGGTGACAGCAACATCACCCTTCAAATGCTTCTCAAGTGCAAAGTGTTCATGTCAGCAAATGGTCAGGCAGGTGGGAAACGGCAGGAGATGCTATTCCACCCCCACGGTCCCACTTAGGAACAGCTGAAAGGTCAAGTCCTGCCTGCCTGAACAACTCCTGAGAAATATCCAGAGCAGGGAAATTCCAGCTGCTTGAATCCCATGTGGAAACAGGCCAGAGCAGGGAACCAGACACTGAAGGAGCTGAGATCACAGTGGGTGATTTTGGCTATTTTTCCCCCATTATTTCTTGATTTACAACATTAATTCTCAACTATTTGTAAGGCAGAGGAGCCCATGAAGTGTAAAAGGAGGGTATCTAAAGCCTCCTATTTAGAATTACTATTATTTTATTACTCTATTGCATTTAGAATTATAGATACATAGCAGGAAAGTACTGTAAGAAATAACACATAATGGTTTGGAAGGGAGGAAAGTATAATCAACTTCATTCACCTAGCTCTGCTACGACCAAAGCTGAACATGTACCAAGGCTGACAGGGGAACACAGAGGCCAGCACTTTGCAGCTTTTAAAAATCCAACACTTTAAAATACTTTTTCCTTTGTACATTTAATATTCTTTGAATTATACACAGCAATTTCCTAAACCCATGTCTCAGATTTTTGACCTTTAGAAAACATAGACATCTCTCCCCCAAAATGTCGTGGCTTGTTTGGACTAATGACAGCCATGCACCCCCACCATAATTAGAAATGAAAAAACCATTCCAGATCAATGCATCTGGAAAAAAACCCTCCTTACAACACATGGTTTTTATCAAATCAACACTATATTCTTGGTACTGAGAGAGGAAAAAAAAAAAAAATCCACGGAGGATCTCCTGAGGTAACATGAGTAAGGAAATACGAGCACAACAAATCCGTCCCTGTGCAGGAACTGGCAAAGGAAACAGAAACCAGCTTTCTGTGTCAGCAAACAGCCCCTGCACACCAGTTCAGCACATACCTAATTTTAAATTTTTTACTAAAGGCAGCCTTCTTTGTAAAGCACTTGAACAGGCAAGGACCTTCCCCTCAAAGTAGGGGGTACCATGAAGTGCCTCACTGTCTTAGAAAGAGGTTTAACGTATTTGCCAGCTCAGATCCTGGAGGAACAGCAGATGCAAATAAACCCCAGACTGTGAAGTAACACCACAAACACCTGGAAAACACTGTTAGCAAGTTCCCTAATGATTTCTGGAGAATATATCTTTAATACTTCAAAAATAGTTCAGCTTTACTATTGTTTTGCAATCTATTTGTTGAAGAACTCAGGTACCAAACAGTTGGGATGCTAAGAACTCTCCATGAATAATGCCCTATTTTCATGTCTATCTAACATACTTATCTAGCAATTAAAATGCTGCCATGGTTTCATCGCTTGTGCCGGGGAGGCAGCAGTAGCTGCGTGTTAATTCAAGTGCAATTAATATTAATGACACCAGTCCCTGCACAGGGAGTTCAGCTGGAATTCAGCACTAATTTGTGTCCCATTGGAGTTTGTCGTGGGAGCTGCTGAACAGAGTTACCTGTATGGACCAGACAAAGGTAATTATGTTTTAAGGGAAGGCCTTTCCGATTCACACATTAATTTCAAAGAAAATTTATTTGAAGTCAAGTTTCCACATGTGGGACACAATTTATTAGTAATGAAAGGAGTGAGGACAGAAATAAGCCTAGTTTTTCTTACAAAGTCTGTGTATTGAATTTGGAATTAGAGGGTGCTGTCTTTGTTCTGAGGAGCCTGCAATGACACTGATCACTCTCACTCCTGCTGTTGGAGTCAGAGCTCTGCTATAGTTCAGCCGCAAAGAGCCATTGGCATCCTTGTAAAGTAATAGTTGGATTGTTCCCCCAAAAGCAATGGCAATCCCAGGTTTTCAAGTTGGATGGGTCTTTAATTCTTATATTCAGAATAATGCAGTGAGGCACACTGTCTTGGCAGTAAATTTAATTGCTTACCAAGTGCTTACCAGACCTCTTACTGGGGTGTCCTCATGGCTGTGGATGTTCAATATCAATATCCTCTTACACAGAGCAAATGCAGTCACTGAGATCTCAAAATTGGGAAAACATTCCATTTTGAGGTGGCATCCAAGCCCTCCATCCCACCGAAGCTGGAGTTAAATCAGGTACTTTGTGCTAAGCATGGGAACCTATTGACCATGACCAAGTGGACAAGGAGGCACAGAACGGTTGTCCTACACTTAATATTACTCCAAAGAAAGGCACCTTAAGGTGCTATTACATGTCTACTAAATAAAGAGCTCAACGAGATCCAAATGGGGTTTTAAAAAATAACCCCAGTTATTTTAAATTATCAAACTCACTCTTCACAGGATAACCACCACACAGTGTAGGAAATGTTCTCTATAATTAGCAGTGTGTTTTCTGGCCAAACGGTGGAGAAAAGGTTTTCCTAGAAATGGAACTGACTCTTCGGACAAGCAGGAATGTCCAAAATTGAAAAGTAGTAATTTTTTTTTTTTTTTTCTTACCAGATGTGTTGCTGAGACAAATGAATCAGTTCTGAGATGGTGATTCTCAGGGAGTTCAAAACAGTAGTGACTGGAGAACCACAGCTAACAAACATTCAGATATCTTGAACTGTGGACATTTCCATCCTGCTAATCCAGTGCTTCTTTGTCCTGGAAATTCTAGCAGGAACGATTACAGGAGGAAAAAGGTGCTCTTTTCCAGATGACTTTCCCATTGAAGACGAAATTTTTACAGCAAATAAAAGGGAATAAAAATATTTGGATTTCAAGCAGAATAGAAAGTCTTGATAAGACTTTGTGTCTTTTCTGGCTGGACAAGTTACTACTTTTGGTCCACATTAAGCACATACATCAAGAATCTAGACATGATTTACACATATTGTCACCAATTTGTATAAATGCAGAGCTTCCAGGAAATGTAGTGGGGGAGAACACAATAGTAATTAAACAGTAATAATTATGTCAGTGTTTCTGATCCATCTGGGCATTTGCAGACCATGAGCATTAGTGCAGCAGGGTGGTGCCTGACTTGAAGGGAAGTTATACAGTGGAGTTTCTACCTCTAGGAAAACAAATTTGAAACTACTTCTGCCACTACTGCATTTACCAACCCACATGTACAGGGCTGTCTCCAGAAGACAGGGAACCAGAACAATGATGGCCTTAGAATAAAGATGTAAAATCAGCCAACTCTTTGGCATAAGGAAAATAAAATTGTTCAGAAAACATTGTTGGGAAAACAACCTGAAATGAAAAATACTGCACTACTTTTAAATAGCTTCTTGGGAATTATTTTAAATTTTTTATTGCACTGAAAATATCTGACAACTTCAAGGGTGCTTTCAGTTAATTTCAGTTTTTATGTGAAACACCAAAAAATATAAGAAAAACTGAGAAAATGTGACTGCAAAGTCACAGAGTACTGAATAGATATTGATTTTAATATCTTGTTTTATCTCCTTCTTACACAGATCTGATTGGCCATTGCTGTTTACTTGCCCAAACTATGCTAATTCTAGAAACGAATGTAACAGGAATCTTTCTGTATTAATGAAATTAGTGATTTTAACGCAGGACAGTGAAAGTATATAACACAAGCTGGAGACCTGTTTTTTTAGTCTCAAACTCTGTTAACTATTTTTCTTCAATTTGCCAGTCATTTATCTCCATGTGACTTGTTTTCTTATCAAGAAAGAAGAGAGACAGGACGTACTCACAAACCTACTATGTTTTCTGTCATTTTTGGGTACAAAATATGGCTTTATTACTTCTTTAAATCCAGGGCAGGACACCAGCCAAGAGAAGGCAAGGGATAATTTGACAGAAGTCCAAACCCAATGTCAGTTATTCCCAGTGATGCCCACAGCAGCTGCAATGCATCATGAGTGGAAAAAAATAATAAAATTCCGTAATTCAAACCATTCTTTCCCAGTACAAACCCAGAATTTTGCCTGACTTTTTGCCCTTAATGGTTTGCTCTTCTAAAAGACTTGCTAAATCAGAAGGAGGAGATTTAATTATTCATGATTGGGGGTTACAAAAAAGTAACAAATTCCAGTAAAGACCCTTGAAACTCGGGAAATAAAAGAAAGTTTAATTAGCATAGAGGCACAACACCTTGCCTGATATGCCTTACTAACAATACAAAGCAATAACCTCAGGTCAAAATATAAGTTACAATACATGCAAAAACATCTGGAGTGTGCATTAAGTAACATATTAGTTATAGGTACATCTGTCAAATAAACATAGATCTACTCTCCTAAGTAACAAAATGTCAGAGACTATTCAGGAGTAAAGGTACAACAGAACAACCATTGTTGAGCAGCTTATTGGACATGAAGCATCCAGGACAGTGACATTTGACCTTTGTAGGCAAAAACTGTAACAGGCAAATAGCTGAGAGCCAGATCCCCAAATACTTACAAAAAGCTCTCGGTGAAGCCTAAGGTATTATCAGAATGAGGTCTGAAGGGTTTTGCCCTCAATGAATAACAATTATGAGCAGATAAAAATGTCTCTATGGGTGAGAATTTTCAATCATCTAAGCTTAATGTTGCTGTTAAGACTAAATGGAGGAAAGACTGAATATAAATACAAATAAAACAATGGTTTTTTGTAAAACCCTTAAAATAAATAATAAGCATGAAGGAAAATTTGGGATAATGAACATGTCCTGAAATCAAAATCAACATGGTTTAAGTTAATAAATAATTAAAATAGTTAAGTTCCTTTTTATCCTAGAGAATAATAATCAGTATTGAAACCAGAAAAGCAGAAAGTGGATGGGGACCTCCTCCTTACTCTTAAATAAAGGGTGATCAGTCCCAGTTATCACTTCTCACCATGAATGTATGTGTGTGTTACAGGACTTGCCAAAAGAAAGGGGCAGAACAAACATTTACTGCCCCAGGTCTGGTTTTCTTCCACAGTACGACCAAGTCATGGGCTCAGTCCATAACAACACTGATGAATTTGGAGGGGGAGTGGGATGGGGGAGCAAAGGCTGGGGTGAAGGCAACTCTAACCCTGTATCAGCGTGTGACAAGTGCTCAGTGTCACATGAAGGGGATGTGTCTGTGCTGCTGCCCAGGCCTCCAGGTCACTGTGGGCTCAATCTGGGCTGCTATTTATGCAACAAAAAACACTGCAGAGCTCCCCTTGGGCGTTGCTGGCAGGTGCACCCACTGCAACTCAGTAGGTGAAATTTGCTATATCCCCATTCTTGCCAGCCAGCCCCTCCAGCGTATATCTGGAGTGTTCCACAGGGAGCAGCCCCTCCATCCCACAGGCACAGAGGGGCTGAGGAGCTCAGGAAGGCAAGTAGAGAGATGCTTCAGCCCTTCTCCTTCTTGTGAATCCTGAATCAGCTGGGCTTTTCCAGCTCCAATTGCAGGAAAGTGAGTCTGTTTTGCTTCCACGGCGTAAAAGCTGTGATGGACGAGATCCTAAAAGACAGCAAGACCCCAATGACAAACTCCTCACTCAGGGCCACGCTCCCTAAAATGCCAGAGGCAAACGGTGCATGTTTGATGACTGAGATTTCCATCCCTATGTGTTATGTGGCTGTGGTGGAGCGGCACAGAGGACCTGGTGCAGGAGATACACGATCCCTGTGTGCCCTACAGGCAGAGCACTGGGCTGGCTGATTACACTAGGACCAAGCAAAGCCTCACACAAAGCAGGTTGCTGCTGCCTATGGAACAGCCCACACACAGCAGCAGGACTGTGGCAGAGGCACTGGGGCCACTGACTAGTGAAGCACAGCCCAACACATGGCTGATACAAAATGTGGTTATAGGGCTGCAATGCTGGGGAGGGGTGTGGGTAACAAGGTGCATCCTCACTTTTTCAAGCACTCACCTCCTGTGCTTTAACGAATATATTGTATCCCCAAGCAAAAATAGCAACATTAGCCATCAGCAAATCAAACATTACTGTGACCATAATATATATTTAATTTTTTTTTTTTTTTTTTGTGGTGGTGGTGGTGTTGCTCTGAACATACAAATCAAGTATCTAAGCTACTCTAATGATTCTAACCTCGATTGTGCCACTGACCCAGGAGGCTAACTTTGGCATATGAGTAGTCTGTGCTTTTCCAAAGGGGTTGAACTATCACACTGCCTTCTGATTTTAAGATAGGGCTGATTTTAAGATATGGTTCAGCACCCTTGGAAAAGTCCATGTCTAACCCTTTGTCTTCCTCTCTGTCCATCTGCCACATGAGCACAGCACCAACCCTGCATGTCACAAACACTAAAATACATCATTGAATGTTCCGAACCAATATACACACAGAAAGTACAAAACAACCAACTGTGAACAGAGCAAGATGAAGAATTGTACCCTGTAACCCTAAGAACATCAGGGAAATTTGGTAAAATGGTGCACAGGCAGATAAAGCAGCAGTTAATAATGTACAACAAAGATGCCCATTGATACAGACAGTTGCTAAACATTTTCTTCTGAACAAAGAAACAATAAAACAAAGTTAGGAAATAACTTTCTGGACCACGTTTTCCCTGTTGCTCCATTACTTGAAAGGGTTTTATGACACTACTAAATGGTAAATGCTTTTATACAGAAAATACACAGTCAGTTGGTTCTGTGATCCAAATAAACCATGCTTCCCCTCATACCATGCGCTGGGATGAAATCAGCTTCTTGTCAGTCATTAGTGAAAAGAAACAAACACACATTTCAAAAGGTTTCTATAAGTAATATTTTCCATGTTCATTTTCACAGCAATCATTAGCCAGAACAATCTAAAATGCTTCTGGCATTTCCTTCTCTCTTGCTGTCTGTTCTTCTAACGGAGGAATTTTCCAGTATCTGTGACACTTCCCCATGCAGTTATTTACAAAGAGATGGTCCTTGTGGATAAGAACCTTAATGAAATTTACAGTTGCTAAGGTACATTTGTAAATGCTGGCAGTTACACTCAGACAGAACAAATGGAATTCATTGTGCAGCTCTGGGCTGGGCCAGCAATATAATTAAAGTGCAAATAAAGACAAAACCCACAAGCCAGGCAGGTCCGTTTTTCATCTTCAGCATTGAGAAGCATCATGACTGTGGTAAGATATGTCAGATCAAATAGGCCTAGGTCACAATCTGTTTTAAGCATCTGTCTCCCTGAGAGAATTTAAGGGAGGTATACGGAGATATAGCCCTATTTCTTCAACTGGCTGAATATCAATTGGAAAAGGACACTTTTCCAGCCAATTTTTTTTTTCAACAGTGCTAACACCAGTTTTATACTATGATGCCCTTTACAACATGCATTTGAGCTCACTTTCCATGCAGCTACGACAGGCCACTTTTGATCAGGAAAATGTAGGAAGTACCCACTAGCTGTAGAAATGACATCTACCTGGTACATCACAAAAGCACAGGCTCTGAAAACATTTACAAATAGCACATTTTCTCATACATATGCCCATATGCAAGTGATAATTACTAGCTCAGATAAAAATACATACTTTGTGTTTGCTGGCATTCAATGTTTGCCACTGATATGTATGATTTTAGAGCTAAGTTAGTGTCAAATGGCTGAACAAAAAAAAAAAAAAAGACATTTTTCAAACCACTGATTCCAAGTGAAACGGAACTATCACTCCAGCTCTGAGCATTCACTGCTGGTCACCATCCACTGCCAGATCAGACGTGTGTTTCTCTCCACAGTGTGTCCAGAAAGTGTTCTTAGCCCAACTTGTCAGAGAAGTGGTAGGAGGCGCAGGGAAATAAAGTGCCTTTTCCAGGACTGTGTGCAACATGACTCACCCTCCCATCCACTGCGCGTCCAGATTTCTCACTTTGTGTTTCCCAGCTGGGAAGGCTGGCAACTATGTACAGCTATTCCGCTAGTCCGTTTGCTTTCCGTGCTGCAAATACTCTCATGGACGAAAAAAATATTTACAAATTGTTTATAGGTACAATCAGTCATCTTAGAAAAGGCTGATGAGACACTTAAAGAAGAAAGTGTTTTATAAAGATTATTAAATGTATAGCAAGTGTTTTGAACAACTGCAGGTATGAAGTTTCTAGATGCTCTCTTAATGTCACTCCAAAATAGTAGATGACTGTTAAAATTCTGGTTTCTCAATGAAATTAACAGAATATGAGGACACCACCACCATTACTGCCTCAGTGGACACACAGTTAGTCATCCCAGCCACCTCATTTTGCTTACTCATCTTAATATACCTGAGTATATTGCCACCATTTAAATCTGTACCCTTAATCTGTCACATTAAGATAGCTGCAATGAGAGCCTGTTCACAGTAAAGTCTCCTATTTTCCATTAAATCATAGTCCCTACTGCAAAACATTATCTTTGTAAAGCAGCAATCAGTTAATCCAGGTAGGAAGTGTCTTTTTCTTCCACCCCCAATGCTCGTTTTCGTTGCCAGAGAGGGAAATGCTGTGAGACTCTGTATCTCTTATTGGAAAAGAGAGCTGGCATTCTTCCCAAAATTTCCCTTGCTGTCTTTACGACATGGCATGCATGATGCTGTTCATTGTACTAAAGCTTTCGGTAGACTCTGAGGCAAAGCTGAGTTTCAGGCGGGGAGTCTGGGCTCGATCTTCAGGGAGAGCTCATACAACGTATCTTCATCTATAATGAGTGTCTTGTCAAGTAAATAGTGAGTGACCTGGAATGGAGGCAACACAGATGGACAGACTGCATAGAACGGCCACAAAGATTTCTCTGCTTTCCTTCCCCTTTCAGCCCATTTCAGATCCTGAGATGCCCTCATGTTTTCCTGAGAAACCCAACAGCTCATTTGGACGCCGCACCCACCTGCAGCAATCTGGGAATTAATTACAGCCTCTTAGGAACGGACAAATCATTTGCCAGGTTACCTCAGCCCCTCTTCCAGAGTATGAGATGAATCTTCTCTGAAGCCACAGACCAGCTTTGGTCAAATTTGCATCACTCCCATGAGGGACAAACGGAAAAAGAACTGCAGGATGCCTCAGCAGGTGCTTGGGGCATCACCTGTCCCCTAAACCACTGGACTCTCAGGGCAGGAAGAATACATTTCCCTTTGAACCCCTTACACCAGGGGTCGTCAAATTACAGCCCGGGGGCCAGAACTGGCCCCGGAAGCTGCCGAACCCGGCCCGCGCCCGCCTTCCCCACCGCCATGACTTAATCCGCGCCTCGGTCTCCACCTGCCTCCAGGGGGCGCCTCTCGCCTACAAACCGGCTCCCACACATTTTGGGGGCCGGTAAACCGGCCCTCTGTCTAAAAAGTTTGACGGCCCTTGCCTTACACCCTTGAAGGCTGCAATCCCCAGGACCTTCCAGAGAAAGAGCAAAAACCTTCTCTACAAGGCATCAAACAAAGAGTTTCTGCCAGAGTGCGGGTGTCCCAGCCCCTGATGACCTGTATGTCTGTGTGTCCTCTCCTATATGTGTGGGAGCAGAATACACTGATTTTGGCTTTCAACAACAGCCCTATTTGACAGCTAATTGCTGCCACAGCTCTGATTTCTGTATCAGGTGAGAGCCTTACCTTCTGCTGATGATCTATGCGGTAGGAGGTCTGCTGGAACTGCCGTATTTCCCTGATAATATGTGAGATCTTTCAAAAGAATACATATGTGTAAGTACAACTGCAGTTGATTTCAGCTAAGCCACATAAATCAAGAATTTTGCACAAAGTTATTCAATTTATCTGAGGAGAAGGGAAAGTAAGGGCAGAGATCATATCCTGACAGCTTCCAAGCCCTTCACTTTGCAAATTAACCATTTATTCTCCAGTCAGCCTCAAGTGAATAACCTTGACTCTCCTCTCCCCACACTGAAAACACCTCTTCTCGAGAGACTGCTGCAGTGTGTGGCCCTAAGAAGGGCATTAAGCTGAGATTAGAAGAGAAATTTCCACGCTTCCCTCTGAGGAGTTGTTACAAAAAGAATTACATGGCAGTGGGAGAGAAATCAACCTTAAAATGCTTTTCAGATAGACCTTAGCACACTTTGAAAGGAACATTCTGATTACTGCTTCCTAGTGAATCACTGCACTCCTATAATTCTGGTTATTTAAAAAAAGCTTTCTGTTGTTCCTTCATGAGCTCCAGACAGCTGCTTTTCCTGTAATTTCTCAGAGAACAAACTGGGGCCAAATTCACCCTGTAAAAATACCCAGTTTACCAGAAGGTGGTGATAGAAGACTGGGTTGAGTAATTGCTCTCAGATCGCTGCCTATCTTGCACAACACCAATATACCTGTAATTCTCTGAAGTGAAATTCAAAGGAGTTATAATGAAATCGATAATTAGCTCACATAGTTAAACAACACCTGTTGGGAAAGCACACAAGAAAGTGAAAATTACCATTCTCATTTTGGAAAAATTGACAAGTCCTTCCTCAGTGAAGTTGGGTGTTCCTTCTTCAATAAAGGCCAGGTCCGTCAGGTACATCCCAAGGTAGGGAACAGCAGGTGGGTTACAACTGAAAATCAATAAATCAGCATATTTGCCTATAGCTACACTTGCAAACTGATTTTTTTCTAACTTACACAAACTATTATTACCTAATGCACTTCTAGTCAACGGACTGCATTTATTTCCAAGACAAACAGCACCTGCTTGAGTTGTATTTGCTCTGCCTGTGACAAATTGAATATATTCTGTCCCATATCTAATATTAATGGCACTTTTTAAACATTCCAGTAATTATTCTAGTTGTTCAATTCTTGGCTTCTCTCAAGATAATTTAAAGTAATTGTATCATTCAATCCTGAAAAACCTGCTTCCAATTACAAAACTTGCAAAAATTCAGGTCAATACAGAAATTGTAGTACCCTTCTGGATACCAAAATTACAGATTGTCAGACACAATCCGGCAAGTGAATTAAAGAAGTCAATACACAAGGACTACTGTACAAAAGAA
>JAWWLV010000100.1:8505402-8516424 GCA_035041135.1 Platyrinchus mystaceus | reverse complement strand
CTGTTTTCCAAGGGGCTTGGAGGCCACAGGTGAGGAAATATCACTGTGCATTTGTCCTGTCCTTATGTTCCTCTCATGGTTTACTGTCTGAAATAATAGGAATGGATTCATGCTCTGACTCAGGCTTAGTCCCAAGCCCTCAATTTCTTTTTTAGAGCAAGAAGTCTGTGGAATCCTGTTTCTCATGAAAGAATTTATTTATCAAGCTGACTTTACACTTAACTGGAAAAGTTTATCAGTATAAGCAAAACCCCAACAGGGAACATTCTCAAAGAAAAATAGCATAATTTGTTTCAGAAGTTCTCTGGAGCTATTATATGTATACATCAGGGGAACTAAATCACAAGATATTCAGCAAAACAACAATGCCATATAGAACCAACCTAGAATTTAAAAGATTTTTAGGCAAAAATATTATCCAGTATTATATTAATTATTAAAGCTTACTCAAAGCCAATTCCTTAATATGTACTATCTACTGCTTACAACAAAACATTTGTATATTGTAGGAAGGCATACTTTTTGAGCATTTCTCTAAGGTTTTTAAATCTTCCTTCAGATGATACAGTCTTCTGAAGCTTGTCCATGAGAGCTTTTGTCTAGAAAGAAAATTCATTACACATGTCACTGCTAGTGCACATACAACTGGGATTAGATTTCAGAAAAGGTGTAATTCACTTAGCATCTCCACTCCACTTTCAAAAGTAATAAAACAGGCATTAAGATTTTAGCTTTATTGCTTGTTAGTTCCTCGTGTATTTCTGAAAACGGAGACTAGGCAGCATTAAAGATTTTCCTACCAGTGATATACATAACCTGTGTCTATACTAATACTATTAGCCTGCAAATTGGGGAAAAAACATGAGTTCATTAAATTAATGGCCAGAAATTCAATTTTACTGTTACACAAGAATATAAAGGACTTGATCCTACACATTGCTGAGGATCCTCAGGTGTATTTACTGAAGTTGGTGACAGTAAAGGGTGTTTTCTGTCTTGTAAGCTGGTCTTGCCTCCAAGTTCCCAATAAAAGCTGAATATGTATACAGAAATATATTCCTGTCTTATACAAGTCACATTCAGTGGGCATCATCAGAGCCTGGTTACCTCGTAAATGAAAGAAATTTGCCTTTCAGCCTGTTTATGCTACAGACTGGAAACAATGTAGAGAATGATGAGAAATTCATCATTTTGAAACAGAAATTTCAACTAAGAGAAAGCTGTAGGCAGAAACAGTCATTTTCTTCTAAATAGCAGGCTGATGAAAAATTCAGATTACATTCCCAACAAGTACCAGAGAACTGTGCGACCACATCAATCTGCTGTGGTTTTGTTTTTGTTTTGTTTTTAATTGAAAAGTTTAAAACTTGAACAAATTCTAAACATAAAACTTTTTGGAGGTGACCTCTTTTATAACAGTCTGCACTGAAAGGATTTTTAACATATTTTTAAATAAAAGATCTAGAATTTATTTTTAAATAAAAGCACCAGCTATGAAACAGCTGAGAAAATCAGTCAGAATGTATTTTAAGTGGATTTCCCTGAAGCATTTAAAATAGAGAACATAAAAGACTGGATACTCTTCATCCTTACTAGTCTTCTTTTGTGTGTGTGTCTTATTTTTGTGACTGGCAGGCATTTCCACAGCCCCAGCCATGCTGCTGACATTCTCCGAAGCCAGATACGGGTCAAAGAGAGGCATTCACTGCATATAAACCTGAGCCCCCAAATTAGAAAGAACAGTGGTTGTCAACAGTCTCCTACTGGGTAGCAAAAACCTCACCAATTTGAGAAGTGCTGCCCTTCCTCCTGGTTTTCTGCACTGCTAGGAAAATGCAGTTCCTATTTGAGGCACCTGACCTGACTTTAGCTATGGCTTGTAACCACCCAGATGTGTATATCTGAAAATATTTAAATTCAGTTTACTTGAGTATTTCAGTACTTCAGGCCCAACAGTCTTTGGCACCTGCTAATTCTGCTGAAAATTATTTGTTCTCACTTATAAAAAAATAAATACAAAAGACTTTGACATGAAATACCACTTGGTGGAGAAGCAGAAATATTTGTAGGAGGAATATTATCTGAACATGTTTTCTGAACATATTGGCTGATGAAATCTAGAAACCCTCCTCACAATCGTGTCTTTCTTACCTGTTTGGATACTTTACCCCAGGTTTTCTTAAGCCGGTAGATTGCACTTCTGTTCAAGGCTGAGGTGATCTCTAACACACCATTATAATTGTGCAAACATCTGCAAATATCAGCAACAGCCACCCACTTCTCAATGGAGTTTGCCCGGGAGCTGACATCAGCATAGTTCATGATCTGGGAGGCCACCAGGTTACTCATCTGACCAAAGAAACAGGAAAAAAGTTAGGAAATTTAATTTAAAAAATGTTTTATGTATATATTTATTTGTATTATTTATATATAATTACATTATATGTATTATTATATTATTATGTTACTTTTCTATTATTATATGGTATTTATGCATAATCACAGCATTTATAATATTTCTATATAAAAATAAACTACATATGTATTTATTTTGACATTTAATTTTAAATGCGTATTTCTATTTATATGTAATATTTATATATTTCCATTAAATAATAATTTTAAAATAAAGTAAAATATTCAATAATTTAAATGAAATGCTTTTTAATGTATAACTAATTAATGAACAAGGCCAACTCCCCCCCAACTAATGCACAACAGAAATTATGGCTCCTAATAAAACAAGGGAAAGTATATTGAAAACATTGTTTTAGGGAAGTGAAAAGGATGATGAAAGAAGTGTAAGAGATGCAATGGGGAGCACACTCAAGTCACTGGTAGTAAAACAGAGAAGGAAGTCTCTCGGTAAAATTAAAGGAAAACGGTAAAAAGCAAAGACATGTTTGGGGATACAAAGAGCATTCGTCAAATAGAATTGGTGTTATATTTTTCTGGAGAAAACATAGTTTCTTCTGTAGGCAGGAAGGCATTGTAGTACAGTTTAAAATACTCTGCTGCCTTAAATTCCCATTGAAATGCTGAGTACCAGTTACTGGAAAGGAGAATCTTCATCTGCTTTGATTGAAACGGTTAATCACAAAAATGTAACATTCAGTCACTACATCACATTGTAAAAAAATCCAGTGTTTTTGTTCCTGAGGTCACAGACAAGTCCATAGAGTTCTTAGAAAGCAACAGACATTTAAGAGTACTTACATCATTGAAATGTTGACTAGTTTTCATAATATAGGGTGTTCTCTCATTTTTATCCACTTTCATCCAGCCCTGCCCAAGAAACTCTCTACACATTGACGGGAGAGAAAAAAAGCAAACAAAAATGCTCTTAATAAACATAGGACAGGGCCTCTAACCACAGCCTAAGTATATTTCAAAGATACCTCAATTTGTTGGAAGCTCCTAATAGCTTTACATTAATTCCAGCATTTCACTACACCATTTTTAACGCTGACTGAAATGGTAAATTTTATTAAGAAGATTTATTTTTCTTTTAATGGCCCTCCCTATCACCCCATGCTTATTTTCAGCGTTGTGACCCTATTTATACGCACGTTACCCTTTTATGTGTGCAAACCCTTTTGCCAGTAGCATGAACTGGGTGGTGCCTGAGGCTGCCATCACTTACTCGTAGGGGATGCTCCGGAACACCACGTGGTCAAGGAGGGTGATTTGCTCCGCAAGCTCCATGGCTGACAGTGTCTCAAAGCACTCTGGTTTTGGACAGTCCGACTGCAAAAGAAAGGATAACACTTTACAATGATCTCTTTTTATGTCAAAGCACAGGGCATGAAGAGCTTCGTGCACACTCTCAACATGGAATTGTAATTAACTTCTTTGCTAGAAAGAATTAAGAACAATTCCTAACAACATAAAGGTAAGCATCAGGCTGAAAACTTGTAGAGAAATAGGCACATACCAAGTCAGGACCATGAATGTAGGTTAATTCAAGTCTGTATATTCTGTGATTATAATTTTATATATATTCATACCCTTCCATTTTTTTTAATAATGAGATTTAAATCCAAATCCTAAAGTTTTTACATGTTCATTTTTGATAAGGGCTTCAAATTCTTACTTTTTCTAAACAGAAACAGATATTCTTGATATAAAAGAAAGTATTTCTGTCCAGAAATACTTTACAAGTTGCGACTGTGCTACATTTTATTAACTCAAACCCACAACATTTCTATAGGAGTATTTATGTTTAAATTTCAAGATGAACTTACCATCTGAATGATATCCTCTATTTTCAAATGGGTATCATCTTGATCATCCTGAGAAAGAGTCCTGAAAAATGAAGTAGCAGAACACCCCATAAAAATGAAATTGTTGGTGGTTATGAGAAAACCTTATCATAGATCAGCAATATGGTTTATCTAAAGTAAATCCTAAGATTGCAGAAGAGGTAAAGAAAAAAAAAATATCTTGTACCTAAAAACTCATGATTTTTTTTAAGTAAAAGGGTACCAACTGTTACATCATCAGAGGCATATAAAGTAAAATATTTCCATGGAGGTTTAAGATCTCTGAGTAATAATCCTAGGAAATCTAAAGGTGGAAAATGACGCCTCAAGCCTTTTCTCTGATTTCAAACTAAAATGGTATTTTGGGGATATATTTGAAAACTCAACACATGAAAAGTGAAGACAGAAAAACAGGCAGGCATAAAAGAGTGCTCTTGTTTATTGGCACAACACTGTCCTGTTCAGTGTCCCACACGAAGAGCTGAGAGTGTGGAAGTGAACAACAAACTGCAGCTTTTACCTGTAGCAAAAACATGATTTGCTTTCAGTAATACAAGTGTTAATTAGTGCTTCCACTTCTGCTCCAGAAAAATCATGATTATTATGCTTATTTCAGAGTAATGCGTCAAAAATTAACCCCAAAGTAAAAGTGTTCATCAAATGCCATCTGCCTGGATACAGCATATTGGCACATAGTTATAAGCTCTTACCCCTTCATTTGGAAAATATAGACTCAGAGAAACCTTGAATAGACTGGATTAATATAATACATGAAGAAGATTTAGGGAGAAAGAATGTAAGTAGGATGTAAAAACTGCCTAAAAAGACACCAAGAATGTGGCAAGAAGTCACTGGGATGATTTGCATCAGGGGAGGTTTAGTTTGAAGGTAGAAGTACAAGTGAGCCCTGGGTCAGGCTTTCTGCAGAGGGTCCTCATCAGCTGAATTTCCAAGGAAAGTTTAGACGACCATTTTCAAAGAAGATGCAGTTCTACTGATGATTCCAGAAGGCACAGCAACAGGATCTGGTATTTTCCTGTGGCCCCTCCAATTCTTCATTTTTGCACTCTGTATTAACAGACTTTACATGCACCAGCCAGGGAAAGGGTTAACGGAAAAGGATCCCGTTCCCTGGAGACTTCAGCTATGAGTGTGAGGCTCGAATCTGTACCATGTGGGTGGGGAAGAAGCATTAAGGCTCATTACACCACGTTCCTCTCTTGTGGGCTGCTATTGTTTCCTCTTGGTTTGCCAAATTGGAGGGCTTGGCTAAAATCAAAGGCAGATAAACACAGAATCTAAGAAACCTCCTTCCCTCATTTTCAGCCTACCAAATCCACACAAAAATGCCCTTTTTCTATTCATAAGGGTTGGAAACACCTTGTGTCTGATGGGCAAGACCTATGTCTTGAATGTTTTACCTCTTCAGGAGAACTCTAAGCTTCTTCAGATAATAATGATGTGCAGCCCCAGTGACTGTAAATAGACTGGCAATCTGCCCTTTCTGAACAGCTTATTTTGTGCTGTACCTCATGGCTGATTGCCTGCACAAAGGTATTGTTTAACCTATGACACAAGCATGTGCCTACTGGTAAAAAAAAACTGGAGGGCTTGTCCCTCTGCCCTCCCTCTGCCCCAAGTATTCTTATCAATCTCGTAAATTCTTCATCTGAGTTACTTACATATAACTTTATACTGGCCTGCCTTTGATACAGAAATTATTGTGTTTGCCTAATATGAAATAAAATATGAAACATGAGGTTCTTAAAAGGCTGAAAATAGTTAACCTTTCCACATCCTTGCTGCCTGATACTGCCCATCATGACATCTCATATTTTATGTAAACTTTCAATTCCTCTTTCTAAACAGACACTTCTTCTCTAACACAGTGGTCTCATAAAAAAAACCCAAAAAACAACAAAACAAACCCAAACAAACAAGGAACCTTCCTTTCATCTGTAAACGCTCTATGTTTAAACTGCAGAGGATAACAAATCTCCGCACTGGATAAAGCTATTTTTTTTATAGCATCAATAGCAGCTCTCATTCCAGTCTGTACTGTTGTCAGCTTTGGGATACCCAGCTCCAACAGGGGTCTGGGAAGACGTTTTGGCTGCTCAGTCCTGCTTGGGCAGTTCCCATTGCACTCCTTGGAGAGCTGCTGGAAGCTGAGAAGAAGCACAGATTGATGTGAAAAAGGTCATGAGAGAAAGCAAAGGCATGAAGAGACTCTGCTGAACAGAATCACTCTCAGGGAGGACTGAATTGGGTGACACCTCCATCAGTACCCTCAAAAATGAAGAAAGTAGATCAAAAAGAAATATCTTTCCAATTCTTAGAGTCAGCAGCTAACATTATACCTCTCTCACACACACTATTCTTCATGTCTGACCAGTCCGAATACTAAATTAATATTCTAGTTGAAAATATTAACATATGTCTCCTTATTGGTACATAAGCATTTTAAAAATATTTAAAAATTACTCTAAGTTGTAGAGCCTAAACTGTGTTGTTCGGTGAGATTATACATGGCAGAAAAATTGTTCATCCACTACATTTTTACATCGGCATATCCCCGGCTTTCATTTATGTTTAGTCTGAGGAAGAGGAAGGAAAAAGTGTTTCTTCAACCACCCTGTTTTTCTCCAGAGAAGACCATTTATCAGAAATATTCATTGCTGCTCAGTCTGAACTTCACGAGTTCCTGCTTCATTATCAATTATATTTTATCAAGGGTTATATTTTATTTTCAAGGGTTAGTAAATAGGGCTGATAAAATCTCAAGCAAAACATACATTGATAGGTTTCAGAACAGATACTGATTATAAAAAGGCTTTTTTACCCTGAAGAAAAAACCTGTCAGTCCACACAACAAAAATCCCATCATGCAAGAAATACCAGCTGCTTTGTTTGATGACTCAAGGCATGAAGCAGCTCAGTATCTCTCATCAACATTTTCCTTGTCATTCATATTCTAAACAGAGCCTCTCCCAGAGCTGACCATGATATCTTTGGAATACAAACCATCCTTTCCTCCTCCTCTAATCTCTGCTAACAAAGGGACTGATTTTCCAAGAAATATTAATGCACATATGTGTACATGCACTCAAAGGCTGAGGTAGTTGGTAAAAAGACACATTTTTATGCAATACCCTTCAAGGAGACATAGAAAATACCAATCTTTAGCCTCAGAAAGCATAAACCTTTTTTCATGAATGTTTGAACATTGAATTTCTGTTAAGAAAAACTTGTCCTAGCCTCATCCTGCATTCCTCTGCATTTCAGAGTCGAGAGGATACTACAAAAACTGAAATGTGGGGAAGCCAAAGCCTACAGTGACCACTGACAGGCAACCCAGAATTCTGATAGAATACATGTTTTGATATGCCATGGCCTTTTAGATAAAATGCCTGAAGCAAGCACTTCTTCAGAGCAACAAAAAAAGCCTGTTTTATGACACTCACCTAGCAAATGGGTGAATGACTATTTTCATGAGGGGCACATCAACTGGCTCACTCCTTCTTCCCATTTTCATCCTGTCCCAGAGAAGCCTTTTGAATGAAAGTTTCATCAAAACTTCCAGTTTTGACAGATCTGTGCTTTCATATGAAAAGGATGCTGTCAAAAATCTTCAAACAAATCGATTTCTAACAGCAGTGAAAAAGCCCTTCATTTCCAGGTGGGTAATTTATATTTCTCCTCTAAGCAGTATTAGCTGAAAAGTCTCAATTTAGAAGAAAATCAAAAAGTTGACATCTTTCCAAGGAGGTGAGTGTGTGGCAGTGATGGACTGAGCAGCATTTCTCCAAACCAGATGTTGATAGTGAACCAAGAGAAGGACACAGTACCTGAAAACACCTCCACATCTCTACAAGAACACAGACTCTGGGTACCTTTAGGGCATCCAGGGTGGGATTCACATCCTCCCACTGCCTGTGTTTGGCAACTGGGGATGGAAGGATCTCAATCTCTGGAGGAGCAGCCAGGATGCCTAAATTCAGATAATTTTGGTGAAGAAAATCTCCCCCACGACAGGGAGGGACTGTGGAAGGAGTGTTTCATTCCCTGTCTGCAGCTTGTTCTGTGATTTGGTTCTTCAGGTACACACAGTGGGTCCCACCTCAGAGTTTCTTCCAAGTCAGTGCAGACCCTTCACCCTGTCATTATAACCTACAGATATCTGAAGGAACTCAACAAATAATTTTATTCCATTACAGGCATTCTCTCAACATTCAGAACATTGACATGTTGGCAAGTGATAGAAAATCCCCAATCTGATGCAGTAAAAGTAAAAAATGCTCTGAGAGAATGTGGAGCCTCTTCCTGATGTCTAAATGGAATGTTATCTTGAAGACAAGCAGTTCTTTGTCAAGAGGAACATGGTCTTGGTCGTCCCTACTGTGATAAATAGTGATCTTTAGACAAGCAATAGAGAGAACTCTCCCAGTTTTGGGAAGAGGTTCAGTGTTTGGCTTGCCCACAACCAGCCATGGCACCATGCTGGCAGAACATCAGCAAAAGAAAATCCTTGGGTCATCAGGTCCTATTTTAGCACCAGATGCAGCACTTTTGTTTTTAGTGAAAGCAACTTTGTTTTTCAGGCACTAGAAACCTGGTTCATAAATCATGTAGTCAGACAGAATGGAGGCATGTGGATGTTATCCCTTCTGCTTTTGTTTGTTTCTCAATTCCTCATGAAATCAGTTCCAGAATTGTACAAGGATCTTTTCAACCTGCTAGAAAAACTAACCACCCTGACAGAAACTATTCCTCCATTTTATATTCTGGATTCTTGCAAAGTTAAGTTTTCAAAGAACAGTTGGTTTTGTGTCTGAATCCACTGACCAGCTGAGGAGCTGGAGAACCAGAGGGGCCCCTCCTTGATAGCCCAATACCTGAGATGGTTCCAGAACCGTGTGTTCAGGCTCCACAGGACAGCAAGTCACTGCTTAGACTTGCAAGTCATTCAGGTTTTTTTAAAAGCTTATATATACTCCTATTTTAATAATGTGCAATGAAAATAATAAAATTACATAAATAGATTTAATAAATAAAAAAATAACAAATGTAGAAGAACAAATGAATGGGCACTCCTGTGTCACTGACACAGATATACAGTTACAAACAAACAACTGCATTCATATTATCCCTTATATCCTATAATTCCCTCTTCTCATTTAACTATACAGCATTGCTGAGAATGTAGTATCTCCAGTGCTTTGCTAAACTGTGGAAGTCACTCTTAATTAACAGACAACCCATTCCCCTGAGGTTATCCAAACACCAAAGCTCCTCCTTCCAGCAAGAGGGTGTGAAAACATATTGAAATTTAATTCAAATTGAAACAGTATTGAAATTTTTGACATCAGATTGTCCAGCATCCATATATGTTTAGCACCACTGCCAGTCTTGAGAGCAATAAAGTTTTGACAACCAATGTTAGCAAAGGCTAAAGAAAAAAAAAAAAGCCTTTTCTTTTTCCCATTTCTCAGCTTTTAAAAATTTAACTTTTCAGAATTTTCACTTCTTACAGCATTTAATTTTTTTTCAAGAGAAATACAGAGTGAAAATTCACAGAATTTCAAGTCTGAAAAAAAAGTCTGAAAATGGAAATATCTGATGAACTCTATTCACTAGTGTATTATATAGTGTGCTCAGATACTCAGTAATAAGTGCGAGAAGGGAATAGAGGAGAAACAACACCTCCCATTTCACAGAACAGCAGTAAAAAGACTCATAATTAACACATAAATACTACGGTCCATTTTTTGATGCAACAACTAATGGAAATTGGTTAATTTAAAACGGGATACAGAAAATTGCTGACAAACTTGTATGTTAAAGGCCTATAAATATATCCCATTACTGCCAGGAACAGCCAATCCAGACTTATTTTCTGATATTTTCTTAAGAAGCTGAAAGTCTTAAGGTAATTTTCCCCACTGTGAGCAACCTGACAGAACCTATGTTGTCACACATATTATTAAAACCCATTATCCTCATACTTTTTGCTCTCTGGCTTGCTGTTTCTTCCAAATAAATACATGAAATGAACTTAATACTTTTACTTGGAAGAGCAGCATATGTAGTAATATTAAAAAGGAGATTTATGTAAAAATAAAGGTGTTTTTAACAAGTATTTATAATTGTTTCTTTTCATTTGTTTGACATCTCCCCCCTTCCCAAGTGAACAACTTTCCAGTCATTTTGTTTTTTCATATATCTGATGGGGAAACCTGTCAAATGGTCTTAGGAAATTCAGACAACACTACATTTATTGCACGCCTACTGGCTAGCCTTCAGAATACTCACAATAATGTTAAAACAAAGCACATCTTAGATTCATCTGTGTTTTTCATAATATTTTAATCACTTCTTAGTCTTTAAATGTTTTAAGTGATTTATTCATTTAATCATGGCTTAGCCTTTAAGTGTCTCCTGCTCCTCAGTAATGTAATTCACATGAAAACCAGTGTCATAGCTTTTCTTGTTTTAAAGGAAAAAAAAACCCTGCTTGAAATTTTTTCCCTTTACCACTGTGAAAGAAAGGTGTTGAGCGAGCGAGGAGGAGGAGATGCCCAGAGTGAGCACACACACAAAAGGACTGGCTAATAGCCCCACGTTCCAAGCTGATGGCTTAAGGAGACTGTAGGGGGAAGGCAGTTTTTGTTTTATTCTTCTGGGGCGGGCCCTTCACTTTTGCCCTGACTCGGGGGGGGGGTGTGTGAAGAGAAGGAGCTCCGGGGATCCTCTTGCGTTT
>JAWWLV010000100.1:8479917-8491726 GCA_035041135.1 Platyrinchus mystaceus | reverse complement strand
CAATTATGCTGAATAATAATATATGAAGTCCTTGGACCTTCATTAGACAGATGTATTTTTTCAAGACAAGAGTAAACATTTTTACCTACTCACCTATATATCAGAAGACTATATAAGTGTAAAGTTATGCATAGATGTGTATCAACAAATCTATTCAAAACTAACATGGAAGGTCCCTTCCAGTCAGTACAGCAACAGCTAAACCCCCGACATCTAGTGGAAGGTGCCTTGCCCATGGCAGGGGGGTGGAATGGGATGGTCTTTAAGATTCTTTCCAACCCAATCCATTCTGTGAGTCTAAGATTAATACAGCAGCACATGATTCCTGACCACAGTAATTAATTTGACAAAAATTTTGATGATACATCTGTTTGCAAGGGTTTATCTACACAAAAAGAACTCTGTTCACAAGAATTAGTGGTAAGTAGTTTGAAGTCATGAACAGTGACTTAAGTTTCTGGTGTCTTTCTCAGCAAAAAAACCCTTAATTTCAGAAGTAGATTTGATGTGTTAGTTTCAGTGAACTACCCTGAAATCATGCACTGAAGCTGTGCGAGCACCCAACATGGGAGAAAACTTACCCCAGCCTCTGGGGAGGTCCCAGCAAACCCCAGAGTCCCAAGGAGGTGGAAGGAGAACATTCATGGCTCACCAGACAGATGACAAATAATCAAAAAGAGTCTCAAACAGAATTCTCTGTCTTGTGGGATTTTTTTTCTTTCTTCTGATAAATATGCTCAAGGGTTGTAGGCCAGTTTCATGATTCAGCCTGGCTTGAATCCAGAAAGCTTAGGCTTAAGAAACATCAGTGCTACTTTCTGACCTCAATAAAGAATAAATACAAACTCCAGGCTTGGAGCAGAACAGTTTTCATCCACAGATTAAAACGGAAAAAGCCTCTCCAATATACGCAGGACAAAAGAAAAGCCTTTCCAATACATAAGCAGCCTAAAAAAACTAATTATATTTTTTTTCTTTTACATATCTAAAAAAGTTTGGATGTTTATAGATCCATCTTTATTGGTCACACATTCTCAAGCAAATAATCAGGTTTCACACATTTTTCAGATAAGTGACAGAGAGTATCTTAATGTTGATAAGAAACCTAAACTACCAGTGGTTCTGCCTTCCTTTTCATTTCTTTAATTATGATATCAGGTTGTCACACATTAGCCAGCTGAAGAATGGCAGAGCTGGAGAAGAAAACTGTATTAACTAAGATGAAAAGAAGTGTGAAGTTGATGACATCCCATTCACTGCATAGAGTACAGCATATTTGATCAATAACACAGTCCTTCCTTTTTTTTTAGTTATTGTTAAATGATCTTAGAGGTCTTTCCCAAACTAACCCATTCTGTGGTTTTCCATATAAGCAATCTGAGGCCTGAAAGCAGGAGCTATAACATCAAGCTACAATGTTTCAGCTGCCTCAGTTTATAAGAGTGGAATATTTAATTGTTCACTTTGTCAGTTTGTTTCACAAAGGGGTTATAAACTCACAGAGTCAGAAATGACTATTGAAACCCAGAAGAAATCCAGAGTACAATGCATTTCAGGCATTTAATTTCACTTTCACTGGTCCTTGGGACATATGAAATCATTTTGTTCTAGGAAATATGCCACTGAAAATCCCTGCTGTAACCACCCACGTCAGAAATAATTCCAAGTATGTATTTGATTCTTCCGCCTAAAGCCTCTGCCGCAAATACTATCTAACTATCAAATGAAGTCAAGGGATTATAGTCTTAGTAAGGTAAATCCCATGAACTCACATGCACCAGCTGATGTACAATAGTGTAACACAGATAGAATTGTAGTGACTGTGTTTAATTTCTGCAAAATATTTAAGGGAAAGGTTGGTAAACTATTTTTAAATGACCCTTGCTTTAGAAAGGATTTTTCTAATCAGAGAAATATAAAGAACACAGCACTGAGATAAAGCAGTCGTGTCACAATTATGCGAACTTGAACTAAATCCAGCAGTCTAAAAATATATCAGTCCGGCAAAACAATTTTATTTTAATGGATGGGAGAGAAAGGCAAGTGGCTAAAGAATACTTTCAAGATCAAGATACTATTTTCTCTCCTCACAATAACACCAAGGTTGCTCTAACAGTGATGATAATCTATGAGATTATATGTTTATAACATGACCACTACAACGAATGAAATTATTCCTTTTAACCCAAAGAAATATTCTGATCTGAAAATTTGTCATTTAGTCCTAAAAAAAGGGTTACTGATATAGATATAACTAGCACACACTCTTGAGATTTCTGGGGTTTTAATGGAGATATTCTCTCAGGAGACCACGTCAGAGTCTCACTCTTGAAAAAGAAACCTGTAAAGATTGCTGAAGACTGCAAACATACAGTTACAAGTTATACAACTTATTAAAAATCAGTAACTCAGAGTAAAAAACCAAAAATAATCTGCATTTTTAAAAGCTAAAATACAGCAGCAGTACAAGAACATCCTATTCTTTTCTTCTTTTAGCAACAGCAAGGAAAGAGAAAAAGGAGTCAATGTTATCACCAAACCAAATTTTAAATTTTGCTATACCCGTACACACCTTCAAAATCATATTTCTTTGCACGCAAAGAGCTGTTTGTGTGTGCATGCATGTGTAAACTCCCAAGTCCAATTTTTCTAGTGAAATCTTAGGCAAAACCACCCAAATCTTGTGCCTTTATTTATAGATGTATCTCTAGGAAAGAACAGATCCTGAATTTCAAAGCCTGTTGCTGCCAATTGTATTTTCAGATTTCATGAATATCATGACAAATGTGCAATGTGACAGCAGAACTTTTTCCTATGACTTACATAAAAGAACTATTGGGAATGACTGGCAAAGAATAAAAGCCTTTTTGAACACCCTCCCTTAACAATTATATTGGTGACTCTTTAGTACATCTCAGACACCTTTTTTTTTTTTTTTGCTGCAGCAATGTTTGAATTATCTTCCATGAGTAACTACAAGAATGGCAATACTGCAGCTGGTATTTCTTTGAATTTATTCATCAGACAAGTGTGTTTGCCTGCGTTCCTGCTATGTGTCCTCGTCTTCAGGAAGCATATAAGCAATTTTTACCTGCTGATGTATTTCTACATTGCAAATGATCCCTGGTTCTTGATTTCCTTAATTACACATCATGTAACCCAAGACTTGCTCTGCCATCAATATGAAGGGTATAGTAGATCTTTACTGCATAATGCTCACAGTCTCTTCAAGAAATATTCAAAGTAAGCTTTCAGACCTTCAAAATGCTTAGTGTTGCCCTACCACAAAGAAAGACTTAAAGTCAATGTACAGTTAGAAAGAGAAAATTACAAAAAAAGTGGCTTTGGAAATTTTACCTTTGGTTCCTCTGGGCTTTTTAAGTTAAAGGAAGTAGTTTGTGAAATTATTCATGTTATTTTTAATGTTAATAGGAAAAAAGGTTAAATGGAAGGAGGCGATAATTGCAAAGAGCCAAATGTATCATTTTTCAGACCATCTGTGAACGGGTAGTTGACTGTCAGGCAAAACAAAAATTGGCAGGATGCATAACAGGCACCAAAAAATCTCTGAACAAAACGTCCATCTCACAAGCAGCTTCCAGACTGTTTAGGACTGGGCCAGAAAGGAAGCCTAAACAAATACTAATGATTCAAGCAACACTTAGGCTCAAGGGGAAAAATGAAAAAAAAAAAAGAAAAAAAGAAGCAAAAAAAATCTTCCCAAAACTTCTCGATGCACCCCATGCACAGCACTGCAGCTGCCTGGGACTTAGTGCAATAGGTCAGGAAATACAAACTTCACAAATCTGTAACTCAGGAAATGTCCCAAGAGAATACTTATTTCCTGATTAGTCAGCTCCTCTAACAAACTAGAATAAGACAGTCATTCAAAATAAAGGAATACATAAGTGGGACATCATAAACTTTTGCTAAACTGAACAAAATAAAATTGCCATTTTCCCTTATTTCCTAACTCCCAGGGCAGGGATCACAGGAGACAAACAAACTTTAATTGTCAAGCCACTGTTTTAACACAAGAAAACTGCAAGGGAAGATTCAACTAATTTTGAACATCACAGCGTTAGGCCTGGTCACTCTGCTTTGGCAACAACACCTGATAACTCCCCAACCTCAGGAAGGAATCATGGCTGGGTCTAAACCAGGGTTTTTTTGTCACAAAACCTTTTTTTCAGTGAAGAACAGTGTCAGTTGTGGAGTAACTCAATGAGTATTTCCCACTTGGAGTTTTTTAATTAAAATGAGAGCGCTAAGGAAGTTCAATGTTCAGGTCTCAATGCTTCTCACACCTCTATGCAAAAGTGGGTCCGGCAGTCTCATCAAAATGTTTTCCCAAGAGGGAACAAGTACTCACCTTCCCAGTTCCTGACTAGAGCCATTAGTCAAACAAAAATGACAAGTCAAAAAATCTTGGTTGTCCTGAATAACAGACCAGAGGAGTTTAACAAATCCTACACCACCTCTTTTCTTTCTGGAAACTAAGTATCCCTGACAGAAAGGGGGGACTGGTGAGGGTCAGAACACAAGCAGGCCTGGCATGATAAGCATGGCATGATTTGATGGCACCCTGTACCTCTGACATGACTCAAGTGCCCTCAAATTCAAGCTTGAGCAGTTCCATGTGGGAACCTATGACCTGAAGATGCACAGTTAAAATTAAGAACTTCTTCCAATTACTTAGAAATAGTCTCATCTCAATCATTATTGGGATCTCACCATCATAACTGCTTTATTTTTGGTCTTGATCCAGAATGAAGAAGCTTTTCCAGGACAGGGAACGAGAAGTTATGATCCAGAAAACTACTGGAGTGCAAAATTACTAACAGTGAAGTTTATGGCATTACACTGGATATCAACTAGAAAAAGACACACATTTTCTGGTTTTGCTTTAGACACAGATACTTATGTACAAAGTCACCTTTCCAAAGGTGTAACCACTGATGCAATTGGAACCATTTACCTCAGCAAAGAAGTGGATTAGACAGCTAGCCACATAATATACAATCCAGCTCAACATCAAATCAGATATCGTTTTCTTGCCTTTCACACAACATTCATCATACCAAGGAAATCTCTCTCTGCCTGTCTTCTCACAATGAAAAAAAGAAAGCAAAAATTTCACTTACAAACCTTGCTTTGTTCCAACCTTTACCAAATTCCTTACTAACTCAGCTGCCTTCTCTAGAACTTCTGACTCAGGAAATGTAATGGTGTAATGCCACTGTTCAGAATTATGGAAATACTCCCTGAACAGCACATCTGATATCTCTGAATGCATATCTACATACTCCGTCTGCAGGATGGTGACAACTGAGGAAATACTGCATCTGTTTAAAGCATAATGAGTATTTTTACATGGTTTCCACCTCAGGGACTAACAGGATCCCACTGGGAGGGCATGCCTACATTATTTTACATGTGCAGCCCCCGTGGCTCCCCTGGCACAGCCATGCCCGGCACGCAGACCCACCGGCGAGCACACGGGGCCCTACATCATTTGGCCTGAGTTGCATCGTTCCATTACTCCAATTAGTGCTTCTGCCAGAACAAACAAAACAAAAATATTGTCACACTGGGAGCTGGCAAGTTGTTCAAAAGACTGCGGAGCAGCTCCACTGGTCACAACCCAAAATAAGCCAAGCAGCTCTCCCTGAAATCTTCTGAAATTTTCTCACTGTAATTTTTATCTTTGAAAATAAGCAGTCAGTCTTAATCAAGCTGTGACTGATTTATCAGAATGGAAAGCCCCACACATGACCCACAGTGGCTCTCTATGAAACATGAATTACTACTTTCAGCTCATTTCCATCCCTCTAATATTGTGCCAGTAAGAAAACAGGGGTAAAATGTGTCAGACTGAGAGCTCACAGGACCCAACTGGCTCAACTTCAGCGCTTACATAGCTTTCTGCAGATTTGTCATTCCAGTAACCATAGCTGTAATATACAAAAGTCCATCTATATTTTCTATTGCTATTACAGTTGGGGTATGTTACAGCTGACAAACTCCAACAGCACCTCCAAGAAGATGAGGACTTTCCATGTTCATTCGAGTGGCTCCTGAAGTTGACACTTTCACAAAAGTATTTCCACACTGTTTATGCTCAACTGCATTCAGCTGCTCTAAAATTGAGGTTTGGCAGCTTTTTGTCACAGAAACTATAGAAAGGGCCTACAGTGTTTCATCCCAGGCTATGATCAAGAATACAATAATAGCCAAGTCAAAATAAGCAGACATTTGCACTGTAAAAGGCTTAACACTTCCCTTTGTACATCTTTTCCATCACTTATGCATACTGCTAATGCACTAAAAATCAGTGGAACGTAGCATATGACTAACCTATTTTAGAAAGTTTTACATTAAGAAAGAAACTCGATCTCTCCATAGACAGTGACATGATGACAGGACCATCAATTCAGAACTCACAGGCTCTATTAAATGCTTTGTCAACAGAGAGAAACAGGCAGTGGGAGCACGTGGCAGTGGCACCAGGAGGTACTTTTGAGAGCCCACGTGTATTGAACTAGCTCTGAAGGAAGATGTCACTTTAATTTAGCACCTGCAGCAAATGAAGGGAGCAGGGTTTGCACTGACTTCAGGGAGAATCTGCTGCAGGTGTAAAGGATGGTCTGATTTCTTCTGCAGGCAGACTGTGACAGCTATGGAAAACTCAACGATGCCAGAAAACAGTCTGGTAAACAGTCAGATCAGTTCTGCTAGCCTAAAACCGAGGGCAATTTAGAGTAAGATTGCTTCTTTGTGAAAAGAGAAGGAGCTGGTTGTGCTATCCCCATGTAAGAAACGATTGGCAGGCTCTTTGTTTGGGAGATCTTTGGAAACGTGATTTCATAGGGTATCAGCTGCAAAATACAGAAGCTTTAGGAAAAATTCTCTCTCCTGAACAATACTGAGGTAAATAACTGAAGCCAAAAGTAATTTAGCACTAGAGATATGTTCAGTCAGTTAATTGAAAGGGATAGTATAGATGTGATTCATTTTTGTGTAAATGCTTCAAAACTCCATGCTGTCATTTTAATTGCTCCTTTAAATCACTGAAATTGGAGAGATTAAACCTATCTTTCCTTCCTGCCAGCATGGGGCATTTTTTCCTACCTGTAAATCTTATTTTTCAGAGATATTCACCAAAAGACTCTTTTTTTTCCTTTCTTCATTCTCCTTGTCTCCTCTCCCTCTCACATGTGGTTTAAAAAAAAATGCTTGCACTAAAGAAGCCGTGCCCTCCTGCCAACCCCAAGCTCCCATTCCACTCCCATCCTCTCCCATAATGTCACCTTGTTCTTGTGAGAAATAGAACATTCTCTACAGTGCAGGCCAACACCCTGGAAGAGGTGGAGGTGAAGGAAGAGAAGGAGGAGGAGGAGGAAGGCAGCTTTGAAGCATGCCGGAAATGCAATGTACTCAGCTAAAATCTGGTGAGAGAGCTGTTGAAATAAAGCTGCTGTTTTCATTAGGGAACAGCTTGTTTGGTTGGTTTAAATATTTGCTTCTTGTGTAAGATTTATTTTTCATGTTGGGAGGTCTTTGGTCTCCAGCTTGAGCTGAGGAAGAAATAAGCTTCTCAAAGTTCTTTTAATCTAGCTGTCTCAAATATTAAAAAAAATACCTAAGATCAGTTTAGTTCTTGAATTCAAGACTTTGTCAAAACAATCCCCTTGAAGCCCATGTTCAGTAGAACCATTTCAAAATAAAACTACTGATTTTAGAATTAACTATTTTTATTCACGTTGTGTTAGATACTCCTAGCAGACAACAAATCTGTGTGTTTGTTAAGCTTATGTAGATACTGTTAACAAAAATGGCATTGTTTTGTTAATTTGGCTTCATCCATACAACTTTCAATGATTTTAAGCAAAGCTTGAATCTGTTCTACTCACACAGAACACGTTCCTAGTTTATGAGTATTAACAAGTATTAGGGCCTGCACAGAGAGCAGTTTCAGTAAATGAACACTAAAAGATGTTTTTTCTTTAAAAGTCAGTGCATGATATCTTGCTGATCCTGACACAGTGCTCTCATTCTGTGCACAACATACATAAATCAAAGGGAGGAAAAAAACCCAAACAATAACTTGTTTAAAGAATTGTACAAAAAATAAATCAGTGAAATTTCTACAAAGCCACAGGTGACAGAAATAATTTTCCACATAAATTGTTCTTATCCAGTGCTAGGGTTTGTGTGGGTGCTGTGTAGATTTTATGCTGTTACTTAACTCCTGCAACATCTGTAAGATTTTTGCAGCTAAATTACAAGTTATTGGTGAGTATTTTGGCAGGAGGCTCCTCTCCCACGTTACCAGTCTCACTCCTTTTTTTGATGCTGGCTGTGTGACAGACTCTCAGAGAAGAGGAGGAATTCACTCCCAGAGAGACGGGGCTCACTGCAGCTGGAGCTCCTCTTGAGGACTATTCATGGCAAAGCTAAAAGAAGAGATTAGCAGGATACGCGCTAGGATGAGACCATTCGCATTAAAATTTATGTAGGACTTCTCTGTGTTGTAAGACAGACATCAGAGCAGATCTGCTAGAGAACTTCTGCGTGGCTTTGGGAAGATGTCTCTGACTGAAGCAGAAATCAAGAATCAGTTTTGCAGAGGTATATGAACAGAGTGTGAAGAAACTAATAAAACCCTTTTCTATGATAAAATCTATTGGTATTATTATCCTACTTTTATAAATTGGGAAAAGAATGAAGGAGTGCAATAACCTATTGATGGTGACAGAATACTTCACCTGCAGCAGGCCATGAGCCATCCAGCCATCCTTTACATCCCTCAGAACAGAAAGGACATGAAAAGACAGAAAATACTCAGTTTATCCCTACTGTGCATACTATCATCCATACAGGCTCCAAGCTGTGCACCTGGGGTGCTTTATTTAACTTTCTGTACTTTCACTTCATACTTCTTTTTATCTTTATCATGCTGTTAAAATAAGCAACTAATATGCAAATTTTTTGGAAGAGAATAGACAAAAACATCTCTAGGATATGTAGAGATTAATATTTAACCAGACAGATGAACTAAACAATAGGACAAGTAGTACAGCTGCCATCATCAAAAGAGCTGACTGTAAAATAACAGAAAATAATGGCAAAAAATCAGTAAGTTAGAAAACAACTGCTGAAGGGCACAAGAACCTGAACCATCCTGATTTAGAGAAAAGTTTCATACAGAGTTCAGGTCCACCGCAGTGCTCCTCTGTCTAAAGAGAAGCAAAGCCAAGTTACACTATGGGAGAGCTGTTCAGGGCTTTGCATAATTATCAGTACATAAATTGTCATAGCATGGGGACAATTCTAAAATGTTATGGCCAGCACTCTTCACAGAAGATAATTAAATGTTCTTCATGTCTGGTTCTCACAGAGTGTGTAATTACAGGGCCTTCCTGTGAGTCTGTTACCCTGCTTGCCTCAGTGCATCCCTGAACAGTCAGAATCGGGAGATGGGAAATTGAGAAGAGCTAAAGGCATCATACTCTGGGAAAACAACATTAAACAAGCAGAAGGAAACCCCCAAAACCCCTCCTCAAAACGAACAAACAACTAAATAAATGTAAAGGAGAAATTAAAAACAAACAAACAAACCCCAACCAAACAAAACCCACAACCAACCACCCACCCAAACAAACAAACAAACCCAAACCCAAATGCCTCCCACTCGCCCAACCTAAAAAAACCCACAACCCAACAAAACAACCCTACCAAAATACAAAACATCCAGAGGGCTTCAGGCAACCGTGAGAACAGAAGACACACAGGTGACCTGTACCTACTAATACTCTCCCACAATCTCCAACTCATTTCAAATCCTGGACCTGTTCTACTCTGCCAGTCTAGTAACATCAAATGACTCCTGCTGTCAGATAGCTGTCCACTTTTGACTTTCACAATGTCCCTCAGTAGAATCTCACCAGGCTTCTATTCATTACACAAATTATAGATTTATACTGTGGTGCCATAATAGTTTTCTCTGTTCCCTTCCTAATAATTCCTGATGTTTCCTTTACCTTTTTGGCTCCTGCTGAGCACCAAGATCATTTAAGGAAACGACCTGTTGTCATCCTCAGATCTTGGTCCTGAGCCAATCCTTTCAGGTGTAGAGCTCAGACTGTTTTTCTTCGTGTGCATCACTTAGTATTAATCAACCCTAAATTTCATCTATTCATATTTTCATATATTCATATTCCATGCAGGAGTATATTAAATGGCACACATCAGAATGTCTGCAGCAGGGAAGCCAAGAACTGACTGAAAAAAAGGAAGAAATCCCCCAAATCTCATTCACTGCCCAGAACTGATTCACTGAGTGATCATGTCCATCCTATGAAGTGAATGAGACGGAGACCACAAGGAAAAAAAAGGCATTATTTAATAAAAATCTCATAATCATGGTAACATATACATGGGAAATAAATAAAATTATTTGGTTTACCCAAAATTGAAATTCATGACTCTGTAACTTTAATACCATCTCTACCATGATTAATTGCACTAAGTTACAAAACATGATTCAATAGTTCAAACTGTGGTTTGTAGCCTTCAATTTTCATACTGATTACAGGTGGACACTGAATTACTCCAGTTCAGACCCCTGAGACTCCCCACCACACATTTTCCTGTCAAATGTGCTGCACAGTCTTCTCACTGTTTTTTACATCATTCAGGAGAATGACCTTAAATGAAGAACTACCTTAAACAGCAACACAAAAAACAGCTTATGAATATTAGGGATGTTGTTTTTCCCTTTTCCAGCATTCCTATGCTTTGATATTCCTCCAAATGACTGCATAATTGTAGATAGTATTTTCTCTCATTCTTCAGTGTTATGAATATGGAAAAGCTGTGATTTTAACAACACAAAGGCAGTAATTTTTAATTTAATTGGTTCCTAGTGGGAAAAATCTGTATTTTCCACTCTTATTTTGCTTTCCAGACAACTGGTAAACACACTGGAATTAACTCATAAAGCAAATTGTGTCAGTGATTCCATGGCAGTGTCTGATTCCAAAGGCAAATAAAAATTACTGAATAGATGTTTGCAACAGGTTCATCATCTTGAGTGTGATCACATGGCATGTACAGGACAACCAAATGATCAAGGCCAGCCAGGACGGGTTTAAGAAGGGCAGGTCTTGCCTGATCAACCTGATCTCCTTTTATGACCAGGTGACCCATCTAGTGGATTAGGGACACATATGGATATGTCCACCTGGACTTCAGCAAAGCCTTTGACACCGTCTGCCACAGCACCTTCTGCAAAAACTGCAACCCATGGCTTGGACAGGTGCATCGTCCTGGGTTAAGGACTGTGTGGACAGCCCAGCCCAGACAGTGGTGGGAATGGAGCCACATCCAGCTGCTGTCTGATCACTCGTAGTGTCCCCCAGGGATCAGCACTGGGCCCAGTCCTGTTCAGTGTCTTTACTGATGGTCTGGATGAGTGCATCCTCAGCAAATTCATGGATGATACCAAGTTGAGTGGGAGTGGGAGTGTTGATGTGCTGGAGGGCAGGAAGGCTTTGCAGAGGGATCTGGACAGGCTGGATACACGGGCTGAGGCCAACAGGGTGAGGGAAAAGGCCAAGTGCTGGTTCCTGCCCTTGGGTCACAAAAACCCCATGAACACTCTAGGTAGGGTGAGGGGCTGGAAAGCTGGAAAAGACCCTGGGGGTGACAGCGGCTGGACATGAGCCCAAGTGTGCCCAGGTGGGCAAGATGCCAATGGCCCCTGTGCTGTCCCAGCCATGGTGTGTCACAGGCCCAGGGCAGTGCC
>JAWWLV010000100.1:8449956-8460220 GCA_035041135.1 Platyrinchus mystaceus | reverse complement strand
AGGTGGGGGTTGGTCTCTTCTCCCAGGCAACCAGCAGTAGGACAAGAGGGCATGGTCTTAAGCTCTGCCAGGGAAGGCTTAGGTTGGACATTAGAAATATTCTTTACAAAGACAGTGATTGGCTATTGGAATGGGCTGCCCAGGGAGGTGGTAAAGCCACTGTCACTGGAGTTGTTTAAGAAGAGACTGGATGTGGCACTCAGTGCCATGGTCTAGTTGGCAGGGTGGTATTAGGTCATGGGTTGGACTTGATGATCTCGGAGGTCTTTTCCAGTCTGGTTGATTCTGTGATTCTGATTTGGTCCCTTAGGTCCAAAGGGACATTGTAAGGCAAACAAATGTGTTTAAAACTTCAAAATTGCTCAAACAATTCCCAGCACAAAGCTCTCTGTGTAATTTTCCTCCTAAAATTCTATCTGCATCTTTAGGGTAGAAATATTCAACCTGTACATTTCATTTCTGCTTTGCTTATTAGAATGGTAGTACCTATAAATGTGATATGCTTACAGATGTATCTTCACAGGTAACTTTTATTTTATTTATTTATTTTTAGTTTCATTAGAATGCTTCCAAAATTAACATATTTTGTTCTGCTATAATGGGCTGAAGGTTACATGATGTTCTTAGACAGGTGAAATATTATTTTTTAATAAGGTAAAACAAAATAAACTTTTTAAAAGCAGGAAAGAGACTACATTTTCTCTATTTTATATTGACAGAGAGAAACACATCTCCTACTCATACAGTAGGGCTGACATCAAGGAAGGACCTTGTGCATTTCCATCAGGCCTTTGTGATAAACAAAACTGGGCACTGGCTTACTGTGCATTCTACTACAGATTTCCTCTTAAGGAAAAAAATGGTCACAATTGGCCAATGTACAGTTGCAATGAGCAAGTGAAGCTAATTTTAGGACATTCATTAACAGCATAGTTTGGACAATAGTGTAATCTTTTATTCAGCTGCAGGCCTAAGCACTTTCAGTACTTCTGTGCTGCCAGAATAATCCCACTCTCAGCCTTTGTCCAATCCCAGGAATATAAAAGATTTTAGCTACATTTAGGCTACATGTTAACTGCCTGATTTAGCAACTCAGTTTGGCTTTCTCCATTTTGGAGTTTGGGGGATTTGTTACTTTTTTTGTTGTTTGTTTTTACTGTTCAGGTGGTCAAACACTGGGAGAGGTGGTTCATTCAGAAGAGACTGTGGAGTCTGCATCCATGGAAACAACCAAATCCTGACTGGACATGACACAGAGCAACCTGCTCCAGCTGATGCTGCTTTGAGCAACTTAGAAGGGATCTTAAAGAAAATTTTCTTTAATTTTCTGTGTGCCTGACAGTAAAAACTGCACCTAAGGAAGAGACAGGGAAAATCAGATCCCAAGAAACTTGAAGGAGAATCCACAGCCTACATTGCAAAGCACTGCCAGAGATAGTTCCTATAGTCTCAACTTGTAAAAGTCAACAGAATCAATCCCTTCTTAAAGAAGTAAATTATATAACATAGGCAAAGCCTATGTAATTAACATAGAAAAATCCTGATCAAAGGTAAAGGCACCTTTCTCCTTTTTTAAGCTGAAAAAGAGGTTTCCTGAACCCATCTACACTAATCAACACAATGAACAGAAGGCCAATGGAAGTTAGAGCAGACGGCATCTCTGCCAAGGTGACCCTACAGTCCTGGGCTCTGTTCAGAATTCTGCACTTACACAGAATCACAGGCAGTGAGTGTTCCACAAGATAAACTGATACAGCCTTCTGTAACATACACTCTTGTCCACTATCTTTTGACTATGCCTAGAAATAAATCTGAATTTACTTTACTGAAACTATGAGTTTGGCCTGGGTCTAACACTCCAACAGTAACTTTGTTCAGACCTACTCTCACAGTAAAAACTCTAAGTTTTACTGGTTAGGGTTAGGGTTAGGGTACAGTGGGTACACAGACACAGACAAAATATTACCAGTCAGTCCTAAGGAGGAAAACCCAATAAATATATAAATATAAAATATTGTAATAATTGGAAAAAATCTAAAATTTAATTAAATTGCATGTACAAGTCAATCTAGGCTAATCACAGCCCTATAATTTTTTGGCTGTGGGTATGACAACTTGATATTTTCCTCAAAGCCAGATTCATAACTCTTAAAATATCTCAGAGATAACAAATGCACATATTTAATGAAGAAACAGGTAAATTAATAGTGACTGTTGTGAGAACAATATTGGGAGTTGTTATAGAAAGTTTCGTATTTTGGCCACATAACTACAGAAACAGTACAAGATGCTTTTCAGAATATATACAAAGCCTATTAATCACCAACTGTGATACCATTAAATGCCAGATGTTCTGCTGAGTTTATTTGGAAAAGGCTTAATGAAGGGATGCACCTAAATTATATTCCTAATCTTTCCTGACCACACTGAATACTTTTCAGCACAAAGAAGCAAAACTCAATTGAAATCGTATGTTACAGATCTGTAGTTACTGTGTACAAATCCACCAGATTGTTTTAAGAGATCCAGAAGTAAATTATTGTATAAATGGAAGAAAAATAAGCAACTCAAGTAAACACCATCAAATAGGAACTGTAACCAGTTTGCAGTTCCTGGTAAAAAGTGACTCTTATTTTAAATAGAAAAGTTATTTTATCACAGTTTTGTGGAACTTTACAACAAATCCCACCTCTGCAACAACTAGTTTTGATAGAAAGGGTTTTCAAAACTGCCATCAATAGACAGAAAGGAAAACAGTGTTTGCCTCCATCCCTTTGAAGACCACAGTCCAGGCAGAATGTTAGTGTTCCATGGGGACTTTACTATTCATGTGCTGCTGTTTTCCAAGGTTCCTGAAGACAGCAGCACAGAAGTGATGTCCAACAACAGCCCAAAATTACCTGACTTCAGGTCATTTTGTGGCTTACCCTCCATGGACCATGAGCAGGTTTAGTATGCTGGCTGTGCCCAGTGCGGCAACCTGGCTGATAATGGCAGGTTTTAATGCAGTTTTTTCCATGATAATAGAGAGAGAGTTAAAGAAGAATGCCTTACCTTGGCGTATAAAAGTTTGGCTGGTGTCCAGTAATATGTCACAGCCTTCTACTATGGTTCTCTCTATGGCCAGATTCTTCCGGATGTTCTCCGTGTCACTTACCTCATCGTGCATCACCCTGTTGGACACAACACAAAAAGGCATGATACATAATTTTTTCCTTAACTGGGCTGGACTGCACTGTCTGGAAGCTCCTCCTCCCTCAGAACTACATTGATGGGATGGAAATGAGTCACAAAATTTCATATTTATGGTCTATACAGTTTATGAGCTGAGAAGGATCAATCAGTCTCCAATTCTAAATGTTCGGTGATGAATTAGTCGGATCAGCAATGAACTCTGACATATGAGACAAAGACAACCCAAAGCTGACTCGTCAGATCTTTTAAAACCAAATATTCTCCAAGAACATCTTTTGTGAATAATCCAGACAAACAAGATTTATATCCCAGAATTCACTCAGGGTTTCTTTGTTCACTGCAGAAAACTTTGTTTCCCAAGGATGAGAACCACATTTCCCACTAGGCTGATGAAAGGAACATCTGAGAACAGTCTGCAGGGTTCAGGGAAAAGCTTAATTTTGCAGGGAACATCAGTTCTCAAAATATATCTGTAATTCCTGATTATCTGGCATTATTTGAAACATATGCGAAAATCAATTATTACACTAATGCACAAAAACTATAGCACAGGTTGAGAACTTGGTACTTTTCAAGACCCTGAATATTGCAAATGTCCTTTTTCTTTAAACTATGAAAAAAACCATTTCTCTATGTAAGTAAAACAAATTTGTTCATAACCCAGGAGTAGGTGGTTTCTATAGTGATTCTGTTCTCCCCTAACCAAAACTTGTATATTTATGTTAGCAAAAAAAAAAAAAAAAGGAAAGAAAAAAGAGATAAAATATTAAATTAGGATATTTTTGTTATTTTTCATTATCAAATGTTTTGATTTTGATAATTTTCTTTAAAATACATACTTTTTTTTAAAGGAACAAAATCAAATCAAAACAAAGAAAATGGGTTTTTCACTTCAAAACCGTTGATTCAAAATTATCAGATAAGGTAGAAAAGTCTTACCTTGAAAGTTCTTCTAACTTAGATTTAGCAAATTCAAGGCTTTTTCGCTCAACATGTTCATGTGGTGTGTGAGCCAGAAGTTCATGAAGTGTTATAATATATCTGGGAATCTTGAAACAAGTAAGGTATAAAATCAGTAAATGCATACATAGTTTCCCTCAATTTTAATAGGATATGTGCATCTAATTTTCTTGTGACATTGAAAGTGCCAGCTGAAAGTGTCTGTATTTAGGTAAAATTCACACTGGACAAAATTCTTCATTGAAAAATATGCAGTATTTGACTATTAAAAGCTAAAGAGTAGCACAAGGACCCTTCAGAGCTCTTAACCAGAACTTGTCCGATAGGAGTTATTTAGGAGAAGAAGATACAACATGGTGAAAAGTGAAAAGTCATCAGCAATGACATCACCCAATACTTACGAACAGGACCCCCTCTCTCCCTCCCATGACCTTGTTTCAGCTCAACCAATAGACATACCAAAAATTTTAAAAAGTACCAATTCAAAGATTAAAAAAGAATTGTTGCAGATGCTAATGACTCCTTAGGCTAACATGAATAACTGGCACTAACCTAAGTGTCACTTATGCCCCTTTCTAAAAAATTTTACCCTATTTGTTTTGCTAAAAACTGAACAAACTGATGGGGTTCACTATTCTTCTGATGAGTAAAACGCTAGGTTAAATAAAGTAGACACAAAATTATCAGGCCACTGTTTCACATAAATACTAAAAAAGCTGCACATATTACTCCAGGCAGACCACAAAAAATACCAGAAAGAGAAGTAAAGTTTTCACAACTTTTGCAATATATTTTTCTTTTTCCAAAGACGAAGTCACTGGAGAACAAAGTGAGGGGAAAGTTGCAAATGTATTCCTGGTAAAATGTTTATGGCTGCTCTAATTTGCTATATGAAGTGTATAATCCTTCTCTAGACTTTATCAGAAGGGATAAATCAAGGAATTGTTTCTCAGCAATTTTCTTTTGGTGCTAGTCCTTGTCTCACACTCCCCTCCAACCTACATAAGATCTGAATAAAGATGAACTACTATATTTGGAGAAAAGACCTTTACAGGCAAAGTCAGGAGAGTATTTTTAGTTAAGCAAGAGGAACCTTCAATCTATTATAATGTCAGTAGCACAAAATGATACAACCAAACAGTAAAACCAAAAGCACAAAAAATACACAGAGACTACCTGAAACATGGGGTAAGTAAGGAAAGTTTCCAGCATTCGCCCCTCACATGCTGGGTTGGCTTCATATTGCTTCAAGAGTTTGTCAAAATCTCTGTTTTGCTTACAGTTTGCCAGTACTTGTAGGCTATACTGATGATTCCGAACAAATTCTTGATATATGTTCAGCATTGGCAGCAGAATGTCAAATAAGTCAGCTAGAAAAAGCAGAGAAATGCTTTTTTTTTTTCCCAACTACCCATCTCTTTTGGAAATACATTTTTAAAGAAAGTACTACTTTCTATGGAAGTGAATTACTATAATCAGTTATGTTTCCAATATACTGACATTTTAGAAACATTAAATTTGGCTCTTTCACATGCCAAACCATGGCTGTTTTGATTAGCTAATATTCAGATACATCACCAAAAAATAAGGGGTCCAAATGTAATCAATGCTTAGGGCAGAGGAATTCTCATATACGGACCATTACTGCCCACACAGGACTCCCACTACACCAGATCTTGTGCTTTGAATTCTGCAAATGCATTCCCTTTTAAAAAGTCGTCTTTTTTTTTTTTTTACTGAACTAAAAAAAATAAATATGAAATTTATACCCCTAGAGAAAATAAAGTAACTTACCTAGAATTAAGGTAGGCCAGTTAGCTATTCTTGCTTTTAAGCCTTGGTGAAATATCTCATGAAGAAACATGATTGTTTCACTGAAAAACAAATGTTTAAACAAACAAAAAGACCATTTTGGTTTTATTTTCTGATTAATAATTCACAGAGAAACACCTCTTTCTGATTAGTAGTACATTTTGCACTTTGCTAGGAAAAAACCAGAAGATAGTTATTGTTACGGAAATAAGTACTTCCGTTTTTTGCACTGTTTAAAAATTTTAGTTTAGTACTTCTAAAAAACACGTAGTATTTGCTGTAGAAAGCATATTCTAACAGTGAATAGGAAACCTGTCTCATAACTAAAGGAACATGTTCTATTTCTTAGAAGTTCAGGGTCGACTTGGTTGCAATCCCTATACCGTACTCAATGTGAGATGCCTGCTGGCTTATTTGTACATGCTCATTACAACAGTACTTGGATGCTTAATGAAAGAACAATTCTTTTTTTATAGGATTTGAAAAGACAAGTGAGAGGGAAGGAGACTCCTTAGGCAGGACAACAGAAAATAGAAGACTGGATATACTAACCGTCAGAGTTTTATCAGGATCATATGAGGCCACTAAGTCAAATTTTGCACTCTTAAGAGTGAAAGAAACAAGAAGGGTGACAGAAAATTATGAGAAGTGCCCCAAGAAGCACTCTTTTTTTTTGTCCTTTTTTTTCCCCTCTAATAGAGGAAGACACATAACTTAAGAATGTAAAGAGATCTTGCTGGTTTCAAACAGCATCACCAACAGCATCTCTGCCCTTGAGAGCCAGAAAACAAGGGCCAGACCTCACTAGTGTGAACTGAACCAGAATGGGAAGAAGCAGTCAGAGAAACTAAAAAAAAAAAAAAATCTAAATAACCCCCCCCCAAAAATCTAAAGGAAAGCCCCTGTACCTGTTGAGGAAAATGCTGCTGACATCGTCGTGGCTGATGGGTGGCTTCTTTGAGCTCGCAGCCATCCTGAGGGGCCTCAGGAAACAGTTCACAAGCACATAAAGCTGATGCACATACTCAGATTCAGCCTCCACCATGTTAAAAACTATCTGATTCCTTTTCCTCATGCTTTCTGCATGAGGAGAACAAATGTAATCTTGGACAATAGTTTTCCATTTTCTTCTACATAACCAGCCCCGCATAAAGCTCTGAACCTAAAAATGGATCAAGCAGAACAAGAAAAGGAGAGGGAAAAAAAAGTTATACAACTTATCACAAGACCTTCACTGCAGAAATAATCCTGAAAATGAAATGCCATTGCTTAAAAATAAAAATATGTTCTTTGATTGATCTATAATTGTTCTGGAATTACATACATTTTTAATTTCTGTTTGTTAGGGGTCATATTTGTTGCCAGGAAACAGACTGCAAAGATATCACATATATATCAGGGAACCTTTTACTGCAAGCTCAATGGTTGTACCGTTCCCATCAACACAACGCGGTTTTCAGCTCCTTTTACCTCCCCCTACGCATTTCTCTCATACTCCCAAAATTATCATGCAATTCTTCCAGGTAACACACTTCAAGACATACTCAATATCATTATAGACAATTCTGAAATAATTGTTAAACTAAGTTTGCTTTCTGTTTTGAATAGATAACCCCTATCATGTGTATTTAAAGCTAAGTATCAATATATTGCTTAGACCCATGCAACAAACCTATTATCCAAAAAGGCAGTTTTTTGGCATTTTTAAAAAGCACCTTTATGTCATGGAAAAATCCAGCTAAGCACAATATCTATTGAAGTTGCAAGTGGATTGAAGATTATAGAAGAGGTCTGCATCTGGTCCCAGAAAATTTCATTGTGTCTGTGCCCTGATCTTGATGTGAAGATCATTCATCTTGAAAGAGAACTGCAAAATCTCACTGGCAGCAGTTTACTCTGAACAAACAACCTTAAAAAAAAAGGACCCAACTGTCTAAACAATCAACATGAAGAATGGAGTGAATTTCACATGGGTTCAAAGCACTCTTTCTACTAAAAGAGGCATTTCCAGCTTCTATTACAAAGGAAAATTCACACCAAGTTACCAGCTCAGTGCTGACCCTAGCTCAGACTGCACGACCCAGAAAAAGACAGGAACTAGATCCACATTCCATAAAGGGAATTTAAGAGGCTGAACATGGTTAGAAAGGAGTAACACTTAGTGGGCTACAGCTGTACTTAAAAAACTGAATTCCATTCATGGTCATGCATCAGGATTTGTGGGACTCAGTGATGGGCACAGTTCTGGAGGCTGATGATTACCAGCCTTAAGCAATATCCCCAAAAGCTACACATGTAAGTGCCATGCAGGTTGGGAACAATTGTGTCCCTGCTATTAAGAACACTGGCCATACACAGTGACAGAACGGTCACTATCCTACAGTCTGGCTGACAACTACACCAAGAATGCTTTCTGCATTTTCAGTGTTTGTATTCCAGCTGCCGTGACAGAATGTAAGTCATTCTCTTACATCATCATAAACATTTTCATGAGAAAGGAGTATAAACCGTAAGATACAGAAATACACCCCCCCTTCCCACCCTTCTCTCCTTAAGCACAGAAGACTCCATATTTACCTTTTTAATTTTTTTAATATCTGGATCCTCATCTTCCTGGTTGCCTTGATAAGGTCGCATTTTTTCCTTTGTTTTATTCAGTGCTACAATCTGATAAAAGCAAACATTCATTAAATGTTTCCCCAAGTTAATGAAACCCTTAGTTAGGGAACTGATAGAAAAATATTTTCCCCTTACTCCTGTTAAAGCTGCGCAGAATGACAAGCACTCATTTGGTCACAGGGACACGAACACACTTCTCTTCAAACCAACATGGACCTTGGTCCAGGTGGAAGGAGGGAAAGAAGAGAGCAGGTTTTCCCCTCAAAACCAAGTGTGTCTTTTGGGCTTCATCTCCTTAAGACTGATAAAGTTCAGTGAATCAGAGAAGTTTGGAATAGTTCTTAATACTATCAAAATCAACCATATTGGGGATCAAACTCCTCAAACCTGAAAGCAGGTATGAAATAAAGCAATTGATGGTTCTGCAAAGTAATGTAGCATCTTAAACCCTCTGACCAAAAAAAAACAACGGTAATTCAATCAGCAAACAGTTCCCAATATTTCTAAGAAAAATATTTATCCAAGGGCTCACAGGGGGACTGTTACATATTAACCTTACTAGGTCCTGCCATTTTCACAAAACATTACAGAAATATTGAATGTTATTGCAAAGCACACAGCAAAATGTTATAATTCAGTCAATGCTTGGTGGGTCTAGAACACACCTCTGACTTCAGCCTCTCAATTTCTGTGTCCTGGTCCTCCAGCTGGTGCCGGAGCTGGTTGGCTGCAATCTTCTCAGTCTCCACAATCTGCACAAGGTGGATGTACTTCTGCATCAGCACCTCCCGCTCAATCAGGATGTCTGAGTAGCTAAAAGGGAACACGTCCATGTTAGCAAAAATAGCCAAATACTGTGTTTCTTTTCCCTTTATGACATATGGACAGACAGACATCGCATCAGTGACAAGAAACCTGCAAAACATGCTTGTTTGCCTTAAGATACAATGCATAGGTTGATGGTAAATGACCCAAATCAAAACCACCTAATCATCCAAACTTAGAGTGTTTAATATCCTTTTTAGACACAAGTGGTACCAGTACCCAGTTTCCAGTATCCAGTTACTAAAAGCAAGATAATTGCACGTTTTATGAGCTTCTAATTCTCATGCTAAGCCAAGGAATTCTATAAATCAAATTTATTTTATTTATTTATTTTGTTTCTTTTAAGGGCTGCTTTTTTCCCATTTTTTTTGGGAGTACCTGGGGGACCATGTGGCACTTCATTAGAATTCTTTCCATCTGCCAAATCTCTTTATGGAACAATTCCCATCAAAGCTGTAATTTTAGTGTGCTAAGACATGTTTTATTCTCTAGGCCATTTTCATGGCTAGGCTTCATGAACGAAGATTTGGGAAGGACTCTACCCACGCTTGCTACAAGCGTGCTGATGGCTAAAAAGGCCAATGTGAGATAGACAAGTTCGGTTGCAAAAGGCACAGCAGAAAGATTCCCTAGGTGATATGGACAAGACGCGATTCTTTCTGTGTTGTCTTTTCTCCTCGAGAGTGATCCTGTGTGTGTGCTCAAAAGAAGCAGCAGCATTATAGATGGTGTGTCCCCAGGCCTCCTGACTGGAGGCCAGAGTAGACCAATGGTGATGATCAGTATGGCCAAGGCTGAGAGACTGTTTCAGGGAGTCCTTGTATCTCCTCTTCGGGGCTCCTCTCTTGCAGCA
>JAWWLV010000100.1:8403129-8449856 GCA_035041135.1 Platyrinchus mystaceus | reverse complement strand
ACCTGCCTGGCATGGGATACCCTGCCTGAGGTATATACCACCGCCAGCACAGCTCAAAACCTCATAGGGGCACATAAGGTTCTCGCCCACTAAAATGATTAGGGAAAGCCTTTCACTCCCTATTTTGCCCCTGCCAGCCTCCTCCACTCAAGCCCCGGGACATTCCCTTGCCCTAAACACCCTTTCCAGGACACTGTAATTCCAAAAGAAACCATTCCTGGACAAAAACCACAGGCGAGCCAAGCCCATCACATTCCGACCTGGTTACAACAACGCTGGAATAGAAGCGATCCCAAACACACCCCTGGGCAGGGCAGGCACACAGATAAGGTGACCCTGCACCCACTCGAGGCTAGGGTATCACCCACGACCCCAGCCCAGCCTGACACCCCCCACCCTCGAGGAAAACAAAAAAAAAAAAACAAAAAAAAAAAAAACCAAAAAACCCCACAAAACCAAAAACCACAAACACACCGCCACCCACCCCAACCTCACCCTTCCTCCCGCCCTCCCTCTTGCTGGTCCAGGGATCCTACGGCCTGCCTGACCCCCTCCTCCTTCCCCAAATTGGACTGGCAAATCTCTGTGTGCTCCGAAGTTCCTCCTCTCAAGTCTTCACTCCTGCTGCCCATCTGGGGACCTCCGGGCTGCCGCCCGTCTGGGCAGGCCATTTTAACATTACTCAAATAAATGCATTTAATCTAATCAGTAACAGGAACTATGGTATCAGTCTTTTTTTTTTAGCTCTTGGGCTTTTTCCTGAAAAGTCACATTATCCCTAGTGCAATCAAGTGCCACAGTCATGCCAAAAGGACTGTTCCCAACTTCAGCTAAAGGGGAAACAAGTTTCTTCCTGTGCAACATCTTCATCAGACTGGTCTTGAAGCAACAAAATAGACAGACACATCATTGCCTCCTCAGCCAGGTTTCAAGAAGCTTGTTCCTCTGAGAGTTAAGTAAACCTACAAGATAAAAACCAAACTGCACAAAGCACAGCAGAAAGGGGCCCCTAAATCTTTGACAAGGGATCCCTCAGTATTTTATATCACATCTTTTTCCATTGTGGAGTTAGCACAGGACTTGATAGAAAGAATTTTTGAATTGCACATCTCTCCCTTTTAGATTTCTCCCTTGTTACAGCACTCACAAAGTAATGAACATTTGCTATTAAATACTGTGAGGCTTTTAAAATGCAGTAATGTACATACTCCACAGTTAATATTTTTTTGGTACATATTTACTTGAATTTCAATCAGTATTAGTGTAGTTATACACTGGCGGGGGCCGATATTAAACACGGCTATTAAATTCAACACCTAACCTGGAAAGCATGTTTAGATTTTAAATAATTAGAATAAGCTCCCACAACTATCATGAAGTTTTTCCTCCTTGAACAGATTATAAAAAGCATAAGAAGCCAATTCTATTGCATTACTGTTATATTTTGACTACTGCATTAGTAAACAATACATTGGAAAAAGAAAGTTCAGGGAATCTCTTTCAACAAGTAAAACAACATATACAAATAAATCTGTCATGAAGCAATACATTTATGCCCTAACTGTGCAATAAGCAGTAATGAAGTAAGAGACTTAGTTCTTTAGAATTGTTCAATAATACTCTTTTTTGTTTTCCAAGAATTCTGGTTTGGTTTTGTTTGTTTGTTTGTTTTGTTTTGTTTATTTTTTCAGAAACCACAGTACTTAATCTCTTTGCACCGTAAAAGGCATTTGCATATTACAAGAAGTGTCTGAGTTAAAATCATATTTAGCAGTAGTTGTTTCACAATGTTATGAAGATAAAAGTATATGTAACATATGTTACTAAAATGCCTTCCTTGATTTACACTTAATATAAACAGTCTTTTTTACCTAAAACCAGGTCCATACAGATAAAAAGCCCTCTTTCTCTGTTTATTCTTTTCAAAGATTTCTTAAACTTTTGCTACCAAATGTTTCCAATACAGAATTTGACAGATTCGGCTTTGCTTTTATTCAAACTGAGGAAAACAGTAGGACACAGAATCACAGAGGATGAACTGCTGGCATAAGACTCAAGATACTGTTATATATGATGTTTTTCTTCCATTTATTTATTTTGCTCCTTTAGGGAAAGAAGCTTCATCTATATTTTTCATATTCTTTAAATGCACTAAGCCAGACTTCCGCAACCTTGTTTTACTTGGAACGAGAAACTTTGCTATGTAAGGTTGAAGTTTTTGTTCTTTTGAGATGTACTCAGAGTAATTCACTGAGATGGTGGCTTTGGCTGTCTAAAATGTCAGTCTCAGCCTGGAAACCAAACAACATCTCCTTCAGTCCCATAATTAGCAGTATGAAGAGGAGTTAATTAGAAAAGCTTGTGTACACCTACACTAACTTAGAATAGGGTACCCATCTCCCTTCTCAAAACTGCTACTGGGAAAGGAAAAAACATAGGATTTTGGAATAAACTTCATGCACTTCCAACAGCCCTTTTCATCCATCTCTCTGAATGTGTGAGTAAAGATCATCCTGCCTAAATGTGCCAAACTGAATATCCAGAGTAATCCCAAGAGAACATGAATACACATCTATACAAAAGCCTTTGTTAAAGAAAATTGTACCAAAGTGTTCAAATGTCAAAGGAACACAGAAACATTTATAAAACAACGTGTAAGCAGCCAGCCTAGATCTGGTTCTCTGGCATGGGTATCATTTAACAGAAAAAAAACAACTGCTGCAAATCACAGACTCCATGAACTGGTACTAACATTTTGTTGAGAGAGTCAGTTCTACAATATGTAGTAAGACCCAGAGACAGAGTGTCCTGAAAGCTGAGGCTGTATCTACCCACTACTTTGTAGAGACAGGCTTAAAATAGGTATTTCAAGAACCTTAAGCTCTAATTGACCACCATATACCACATGGAGACAGGAAGAAACGAAGAAAGTTCTGAGACAAAATGCTGCAACATTTAGGCCCTGTGAGAGCTGACGTGCTCAGAAAACGTAGGAAACCTGGAGAAAGTTTAACCAGAGCTTTATTACTAAGGTCTCCCTGTGGTAGCAAGCAAAGATAAAAGTTCCAGTAGTGTTATGAGGAAATATAATTAATTTTTGTATGGAATTGAGCCCAGAGTTAGGGTTCATTGGATGTGCAGTAAACAGACCTGAAGGAATGAGATGGATTAAAACTGTGCTGGCAAAACAAATAAACAAAGCGTAATTCCTTTTCAGATTAGTTTCCCAATTAAGTCTGCACTTATGTTCAAGAAGGGTGTTCAGTCCCACACCTGGTAAATTTAAGGCTTTGAATAAGGTAGAAAAGGCCAAAAAATGTAATGAATACTGCAACCATGTAGAAAAAAAAAGGCATAAAAAATCCCCTCAAAACATAGCAGAATTTATAAGAGAAAGTGAAAAGTATACCTCAGTGTATTGAGGGTGAAACAGAATTTTTCATAAGAGAACAAGTTCTGGAACAAAGCCAAAAACAGGACTTCCAGATGCAGTCACTGACAAAGGAATTAGGATTTGCCAGGAATAAATCCTCCAGCACAGAAATGTAACTTAGAAGAAGCAAACCATACACTGCCATCCTGGATATTACTGAGAAACAAAAAATACTTAAAATTCAAATGAAATGGAAAGAGATGAAAATTAAGGATGGATGTGGAACTGATAATAGGGTCCCATTAAATTATACGGGATTGAACATCCCATTTCCAACTTAGAAGCCAACAATCTCTCCCAAACGAGGAGAGGGCACTAAGGACAGAAACAATGGGCAATGTCACAGCAGAAAATCCTATAATTGTGTATTTTCATCCAAATAAAACATCTGTTTAACCAGAGTGGGACATGAGGTGCACTGAGATTGTAGCATCCTTTTTGCAACAGTCTGTTTATAACTTGCAAATAAATTTTGATGGCTTCAAAGACGTATTTGGCAAAAAAAAAATCATGAAAAGCAGTACAAAATTAAGATTTTCTGTATGTCAAACTATGCAAAGAAAAAATCTGAACTACTTTGTCTCAACTAAAACATGGATTTCCATAACTACTCAGAGGATAACACCCTCTGGAAAGCAATTAAATATTTCACTTTCTCAAATGCTGACATATTCACACAGAGCAGGATGCTCCCAGACATGTTTTGAATTTAAGAATAGTGGGAATCTTCTCAATGCCTCCTAGAATTTTTAAATAATTTTTGACATGAGATACTACAAACTGGTACCTTCTAAGGGCTACATAAAATGCTATTCAGAAATTCAAAACAAACACCTGAGAGAAGGGTCAGAAATGTCTTGGGCTGGGCTCAAATGAGCAGAGACACTGAAGAAGTTGCCAAAACTTATCCCACTTGTCAAAAATACAGACGAACTCAAGAAAAAAGGTCTACATCATGATGCAGGCAAAATTTAGTCCCTGAAGAAAATCTGTTCTGTTTTGTTTAATTAAACTGGCAAAAATAAAAAAAAATCTTACATAGTAGTCTAAAACTATTATTTTAGCTTCTTTATTTATGTGAAAGACCCAAAGGTTTAGTAACCCATTGTGCAAGTCCAATTTGTTCTGCTACACACAATATAAAGCAAATAAAAGTGGATTCCAGCGAAGTAGAAAATAATCAGAGCAAAGAGGTAAACATAGTAGTGGTACTCCATTTTTAGCAGCTAAATTTCAGAATTTTTTTTGTCACTTGTTGATATTTTGTTCAAGAAAACAGTACTAGAACAAGAAAAGCCATGTCCATGTCCCTGGAAAATTTCCCCAAGAAAATGAGAGACCTCTGCAGAAAAGTTGATTAAGATGATCTCTCAAATGACACAGAGCCATGAGAATGTCCCTCTCTGGGGTGCCCACAGCTCAATATCATTAGGATGGTCATTTCAGATAGGTCAAATAGCAAAAGAGATGGAGATAAAAAGACTAATCTTAGTTACCTCAGAGACCCAGCTGTCCTCTGAAGGCTGCCATTACAGCTTTCTCGTGAAGCCAAAATTCAACAACCCTGGCCTTGAACATCACAACTAAGTTCTTCTTAGCAAATTCAAGTTCTCAATATTTTCACCTGTATGTTGTTTTAACATTGGCTTGATTTTTTGTCAGGGTATGCCTTGAAAATTCACGTGTGACACATTTATGGACTGAACTACCGGTAGAAAAATCTTAAACCCAGTGTTATGAAGCTCTTCTTGCTTATGCATCTTTTACACCAGGCAACAGAAAAGAATCACAGAATCACAAATCACTTTGGTTGGAAAAGATCTCCAAGGAGTCCAATCTGTGACCAACCTCCACCTTGTCACCCAGCCCAGAGCACTGAGTGCCACGTCCAGTTGTTCCTCAGACACCTCCAGGGATGGGGACTTCACCACTCCTTCCAATGCCTGACCAGCCTTTCCAGGAAGAAATTCCTCCTGATGTCCAGCCCAAACCCCCCCTGGCACAGTTTGAGGCCATTTCCTCTTGTCCTCTCCCTTCTTGCCTGGGAACACCGGCTCCAACCTCCTGTCAGGGAGTTGCAGAGGAGATGCAGCCAAGTATAAACACATCCTGCAAAGAAGGAACTGCAGGATCCTGCTTCTCCTCAATGTCATTAACACAAAAAGCCATGCTCCTTTCTTCACTTGCTGTCAGTCACAGTCCACAAAACAAATTGACCCAGATCTAAAGACAAGGTGGGTCTTCCTTCTCTCCTCCTCCCTCAGCTACACAGACATGCTCCCCTGAGACGGGCTGAGTTCCAAGCCTCAGAGCTGCTCAAGACCTGAAATAATGTGTTCACCCAGACGGATACCATGCAGAAAGTGGTCCACCTATTACCACAACCCAGCAGGTAGTCTCCTGGAAATGGACAGCAACCCATTCAGTCAGGTACCAGCACTAAAAAGAGGATGCAGATCCAAAGGCTGGATGACCAGGTGACAGAAGACCTGTGGCTCCAGGACCTCATTTCACAAGCTCTAAATTAAAATCTACTAGCTGCTCATGTTCATTTTTAATGAACATAAAGCTAAATCAGTTCTGTTTACATGGCTCCTGTCCTGAGCAATTCAGAAGCTGCCTGGTTCCTTGTGCGTTGCCATGGCACTGCAGATCAGCTGAGGTGACTGTTGATGGTGGGAGGCTGGAGAAAGTGCCTCTGCAAACCATTCCACATACCTTCATTAGATGATTTTCATTTAGATTCTACTGTAAACCTTGACCATTTGCCACACAGACCTTTCCTCAGGCAAACATCACTGCATGGCTGGAAGTCCTATCATGTTTTTTTCACAAGAACGTGTTTCAGGTTGGTTCAGGAAATTCCATTTGTTGTCCTTTAGCATCATAATGGTTTGACTTCCTCTTTCTTACACTTATTTCCATATCAGAGTTTTTAAAGAAACACACATGTATTCATTTGGCATATCATTAATTTCTTCATTCATATAACACATTTGTCTCTAACAAAGGGCTAATCCTAGGGCTTTTTTCTAATAAAACCGTATTCTTCCTGGAATCAATGGAACACAACTGGAATCAGTTGGAGCACAATCACTTATAAAAGGTAAAGACAATGAAATAAGCATGAATGGTAAATGTGGGTTTTCCTATACCCTCCCCCCCCCGAACTGCAAACGACACACAACTAATTCATCATAACACTTATTTCTGTTAGGTTTTTGAAATTATTATCAATTTATTTGCAATAAAAAGGAAGCAGAGGATTACAAATTGAGTTTCATACCTCGCTTGGTGAATAGCTTCTACCCACTCGTCTCCATCAACTTCATCCTCACAACGGAGCTCCAGTGGCTTCTGCCCTTCATGGCCAAAGAGAACAGTGAAGTAATGCTGCAAATTAGAACAGGGGAAAAAAAAGGAAGTTCAGAAACTCTTAAATAAAACAAATATATAAAATTAGGAAAAAAACTCAACACAAACCCAACAACCCATACAGGAAAAAAACCCAAACAACAAAACAACTACCAAAAGACTTCTTATACTCAAAGCATTGTGAGCCCAAGGAAGATGTGTTTTAAGTTTTAGTCTTGAAACAGAGACTGAAGTTGAAACTATCCTGAAAATATTGCCCTGTGCATCCAGGCAATAGCTGTCATGATACTTACTGTTAAGTTCTTGTTCTTAAGCTTTCACATACAAGACAACAAAATACAATTCCCTAAACAGCTCCTACAGTCAAATACAATAATAGAACTACAGTGGGGTGTCTGTAGCTCTTTCTTGCATTTTTTTCATATAAAACTGCACCTGGCTCTACCTTATTCCTCACCTTTACAGAAGAACAAGGACCTTTCTCAGTCATCACACTCCCAAAACTTTTTTGCCCTTCTTTCAAGAAACCTCACCCATAACTGTCATTGCAACAACTTTTTGTTTTCACAAGAAAATGTTATTCACACAAAAATTGTCATATTCTTCGATGGCATTTCTTGCTTGAAGGGTCTTGCCAAAGGTGTGTTCCACAGAACATGAGATTTCAGGGAAGTTTCTGCTTCTTTCAGACTGTAGTATTAATACTACTATGTAGTGAGGAGGGGAGAACCCTCAGTCATCTACCTTAAATCCCATTTTACAAGGTTGCTTATTTACAACCTTATTTTGCATAGCTTGCATACCAACTTACAGCTGGGTAGCAAACAGAATTCTTCCAGCTCTGGTAAAAATAGATGAGAAAACAGTCTGCCTAAACACACACCAGTAATTGCCACGGGTACCGTACATGCAACCATTAGTAATCCAGATGTTTCACAGGCAGCAGGAACAGTGAGGGACCTGCCCACACGTAAAAACATCTGGTTATTGGGTCTGATGTCATTCAGGAGCTCTTCTAGCTAAACCAGATCTCTCACTTCTCCTCACTACCTAGAAGCGCTCAACCCCTCTTCCACCTGTGAACAGGGAAATCAGTACAAACACACATGGCTGAGATTCCTGTCTGCGATATAACAGCAAATGCCCAATTCGCTCCAGTCAGCCAGCAAAGTGTATAATCTATGTGATCTGCGTTCTCTGCATGCCTTTAGCATGTTTACAACAGTAAGAAACCTGAAGTGATGTCAACAAACACCCTTCTTCCCTGGGGACATCACCTCTCTAAAATGCAGCTGTCTTTGAGAACACTCACATGCTCAATTCCTTTTTGGGTAATGTGACTACATAAGAGGTCATTCCATAAAGATAAAACTATTCATTTGTGCATGGTATTAATTTGCTAAACATTATTACACATATACAAAACACTTTCCATGCAGAAAACCACCAGCACTGCAGGACTGCAGACAGACACAACAGAAACAAGGCCAAATAAGAAGCAGAATTCACTTTTAACAGGCTTTAAATAAGGAAGTTCAGAGGCTCAGATCCACTAAATTTCAGAAATTAAAAAACTCCAGGGCACTGACGAGGACTAATAAATTAGTAAAAGGACAATCTTATAAAACTGTGGTTTTTCAACAGTGCGTATCACTTAAACCTGAATAGAACAGCCATGAATAGGAAAAAAACCTTTTAATCAGGTCCATAGGATTTTCCACAGCAGTGAAAGATAAAAACTTCTATAACAATATAGTGCAAGTGAAAATAACCTACAGCAGAGTGAAAAGTGCAGCAAGATTACACACAAATGTGCTCTGTTTATAGAGTAGAGTAGTCTATTTTAAAAAAAGTATATTTAAAGAGAAATCACACTGTTCAGTACTGCATATTATGTAACAAGTTATTTGCATTTCATAAAGCTGTTACATATAAAATTAGAATAAAGACACAAGTGCAGAAAAGCACTGGATTTAATCTCATTGTGTGGGGATTCAAGTTAAAGGGAGAGACAATATTACAGTCCTACCTACTTTTAAAGTGCCATAACTCAGACCTCTTTTGAGCAAGACTTGCAGTGATATCGTTGCAGAATTAAAACTTAGAGGTTTGCAGTTACTATGGTGATAGTCAGGCTCTGAACACTTAGTTAGACTAAGAAAATACATAAATTTAAACAAACTTAGGGGTCTACTATAGTAGGACTGGACCCAGTGGCAACTAAAGGTAAATTATAGAAGACATTTGTTTTCTGAAGATAGTTCTGAAATCATCCAAAGCCTTCACCCCCTCAGACACACATTTTGCACTCAAACATCAGTGAAACTATCACTTCATTTATCCAGAAGCAGTCAACTCTAGAACAAGCAAAATGTAAGAAAAATATCACAACATGCCTCTGAAAAGAATCTCCAAGTCATCTTCGGATTATTTTTTTAAAATGAATGTTGCTCATTTAAAAAAACCAATTTACTAAGAGAAAATAAGATGGTATCTGTGATGCACTATTACATTATCCAGTAGATGATGTATGTGAGTGGGCCTATATATATAATTATATAGAGACATATATAATTTTGGCACTGCCATTCAATACTAAACAGTGCAGCTTCCACATACTGCAGTACAATACAGGGGAAAAACACCCTTCTGCATACACAGTAGTTTCTTGAAGTGGTAACAGTAAATATTTAAGAATTATAGCACATATGTACATCAACTGCCCTCATTATCCTCATCATCATTTATCATGTCTGTTGGATTCAGGCAGGCACTTGTGTTTCAAGTTCAGCCCATAGTTCAGCTGGACAATTTTGTTATTATTGTTTATTCTGAAAATTTCTGAACTCATAGAAGATAAGATGAACATTCTGTATTTTGACATGAAACAGAGGAAGTAATTTCATTTTAAGGTGCCTTTTCAGTATTCAGGTGCACACAAGCAAAATGTTAAGTCTTCATTTGAATAAAAAGATCTTTGGCTGAGTTCTCCAAGGTGAAGCTTGGGGAAAAAAGGAGGGGAAGTTTCAAATACCTAGCACAGGTATGAAGGCATGACTGACACTCAAGGAAAGAACAATGACATTAGGGTTTATCAAAAATATTGTTGTGTATCACTCCTCTGACTTGCACCCAGGGATAATCAGTTCCTTCCTATGACGAAAAGGAAAGACTAAGGAATGAGCTGATGGGCACCTCTGCTCCAGAAACAAGACTGGAGCAAGATGAAAACTCTGAGTGAAAGAAGTTCAGAACCAGAGCACACTAACTGTGACTCTGAGCTCCCCCTGACAGCTGCTCACACCATAACTCTGCCCTTGTAAAACTGCCCAAATGATGGCAAATTCAAAATAAGACAGCAAAAGCTCTGAAGGCGACATACTTTCCAAGAGAAAAAACAAGCATTATCCTGATTTAAAAAAAAAAAATCAAGCAAGCAAGCAAACTCCCAACAACAAAACCCACAACAAACAAACACACTAAAAAACAACCTACCAAAAAACCCCACAAACAAACCAAAAAACCCCAACACAAATGATACATGCCCTGTAACAGAAACTCTACTTTTAAGACCACTAAGGAAGAGCCTTCACCAACACAGCCACTCCTAAAACTGAATTTCCTGGCAGCAAAATGATGCTCTCCTTGGACTGTCCAGGGCATTTGCTGTTCATGGAGTGAAGGTCACACTGACACGGGCAGAACTCTCCCCAAAGCACGGCGACAACCCACAGTTCATTCTCCTCCCTCCACCTCACATGAAACCCCAAAGGACATCTCTCTGGTCCCTCACCTCCCACCCCTGGATAACTCCATGTCTCTCCCCTTGGTTACTCCTTTCCATAGCCCAGCACTTGTAGAAACCCGATGTGTCTTTTCCATTTGTAAATTAGTGGTGATGCTTTGAACAACCTATTACTGAAACACCAGAGGACCAAGAGGACCCAGGACTTCCCATGGTGGTGCTGCTTCCTGTCACAGGGAGAGGAGCCGCTCCCCTGAACAACACTGCTTGACAATTCTGCTGCAGCTCCTGCCTTCAGCTCCTCCTAAATTTGGTCAGCACCGAATGTCCAAATGGAAAAGCTTACCTTGGAGAAGGGATGCCTGTGTGGACAGTTGTTTTGTTATCTTATCCTCCCATCAGCACATATCAACAAGTAAATTGTGCTTCCAAGGACACCAAGGTGACAAATTGTGTTGTATTGTGGGCCTGCAAATGATTATACTGTGGTAATAACTGCTTGCACCTGAACTACTCTTCTCTAGACTTTTCTTACTAAACTTAATACAAATTAAAAATAACATACTATAAAATTACCATTTTTAAAACTTAATTGTGGTGTGACCTCATTAGATGCCATTTCCTGATTTTTCAGTGATTTATTGCACAACCTTGTTTTTTTCATTCAGGCCAGGACTTTGAGGGTAAGTTAAAAACAAAAAATTCCAAGCATCAGTATTGGTAAGAATGGAAACTACAGATGCAAAGAAGTGGTGAAAAAACTTGTCTGTGTACCAAGATTGCTACCAAAAAAAAAATTAAGAGCCTTAACAAAAGCCTGTCTTCAATGTGAGGCATGAGAAACCTTAATCGCTTGCCATATTTCCTACCTGGTGTTTACAAGGGCATGTTACAAACCTTTGATGCTGAAAAAGGTGACAGAAGTGATTAATTAAAATTTAAGATGACAAGCTAAAAATATTTCTTGTTCTTGACTTCTAAAGACATTTTAATTTCAGAATCTGGAAGCCTGTATGCAATCTGAAGTGTTAGTAAATTACTGGGCAAAAGAGAACAATCACTGCAGCAACTGAAAACTCCTCAATAATCCCAGGAGGAAAAGCAGCAAACTGCATTCTAAATCAAAGCAACTTATGCTACTCAAGGACACATTAGCTCATTAAGTTTTCAGATGTGTTCTACTGATGGTATTTCATCCAGCTTCTCAAATACAACACATGACACGTATTCTGTATCTCTTACATCCTGGGGAAAGGGAAGGAAACAAAGGCAATATGCTTGGTAGAAGGCAGAATCTCTAGAAGTGAACAAGTGCAAAAGGATGAGGGTATCGAGGTGAGGGAAATGTCTGGGGGAGAAGTCAGCAATCCTTCAGGGAGAAAGACTATTTACAAGAGTGTGTAATGATAGGATGAAGGGAAAAGGCTTCAAATTGCCAGAGGACAGGGTTAGATGGGATATCGGGAAGGAATTCTTCCCTGTGAGGGTGGTAAGGCTCTGGCACAGGTTGTCCAAAGAAGCTGTGGTTGCCCCATCCTTGCAAGTGTCCAAGGCCAGGTTGGATGGGGCTTGGAGCAACCTGGGATAGTGGAAGTGTCCCTGCCCAATGAAGGGGGTGGGAATAGATGGGACCCAACCATTCTGTGATTTTATGATCATTGGATCAACAGCTTTTTAGTGGGAAGGAGAGTGTTGTACCTTGAGCCAAGGGAGGATAAATGCATGGGGTGAATTTTCCCACATCTTGAGACTTGCTGCGCCACTGCTACTGAGAAGAAATTTGTAGCCCATTGTTGTTAAATGAGCAAGAGAATGGAATAATGACAGGAGTAGCAATTTTTTTAAAAGTTTCCAGGGAGATCTACTGAGCCAATACACCAATTGGTAGAAGCTATAATAAAAGCAGGATTAGTGGACATCAGAATTAATATGATGTACTTGGGAACAGACAGAATGGCTTTTGTAAAAGGATGCCATCTCCTCTAAACCCAGAGGAGTTTTCAGAAGGGGTCAACAATAAGAGTTACAAAACACTTTTGACAGATATTTAGGGAAACGCTTAAGCACCCAGGTCTTACAAGAAAAATGTCCCTCCATGCATAAAGAAATAGAAAAAACCAATCTGATCACAAACTAAGAAACAGAGCTGGAATATTGGACCATCTGTTCTTACAGTGCAATAAGGTCATCAAAGGACTTCCTCAGGGAATTGTGTTGAGGACTGGGACAGGATGACAAAGTTTGTTAATTATTCAAGATGGTAATGATGAGAATCTATTAAGAACAACTGAAGACTCAACACACCCGAGTTACTGGACAGGAAGATGCAGATTAAATTAATTGTGCACAAATGTTAAGTGACACATGTGAGGGAAAATATTCCAAGCTTCATATGTGAAAAGATAATACCATTCAGGTAATACCATTCAGGAGTAAGATCCTGGAATAAGTTCCAGGATGTGAAAACACCAACTCAATGCTCAGCACATACCAAAAAATGACAAATCGGGGTAAGAGATGACTGGGAAAGAAGCAGGACAAAGAAAGTAGACAAGGCTTTTGTGCTATGAAACATCCTTAATACTGGGAGTAGATTTGGACCTGCCATCACAGAAAAGGCAATATAAATTGGGAAAATTTCAGAAGATAAAAGTGTTGTGGAAAGGCTTCCAAGTGTCCAAACAGGATAAGTCAAAATTTAAGCTGCGACTCTTCCGTGCAAAGAATGGACTAGGGGCAATGGCTTTAAACTGGAGGAGGGTCAATTTCGATTAGTTATAAGAAAGAAGTTTTTTACAGTGAGGGTGGTGAGGCCCTGGCACAGGCTACCCAGAGAGGTGGTGGATGTCCCATCCCTGGGAACATTCAAGGTCAGGTTGGATGGGGCTCTGAGCAACTTGATCTAGTTGGGAGATGTTCCAGCTCATTGCAGGGAGGGTTGGAGTAAGTAACCTCTAAAAGTTGCCCTTCAACCATTCTATGATTCTGTGAAAGGAACAGCTTTGGGTATACAACACAGGTATGCAAAATCAGAAAAGATATGGAATGGATGAATAGGGTTCCACAAGTCTATTTCTCTTCTAATTAAAAAAAATAATTCTATTAACCAAATGTCAGAGAAACCAACTTTCAAACAAATAGAAGAAAGTGGTTCTTCATGGAACAGGCAGTGTGACCTGGTGTTGCTCCTTGGCAAAGAAAGTGGTAAATGCAGTGACAATGGGAGACTGGACAGCTCACTGTACAGAATTTCTGGGCAACTGAACACACAATATTCACATATGAAGAATTCAAACAGTTCTGAAGCTGAAAATAACTGGAAACTTAAAGTCATCTCAGAGGAAAGGGAAAGGAAAGTAAAATATGCACCTGAATTCATGCCTTCCCTAGCATGTCCTCGTGGCCAAGGTGCAAGACAGGTTATTAGACTGGTTGGACCTCTGCTCCACCCAAATAAAGTCATTCTCATAGTCTGGTAGGAGCTATTTAAACTTCCCTTGATGGCATAAGAGTCTTTCAAATCCTTCCAATTGCTTGAACTGTATTATAAACAAGATACTTGCATTAAGTGCTGGCTCTTACTAACTGTCTGGGAGGTGTCTTGCTTATTTTGGGTTTGATTTTGGGTCTTTAAAAAAAATAAAGAGGTAATTTGCAAAACTGGTAGAGAGCCACACGAATATTTAAGGTTCTGTGTTGCTTCATGGTGACACCTTGTGATTAAGGGGGTTTTTTACCATCTTAATGTTACGTGATCTTCCCTGGCAAGTAGAAATCTGGTATTAAACAGAAATACAGAGAAGAAATTTCTAGAGGTAAATGAGAATAGGGTTTTTATCTGCTAAGAACACACTAGAAGACACTGATTTGGATTTCCATCTTCCACATTGTGGAGAGTCAGAGGTAGGATTTAGGATCTGTTCTGGCTTTGGTTTCGATCTGGACAAATAGATACTACCTTATATTGGATAGCAGATGAGATGGCTTGATGTCTTCTCTATAACCAATATTGGATTAATCAAGTTACAACCTGCTCCATAAAATCTACTCTGACATCTGACAGTGAATCACCTTCCTGAGCCATCCTGCAAAAATTGCCTGGGCCGAGAACAACAGGATTCTGAGGTAATTATATTTAAATATGCATACAGCAGTATTTGAATTAGGGAGATTATACATAAATGTACCTTGTTTTATATACTCTTAAAAAATACCACACCCAACCTGAATGCAAAACAGAGATCAAGGAATACATAAAGGTCACTGAAGACCTTAATTCTCAGGCAACTCTGACTTGCATTGAAATTACACCAAATTACAATGGTTATAGCATTTGTTTTCATGGATGAGAGAATCAGGCTAATATAGTCCCATCTGCTCAATTTCCATTGCAGACCATTTGTACTTCAGCAGCAGTTTATCAACAGGGAAAAAATTCTACCATATGAAAGGGAATTTCACCAAGTAAAGCCTACAGGAAAGAGGTACAGCACAAAAAGTGCAGCTAAATTATTCACAAATAATAAACTGAACACATCTCAAAGTGCATTTGACACTGTCCAGTGGGAATTTCCTACCAGAAACCACAAGCCACTTGCTTGTTAGGGACCTGAAAGGCAATGATAGTTTATTCACCAGTAACCACTCACAGTGTTCCCAGAACTGCTGCCTTCCTGCACATCCTCAGCATCTCCTCCCACATGAACTGAGGTCTCCTGGGACTGGCACTGATACATCTCTGCATCTGATTTCCTCAGGTGACTGATGCTGTGCCCTGAAGATACTTTCTACTGACTGAATTCTTAAAAAGTGAGAAGTATTTTCTATAAACCATAGCCAAATCAAACCTGCCTAAACCAGGAGACGGACAAAAATTACTCCAAATATCTAATGGTATACGTAGGTATCCTTCTTGCCACCCTTGGTACAATTCCTAGGATATTGATTTTCCCAAGTACTTTGAAAAGGACACAGAACTCAGGTCTGCTGTTCACACTTAGCAGTAAAACATCTAAATTTTAGCTACCACTTGTTGCCTCAGATCGCTTCCAATCTTCAGTATCCTTATAATATATTCCTTATGCTGGCAAAGGAAAAATCACTTCCTGGGAGAGGGAGACATTTTTAATCACAATTTGAGACATTTTCAGGATACACAACTGTATGTGGAGAATTCAAGAAGTGGTCAGGTACATGCTGGGACCTTGATCTCCTGTGGTGAAATGTTTGCAGTGCAAATGATGGAAAAGAAGTACTTAAATCCCATTATCTCTCCTGATGACCTACTTCTGCGTTCTGAGAGGTACAGTCCCTTATTTCTAGTTCCTACCCCCATTTCAGTGTGTCAGTAGCTTCCATTGGGGCCAGTCCAATTTCTGGTCCACCCTCAAGAACAGCACAGCTAAAGAGAATCAGGACTGCAGCCCTAGCACATAACTAAGCACAGTGCAGCTAGATTAGTCAAAAAATATGATGTTTAAAGAGACAAAGGATGGACTGATGGGGAAATAGACAGAGACCACAGGCAGTACTGTCATCAGTGGCAGTGTTATATGTTTTTCAGGACTTAAACTTTCTGTGTTTTGCTCTTTTTTTTTTTTAACCCTGTCTCATTAATTCACCATTCTTCACAACCCTGACCTTTCTCCATGTACTGACAGCCATTCCCTCCTTGTCCAAACAACAGCCAGAATCCCTGCTATCTAGTCTTCTCCTCTAAAATCCAAGTGATGCAGAGATCCTCCATATCAATTTAGCTATAAACTATCTCAGCATTTGGTTTGTCCTGCAAAATCCCTGTATTTTAATTAAAAAATCAGACTTTAAAGGCCAGAGGGTACATTTATAAACTTCTATTCTGATTACTTATGTAATATGGACCTGAAAAATCTCTCTAGAGAGCTCCTGCATCAAACATACAGGACCAAGGTGAGACATGGACCCTCCTTCATCAATCCCAACATAAAGTAATGAAAAACCCTCTTGAGACCAAGTTCAATTGTTCTAGATAATACACTACCCTCACTGCTGCAATTATGCAGCTTAATTTTAAAAATGAATAAACAGGTAAATAATGAAATTATATAAAGAGGCTGATTTTGAAGATTGAATCCATAGAGTGTGCAATGCAGGAGTGGAGCCTGGGTTCCTCAGTAAACACCACCAAATATGCACAAAATTAAAAAATAAACCCCAAAAAAGATAAAAAGGTATCCCCACCCTAAGTCATGCTCACAAATGATTTCTACAGAGCAAGTAATTTTGAAGTATTAATTTCCAGGAAACGTTATTTGGCTGGCTTCCGAATTATATTCTGAATACATGCAAACACCAGATTTGACATTTTTGAAACTCTTTACAGACAGTAACTAATCTTCAAACTCCTCTACAAGGTAAGAATTATGGTGCCCATTTTAGACACAAGGATATGTGCAAAGATGCCCAAATATAGATCTGCTGAAAAGAGTTTAACTACAGACTGCTATAAACAGAGCTTCTCTCCCTGAAGTGAGCCAACACACGATAAGAGGGAAGCAAGAATAAGAAGTCAGCACATCCTAGACCTTGTTACATCTGTGTTATATATAATAACTTCTATCTATAAATATTTTCAGAAAAAAAACCAAATACGCAAAATTTCAAGAAGCTCTGGTATCTATGAGATGAGGTACAAGATTGGAACAGTCACACACCAGCACCAGAGATTGCCAGGGCTCTGATGGAAAAAAGACCACTGCAAAGAGCCACATACAATGTTTTCATGAAACCTGAATGATTTTATGGGAAAATGTCTTTTTGTTTCCACCATGCTCCCTGACAGCCATATACGCTGCCCTAAGGAGCTGGAGCCTGGTTATAACCTTGTAGAAAACTGGCAAGAAAAGCGACAGAACCTGGTTTTAAGCAAGAGGTTATTCCCACAGTAGACGCCTGGACCTCCACCTTCCACTTGCTCACATTCCACCAAAGGGAGTACTGGCTGGTCTGCCCACTGGACTGAACTCAGGAGGACTGGGAAGGACATTCCAGAAGTCCCTGAAACTCCACAGAGCTGAACACAGTGCTCTGTAACCATATCTCACACAGAAATAAGTTCTTCATTAAAAATACACTTCCCAACCTTGCCCCTAAGGACTGTGAGCAGTAAAGTGGTGCTCAGCCATTTAGGGAACTAGAACTCCATCTATTAGCACACCTGGACATTCAAAGCCACCAGGTGATAGTTTGGGGTACTCTACTAAACCCCTCAGTATGTGGGGTCCACTGAGATACACAGAGAGATAAAATGTCTCAGGACATGAAAGATCCAGTGACTGAGTCCTGTCATACCTCTCCCACTAAAAAATGTTTGGATCAAACTTCTGTGACATTTCTACACACACTCCTAAGACTGCTATCCTTTAAATTCTCCAAGTTTTCAATTAAAAACAAACAAACAAACAAAACCCCAAAAAGCTAAAAAAAAACAAAACAAAAAACACTCACATGCAAACAAACAAAAACAAAAAAACAAACCAACCAAACAAAATAGCACCTCACCTTGGCCAAGCAACAATTAAGATGATTCAGTCCTTATGACAATCCTTCCCTAATCCTCAGGAGTATTATTTTAACTTCTGACTGTCCATTGTCAACCTCTGGTTTTGTACAAGGATTCACCGAAATTTCCTTAACTGTTGACATTGTTGTGACAGTGAGCCGAAAATACTCCAAGCAACTAACCCACCTTGCATATATTAACATAAGTCTCACACTGACAAGAGCATTAGAGCCACCAATGTTTTATATGAAGGGTAAGAACTGAATTGTACTACACTAATGGAGAGCTGAAAATTTGTTTTCAAAATTTGGTTGGAGATTGCAGAAATGTGTTCATGGTTCAGGTAAAATAAAAATTATTTTCAGGCTATAAAAGCAATAGAATTACACATAGAATCCACATTTTATAATATTTGCTGTCAAAGACCCACTTAAGCATACATTTACTTTTCAATAATTTACCCAACTGGAACTGCATTACACGTTTTCAGGGTTTTGCTAATATCTCTCAAATTACATTGGCTGTGCTACACTCAATAGATTAGTAACAGAGACTTTGAAGTTTATGCAATGTGAAGTCCTTTAAGCACGCAGCCATTATAACTGATTTTTCACCCAAATTAGTGTCATGCATATAGTAAAGGACATGTTGAAGTTCCCTTTGTAAGTAATTCAACAATTACTCACATTCTCTAGTAATACGATAGAAGCATTTCACATCTTTTAGAAAATGGCTAATTTTTTTTCCCCCTACACATTGGTTGTCAATGCCCTGGTTTTAATCACGCTTGTCATTCCACCACTATTAATCAAAGAACAAAGTTTGTATGAGAAAGTAATAGGAAATTACTTGGAGTAGAAAATATAATCTGTTTCTTAATCACTTAACATATTTCTGTTCACACATGGCCAAGATTGTGCTGGACCACTGTTGACATCCACTGGCAGGACCTTCCACCCATTCAAACACCAAGATCACCTTGATTGAACACCTGAGTGTGAGATGTGAAAGGTGCTTAAAGCAAATACACCAAAAGGAGTTACAGAATCACAGGAACATAGAAACATGGAATCATTTAACTCAGAAAAAAACATAATTTCCAAGCCTTAACGCAGCACTGCCAAGGCCACCACTGACCATGTCCCCAAGTGCCACATGCACATGACTTCTAAATTCCTCCAGGGATGGGAACTCACCCCTACCCTGGGCAACTGTGCCAAGGCTTGACGACATACTCAGTGAAGAAATTTTCCCAATATCTAACCTGACCCTACCCTGGCACAGCTTGAGGCTGTTTCCTTTTCTCCTGTCCCTTGCTCCCTGGGAGCAGAGCCCGACCACCCCCTGGCTCCACCTTCCTGTGGGGAGTTGCAGAGAGTGAGAAGGTCCCCCCTGAGCCTCCTTTTCTCCAGGATGAGCCCGCCCAGCTCCCTCAGCCACTCCTGGTGCTCCAGACCCTTCCCCAGCTCCATTGCTGAACTACTTTCAGACATCCATTTACTGATAATACACTTCCATCAACTCCTTTCCCCCTGGAGCTATGACAACTCTGGGTGTTGAGCAATTTCTGTCATGCTGGTTTTTCGCACAGTGTCTTTACAGAAGGATTAATGATAGAAAAGTTGAAGAACTTCTTTATTCATGCTAGGCATGAGTTTTCTTTCTGTATGACGAGCATATTCTGGCATGGTATTAGTTAATCCTGATCTCTGGAAGCACCTTTCTGATAACTGAGAGATTTCCAGATGTTCCAAAACTCCTAGGTGACACCGGCATTTGTCACTACTAGTTCTTCTGAGATCATGCTCAGGATAAGGTGCGTGCAGCATGATTTGATTCTCTAAACAATGCAGCTCGTTAGGGAATTTCATATTACATACATTTAAATAATACCATTTAATTGGTATTATTTAATGCCATTTTCTTTTACAGACTTTCTGAAATACTTTCTGCAGTGAGTTGACAATTATCAGTGCAGATCTGTAACAAAGCTGACAAGGGCAAAGCAAGGCTGTGTTTCAAGAGTTTTGGGTGTTCTCAGGCTCAGTGACCATGGTCATGTTACCTCTTCCCACAAGTGTCCTGCACACTCTGGACAGCAGCAAAGCCTAATCCTGCTGTGATTTGACATGTGATTTGAGGATTTCAAAGCATGGACATGATGGTCAAATGTCACGTCCCTGCAAGGCACAGGTGACAGTGAGAATCAAGAGTGATTTTGAGCTGGCATCACCATTTTGGGGAAGACAGAATTACAGAAGGGAGAAAGTGGGGGCAGAAAAGCACAGGCATCACTTTCACTCTCCTGGAAGAGAGCAAATTGTATGCAGAACAATAGGATTTTCTGTTCATTTTCCACAAAGAGAATATTTTATGTTCCTCCTTCTTATGCAACCTCAAAATCTGCTTTCTGTGTCAATACACATGCCCAGCAGCAATAGCTTTCTCCAGCTAACCTGAATAAATAAAGCAATTTTGATCTCCTGAGGGACATCATCTTTGAGCAGGAAAGCCTTCCCATTTTTGTTATTCCACAACAAGTCCTATGAAGCCCTGTCTTGAGAGGTGAGGAACAGCATCCTCATCTTTCTTTTACAGCAGGAAAACAGTCAAATTTACTGATTTCTTGCCAGTTTGACAGCGATGCACAGTTCATTAGGTCTTGAACTTGCCATCAAAGAAACTTTCAAGTGAAGATCTGCCTTCCAGTGTGTTTGTTTCACAGCTCTTTTCATAATAAATTGCTGAAAAATCCAGAACAGCAAGTACAGCAGAGTAACCAAACCAGCTTCAGTTTGGATACAAAGAGAATTATTTTGGGGAATGTTATTGCATTTTCTTTTAGTGCTGCCAAAAACACGGTTTAGAAGTTATGATCTCTGCCCTTCTACGGGAGTTTCACTAAACTATATTAAAATATTCATGTTACTTTTGTAATGTAATAGTAAAGCCTGAATGATCAAAGAAGTATTCACATGGCAAATGTAAAAATTCAATTTGCTTCACATTTCTTTTTTCCATTTGCACATGAAAGTCTCACTTTTAACTGAAATTCTTTCTCCTGTCACACAAAGTATATTGCCTCCCTTTTATTTTAATGTTAACCAAAATACCTATTTTTCCTTTTTCTTTTTTTAAAATATACATGCAAAAGCCCATAACATCTTTAAGCCATCAGTTTCCATTAAAACATTTGAGAAGCAGTTTATCACCAAGAGCTGCATTTACATACAAACAGTTTCTGTTGTTTTTTGTTCTTAACTCACTGGAATGTACTGTGGGAAGACTATGTCAGAAATTCAATTTCTCTTTTCAAAATCCTCTCATTTTTTTTGGAGCTTTATAGCCCATGTGAATATTACCCTTTTCAAAGGCACAGAAATTTATAGCAGTGGGTAAGGATGGAAAAGCTATCCAGTTCTGCTGCCAATAATAAGAAAAAAAGGCATTGTCTGTACTAAGAAAACCATGAACATAATTTTCTTCACTAGCAGGCATACAAGGCATAATGTAAAAATACAGTAGAAAATCAGCTACAGCTTTCATGTCAGTTAAAAGCCTCAACCAGTTTCTTACTGAAAACATTTTTTTTTTCTGAAGCAACAAATAAAATATTCTTTAAGTCATTTTTTCTTGAGGAGTATTTCTAGTAAAACAAAAAATGCTACTTAAATCTTCTGCTTTGATCTACGCTAGAGTTGGGCAAGGGAGGAGTGGGGAGTAGTAATAGGGAAAAAATCCACACCTTTCTATCCTACAGGAAATTCTAATGTTTTATCAATCAAGAATTATGTAGAAACATAAAATCAAACAAACAAAAAAAATCACTGTGTGTAGATTCAGCCAGTTTTGATGGACTGACCAAAACCTGCCTTGTTTGAAGCCTGTCCCAGATCAACCTGTACATGCCTAAAAGGGACTGTAATGGGGTGTACTCCTTAAACAGGGTATAATTCTACAATGGGTAGAAGCCCCAAGGAGCCAAGATATACAAGAAAGGGTGAGAGCACTTCTTTGAGCCACCACAGCATTAGAGACCAGCAAAGCTTAATGCAACTCAGTTCTAAGCCAAACATTTTGCTGTGGGTCAGTGGATAATTCGATTAACTAAATCAAACCAGCTGCTCAATCGCATGGGGGAAAAAATGTAGGAAATAATGAGGGTTTTTTCAGGTCTTTCAGAATGACCTTTTTCATGCAAAATAATTTTTAAAACAAGTTGAAGACCACCATACATGGGTTCCTACACTTCTTGCCTTCATTCTTACAACTGTATTTCTGACACCTCCTCTCTAACTTTTGTAATGTAAAAAAATTAATAAACTTCTTTGTTCTATCAGTTACATAAAAATGGGATACTACTTCTATTGCAGGAGTTGTAGTAATTATGGAGATTGCCATCCTACTGCCTGACATGGTGTCAGAAAGATAACCTCATTCAGCTTTCTTAAGGAGGAATGAGAAACCCACAAAGCAATTTCTGTCAAGACCTTAAAAATATCTTTCCCAAAGACAAAACAACACAGAAGTGCTTTTGATAACTGAAGCAAGAAGTTCCGAAGTTCACATTTTGAACACAACTGGGGAAACATACAGTCTTATAGCATTATAGATTTTATTCCCATGTAAAAAAAAAAAAAAGGAAAAAAAAGTGGCATAAGAATCATACCAAACTACTCTTCTGCTACAGAAACATGAATGATGTAGCCAGCTACAGTAAAGGAGAAAAATGAGAAGACGAAGAATACTGTTCAGCAAAATTCTACCTTCAAAGTGACATTCTCATAACTATCATCACATACAGACAGATTTCCATCCAGGAGTTTGTGAGGAGGTTCTGTGGGATCCAACCACAGAGAACTGACCTGGACAACACTACCCAAAGCACAGGTACTGCTCTGATCTTGAAATTTGGGAATAAAACCTTTAATTATGCCTTAATTCCTCACTGCTTAAATGCTGTACAGAGCTAGCAGAATGCTCATCCACAACCCTCAGCTGTGGATGAAACAGGAGGGGTGCACAGAGAATCACAGAATCATCAGGGTTGGAATAGACCTCCAAGACCAGCAAGTCCAACCTTCAACCCAAATTTGGGTGCAGCTGGAGTGATCGAAGTCTTGTGTGATCCTGGGAAGAAGATGCTGTAAGCAAATGGCTCAAGCGTTAACTTTGAGATGTGAAAGCTTATTTCTCACACACCCCAAAGGAACTCAAAATGCAATCAGTAAGCATGAAAACTACTTCAAACTCAGTTGACAGGATCCAGCAGTTAATTTTTATTCCCTTCCCATTTCTTTTCTTTAGAACGAAACATTGTTGGCTCTGTGAACACAAATTACAGCTGTTTTTCAAAAACTGCTGAGTAAAAGCATGTACATAGCAGTGTTATAAAATAATTTGTGCATAAACAGAACACAGAACATGGGCATGGCAGATAGTCACATGTTGTGGTTATGGGGTTTACCATCCTGGCTCAAATAAGGCACCTATTATCCTGTGCGTGACCATAGCCACTGGCCAGTCCTTAAATGATTCAGATAAACAAAGAAGAGCAAACTGTTCCCCAGAATGGGCAATAAAATCACAAACCCACAACTCTTAGTGGCTGCTGTCAGTGGCTACTCTGTGATTGAAATGCAAGAGTTATTGTCTTTCTATAATTCTAAAAAAAAGTCATGCTGTAACAAAACACAGTAGGCAAATGCTTTACTTGCTCCACCAGTGCTGAAAGGAGATTATTCTTAAGAGGTAGGTACCTAATTTTTTCTTGCAGTGCAACTGACCATGTTTTCTTGTCAATCATTAAAAAAATTATGGTTTTCTATTACAAAAAAAGCAGCTTAAATAGTTGAACAAATCCTCACACTAAAAGGAGTGTTACTTCTCTCTACACTTTTAAAGGTTTGGTTTTTAGGTATTTCAAGTCACCACCAAGACCTATCTCTTGTAAATATTTATATCAGGTAATTGTTTAAATTTCCACAAGTACCGTTGTATACCACTGCTAAATGATTATCATTTAAATTTGTGACGCTAAACTGAAGAGCAACTTGTTCATGTTCTTCAGCAATAATGCCATTAAGCTAAAGTAGTTATATATCAGAGTCCTAATAAAATCAGCTGCGGGAGAGTTCACAATATAACAAAGTGACAGATGTCCCAGCATAATTTGGGGCTTGTGTACAGGAAAACACTAAGTCCTGCTAAGAAGGTCAGTAATCCAAATACAGCTATTTACACAGATAAATGGAGAGTTGCAATGAAGATCAATGTGCTTTCGTAAAACATTCACCTTAGAGCTCTATGGGCTCCACTAGAATAATTAAGGACAGTGGGTGTTTAATTCATAGCAATCTGTTCTTTTATCTGTCCTGCAAAGGCTGAATTATGAACACCAGGCTGAGACTTTATCACCACTGAAATAAGTGGAAAAACTTTTACTAAATGCAGAAGAATCCGTGGCCTTCAAGTCTGACCCTGATTCCATTTACACTGAGGTTAAGATAATGCAATTCCAATTAGCAGCACACATTGTTCTCAGCAACTTTCTAGACACTAATAATGCACCACATACTGAAGGCTCTCATACACCACAGAACCAGATTTTTGACTCGATCCCCTCTATGTTCCACCTCCACTCTTCACTGTCCTCATGTTAAAGGGTTTAAAATTACCTGTATGCAGCAGATCACATGACATGCTCAATTGCAAAACCCTCAAAAGATACAGCCAAAACTTACCACTCATTTTTTATTCAGTATAAAGAAGAGAAAACCCATTATACCAAAGTTTTTATCTATTACCTCTGGAAAAAAGAAACAAAACATAAAACACGTGCAAACACAGATCAATAGATGTGTTATAATTATGATGCCTTAGAGAACAGAAAACTTGTATCTTACATCTGCTATCCTAATTTTTCTGCACCCTTAAATATTAAAGAAAATACATATTATAGGCTACATATTAGTCAGACTCATACAAGAAATCTAAGAACTGAAAAAATTTGGTATAATTTATGGAGATTTTTATAGTCACAAAAAGTATTAGAAATTTATTTTTAAAATAATGTAGGAACTTCCAAAGTAAAAAAATCAGAAACTGTTTATGAGGCACAGGCACAGTTTATAATGCTGGTGTGGCAAAACCCTCTCTCTCTCCACTTTCACCAAAAACATGGTTAAAAAGAGCTTGTTTCGGGTGAGCAGAGCATAAAATTCTTACAGTAGGTAACTCAAACAACAACAACATGTGAGAAGCAACCTGAGGCACCAGGCTCGTGTAGCTAAAACCATGTTGTATCATTTGTTGGAACACAAATGATCATTGTTCATTAGCACTGCAGCTAATGAACTGTTTGTGACATGGGATCACCACCACTCCAGTGTTTGTTTCCACACATGGGACTGTTATTCAGAGCTGCAGTGACACACAAAAGATTTTTCCAAATAGTTATGCGATTTGGATATGTAGTTTTAGAAGAGCTCTCCATTAAAATGGTCATTTTTCTTCTCCGACTTTGTCAAATGCTTTTTTGAATCCCTACATACTTACTTCTAAAGTCTTCAGTGGCTTTTTGAGGTCTCACTACACGTTATCATAAAGAAATACCTGTTAACTTTTAAGCAACACCTCAACATTGTACTAATGGATTTCTTGAAGTCTGGAGTTCATGGCAAAATCAGGAGACACTGTGGTGATCAAGTGCAGGGCATGAACAGGCAGTTGTATGGGCCAGACTGGACCATTTATTTAGATTATTCCTTTATTTTTTTTTCTGTGTACTCATCCCTTTCCCTGCCCTTGGATCTTCTTGTTCTAAAATGCTCATCCCTATTAAGTGCCTGGGCAGTCATCCATTGTCAATATATACTTTTATTATAGATGGATATTCTAAGTATTTCATATTTTTTTGAAGTATATAACCAAATTTGGCAGGAGTCCACTGTGAAATTTTCTTGAGCCACAAATGAAAAATCTCACTGCTAAATGAGAAAGCTGCCACGATATAGTTTTCTATGGGTTCTTTTTCAGAAAAAAAAAAAAGGTTAGATGCATCTTATGCACACACAGACAAGCTAATTTTCCCTGAAAAGTAATATCCTCTTTTGTTGTGAAACTACTGTGTGTGTTTAAGTCATGTTATGGAAAAATAATTGTTTGTAAACCCGACATATTTCTGTTGAATGCAAGGCATCCAAATTGTATAATTTGGAAAAATCTTTTGTGTGTCACTGCAGCTCTGAATAACAGTCCCGTGTGTGGAAACAAACTCTGGAGTGGTGGTGATCCCATGTCACAAACAGTTCATTAGCTGCAGTGCTAATGAACAATGATCATTTGTGTTCCAACAAATGATACAACATGGTTTTAGCTACACGAGCCTGGTGCCTCAGGTTGCTTCTCACATATATCTAAACACACGGGCAGCAAAGCCCTTTTTTTGAAGGGAATAGTGAGGAACCTGGGGGATTTGGAACAATGGTGGCTGAAAATATAAGACAGCACCAAAAAACCTACTATTTTCTTCAAGTTCATGTAAAAGCATGAAGTTCATTTCAGGGTAGGACGGCTGCAATTTGCCAGAGCCGGAGACCACACCTGTGGAAAGCATCACACACAACCCACAACACATTTATCCATCCATCTGTTGTTGAGCCCAAGAGAGAGAGGAGATTGAACTTTTAGTCTGTGGTGGTGGAGCTGTGACAAAATCCAGACTCAACTCTTGCTGTTGTTAGAAGAACCAAGGCATCATTCTGTAACATGAATTACATAACCATTAGGAATGGTGTGGAGTTAAACCTGACTTACAGCTCAGCGTTGATACTGCAGTGCTTGTCCCAACGCTTCAGAAGTTGCCTAGTGCTCCCTCTTCCTAAACATGTTTACAAAGGTATTCTGTGCATCACAACAATAAACCTCCTTGTCCACAGACCTCACCCAAGCACACGATGTTTTGCCTGCAGCCCTGCAAACACAACCAAGCTCTGTCGGTATTTTTGGCTTCACTCGCCTTTCAGGGAAGGAAGTCAAGAGGCAAACATTGTCTGATAACAAAAAACTGCAACACATGACATCACTCCAGAAACATGGCAATCCCTTACATTTATTCAACCAAAAAATATCCTGAAATGAAAGGTCTCCAGCCATATGCAAGCATCAGCATTTAAAGGCTCTCAGATAAAATGTAGGCACCTACATTAACATCGTGGATATCACCACTGTCTAAAGAAAACAGCAATGGCTCACACTGAATTAAGAGAATGCAGCAGTGTTTCTCCATATAAAGACAAGGATACATCACCAGAATACAGGAAACTGGAAGAGGAACCTCAGAAATTTATTGTTTATTGTGCAAAGTTTTGCTGGGTAACAGAGCTGTAATTGTCAGTTATCTCATGTCCTGCAACAAACAGAACAACTCAAACAAGGCACATTTAAAGGCAACTCAAACCATTTCCAGACATGAGTTTGGTTGTATGACTAGGAAACCAATTTTAATGTGAGTTTTCAATACCTTTTTTTTTCCTTTTTTTTTTTTTTTTTAATACATAAGATAACAGTATATACTTGAAACAGTCATATTACTCCTGCTGGTTGTCAGCTGGTTCTGGAAAAATAATCTGGCTTGCTAATAATGTGGTTAATGCTGAAGGAGATGTGCAAGTATTATTTTTAAAACACAACCTTTTTTAGGGATGTGAAAGTTATATATCAATTTAAAAAACACTGTGCGACTTTGAGTGCATGATGTGTGATGGGTGCCAACTACAGTAAAAAGGAATTTTTGCTACCACATTTGGAAGAGTTTGATGATAGGAGTTATGTAGGCAAACTTCATAAAATACATTTTAATTAAATACATTTAGGAAGTACATTTCAGGCTTGCAAAAAGGAGGTCATCCAAGTGATAAGAGAGGGTTAAGTAGGTTTACTTTGGAAACATAACTTAGGAATTTTCCAAACTTTGGGGTATCCTGCTCTAAAAACTACTATATTTAACATTTAATAACACAAAGTTTATTAAATTTTATGTAATATTTAATAACACACAAAGTAATATTTTTAAAACACTTGAATTCACCTACAGACCCCAGTTATGTTCCAGCTCCAGAAACAACTTAAAACAAGTATTTGGCAAATGTTTCAAAAAAATAAGCCAATGTTATGTAGCAAGTGCATAAGAAAACTAATTCAGCTTAAGTTTTTAAAACAGGTATTTCAACTGCTGAGCTTAGGGACATCCTCAGAGCATCTTTCAGTATCAACATCAACAGCAAAAAAAGTGCATCTCTTCATGCTTCTAAGTCCATATTGCACATTCTATGTTACTGATCTTAAGGGCTTTTGCTATCTACTCTGTTTGTTATGCTAACAGGTGCCAACATTTCCATTTAATCCAATCTGGGATGTCTGCTGTATCTTCCTGTGCCTTTCTGTGCCTATGTATGGTAAGCTAAGCACGCCCAGGTCTCAGACGCCCACAGCTACACAGCTTTGGCTCCTCCACACACAAGCAGCACCTTCTAATTTAGCTTCTCTGAGTAATTAAGAGAGGGCACTGGAATTGGTTAGTCCTTTCTGTGCACCCAAATGGCTGCTACGGGTTTAAACACATCCAGCCTGCTGAATAAATATGTTACTGCTATTTATTTGCTCAGGGTACTTGGATATTTTTGATCACATAAATACAAGCAATGCTGTTCCCACACCCTCCCTGCCCAGGAACAGGGATGAACTCACAGGTTGCCCAGAGGAAACAGCACAGGGACATCAAAGCACATGGGGGTGGCCCGGCTCTGACCCACACGTGGATCCATTCACTGCACGGTGACAGTTTACAACACCACATATTTTCTCTGTTACTCTTGGGAGAGAGCTTTAGGAACAGCTAGCGTCATCTTCATAATTAAAACCTGCAGCTATTTCTGCCTGTCAAAGAGAACTTTATCAAGGAAGGGAGAGATCAAAGATTTCCGGCACAGGTACCTGATAAAGAAGGGTCAGACAAGGAAAATAAAAGACATATTGAGACTTTGTAGTACCATCTTGATGGCTGGTAGAAAGGGGTGTTATAGTCCACTGGCAGCCATAGCTGTAAAAATTTCGTCAATGAGACAGCTTTTGTTCAACATAAACACTGTAAACAGCTAAGTCCACCCCCAGTTGCAAAACTGGTTTGAAGTGTCTCACTAAGTTACTTGTTCCCCTTTCAGACCTTAACTAAAAAGAAAACAACAAAAAACCCCAACAAAACAAAACAATGTTATGATATACTCTGTTGTGCCATACTGTAATCCCAAAGTTGAAAACAAGAGAGGGTGCCAACAACTCCAGGCTAAAACTTTCCATCATTTCACCTTAGTAGCCTTGTGCTTCCCTCAAATAGTTCATGGAAAACTGCTGGTGTTTTAAGCTGATTTGACACACTCCAGTTTCCCAAATAACAACTGTAAATTAGCATACACTGACATTCTCAGGACATGAGTAACCCACAATAAAAGCTGCAGGTTATACATACAGTTCATGCAGAACTGGATACTGTTATTGATAAAAGTATTACGCTGTGATAATTAATTTGATGGATTCATAATTCAAGGGGTTTTAAGGGGCTAAAGGGAGCAGCCTGATTTTGATAAGTGTTTTTAATCAAATCAATCAATTACATTTGAATACCCTTCTTTGGAAGCTTCCAAAGCTCTCTTCCAAATATGTTTTCCATTAATTAACCACACTTCCCTCAGCACTCCACCCCACTCATATCCTTCCTGACCTGGGTGACTTAAAATAACCTTGAATCAAGAAAGAACATCAGGAAATATAAATGGAAATGGCAGCTGATCAACCCTTAATAAAAGGTACATGGTATTAAAGCAGATCAGGCACCTGGTCCCACTTGGTATATTTAGAAGAGACTAAACTCTGAAGTCACTTAGATTAAATAATCCACTCCAGTGAAATTACATCACCCACAGTAAAGGACAGACATTTATTCTGTGCTTTTGATGTAAGAAGCACCATTCATGTACTTTTATAAAAGAAAGTGGAGTAGGAATAAAAAACCCCTCATGATGCTGAGCTGAGCTTGGGGGTGTTCAATTTTACACATAATACACCTTCAACAGGTGATCAGTGTTCCCCAGGTACATCCCAGGGAGTTAAGATTAAACAAAAGAAAAAGCCATCTGAGTAAACAGTAGAGACAAGTAAAGGGTAAGGGGAAAATCAGGCAGAAAATGGGTAAAAAAGTGACACACACTAGAGCCAACATGAGTCCTTCTGACAGACTCTTGAAAATACTAAAGCTGAACAACTACTTTCCCCTCCGTGTTTCTACCTCTATAATAAACACAGCCTGAAGAAGATCCAAAGTTATTTTACATTTCCCAGAGCAGCAAAACTAAGTATTCTGTAAATAGTATTACTGCTCAGCACAAGGAGAATCCAAAGGCTGAATTACTGATATATTCCAAGTAACTCAAGACAGGGAAAAAAGGCTTCAGCTTCAGTTAGCAACAGTTATATCACATTCTGTTCATTAGCACAAAAAAGTTTAAAGTTAAGTTTATTCTAGTTGCACAATTTTTTCCTGCTACAATTTAAACTTGAGCCAAACCAGAATGACTACTTAAATTAAATCAGAAGGGAAATGATTAAAAGGAAAACAATCTCTCTCACTCCCTCAGCAAAAAAAGTAAAAAATACATGCCACATACATGCTGCACTAATGTATGCAGAAAGAAAAAAAAGCATATCACAAGCACAAAAAGACAGTTTTTACTTTTTAGAAAATTCTAAAGAATTTTGAATTTTTATTATGGTTCTCAGTAACACATCAGCTAAGATGCTGAGCCAATAGTAAATTTATTCCAGAGAAAGACAAGTAAGACTGATCACTGTACAGCATCTTGAAACAATGTCCTGGCATATATATTTCCTCTCACACATGATTTTACTTCCTAACAACAAGCAGAGAGGAAAATTTAAGAAAGCAGAGTGGGAAGCCTTGCTGGTTTTCCTTACAAAGAAAATTCCTACTATTTGGGCCAACAGTCCTGTCTTAGAACTGAATGTCCTGGGTGAAAGTTCAATATCATCTTTTGCTGGTCCTCGGGGACTGGTTGTTCAAAGACCTTTCAATCCACACCACAGCTGAGGGTTGTCAGGTTGGCCAAGCATGATTTCCCCTCTGTAAATCCCCACTGACCACTCTCAATGACCTTCTTGACCTCACATGTGTGGAAATGCTTTCCAGGAGGATTTTCTTCAACAACTTCCTAGGGACTACAGTGAGACTGACTGGCCTGTACTTCCCTGGATCTTCCTTTTTTGCCGTCCTTGAAAATATGAGGGATACATCTGCTCTCTTCCAGCCCTCAGGAACTTCTCCCAGTCACTATGACCACTTTACAGCCTTCCAGGTTCACTCAAGGAAAAAGTCTGGATACGACTCGACTGCATTAAGAAATCATTAAAGACTTCTGATGGATTCAAAGACAAAGAGGTTTGTGTTCCAGAGCCACTCAAGAATTAAGAAAATTCCAAATTTTTATATTAAAGCAGAGTAATTTAGAGGGGGAAAAAAAGTCTATTTTTGCTACATATAACTGTCAAATGCTGACAGTGTTGTAAGGTAGAAAAAATAATAGGACAGATAAAAACCCCCACAATTAAAAAAGATGAGATGCCTTGGATGGTAAATGTTTTTGTTATTCTTAACAAATCTCACACTCCACCACAGAGGTCAAAAAGCAACATTAGAAACAGAAATAAGAATTGCTTTAAAAAGTACTTGAAACTGCTGTGTTTCCTTTGCAAAGCAAATCCTCTGAGCTCCTTCTGGACATTCAGGTTATTCTACAAGCCATTTAAAGTCGCCCAACATTTACTGTTACACTTGCCATAGAGTCAATTCACTTGGTCTCCTCCTGAAGTATTACACATTCCCTTCACTCGAGAAATCCAAAGGTATGGAAATCTGGCAACATCAAGACTAAGCAGCCAAGAAAGGGGCTGAATCACAGAATGGACTGTGGGTGTAAAGGGGCCCAACCAAGGGAAATCCTCCTGTAGGAGTGAAACAGGTGAGAGGCCACCTGAGGGCAAATGCCCAAAGACTCCCAGTGAGGTTACAAAGACTCCATCTGTGCTCTGCTGGGTGTGCACCCTCCACAGCAGCTCTTTGCAGTTCACACCACAGCACTGTCTCCCATGACTGTTCCATGGAAGGCAAGTAAAGTGACCTCTTCTGCTCTTTTTGAGTGACCACCTGTGCACTGCACAACTGTCAGAATAACAGGGCTTGGACACCCACCTTGAAAACAACCATAGGAAGTCATTATCTCTCAGCCAAGAAGAACTTTCCACACCAAGAAATTAGGTATGTTTGTCCTGAAAGCTACTGAAAGCAGCTGCACAAGCAGGACAGGATGCATTGGAGAAGCCATGAGAAAGGACACAAATGATGAACTAAGTCCTACACAGGCCCTTGTTTCTGTTCATGTCTTCCCTCTTGCATACATCAGGTGATCTTCTATTATGGTCTAAAAGGGAGGAGCAGAAATTTATCAAGATCATCCAACCCTTCCAGCACTGCACACATCAGGCAGCCTAGAAGCACTACATCAATGTTTGTGGGGCAGAAACCAGGCCAGGAAGAGGAAACAAAAGCATTTTAAAATTTACACGAGGCAACAAACACTGAAGGGAAAGGCTCAAAGATGAAGCAAAAGTGCGAACAAATATATAACAGTATCCTAGCAATTAATTTCAATTATTAAAAAGCTTATAAATTCACCCATGTAGCCTAAACAGTATTAAGAGGAACTGCTACAATTACAAATAACTTATTCACAAAAGAAATATGAGGAATAAAAACTCTTTCCAATTTCAGCCAAGTACACCAAAACCCAACTGCCTGAAATAAAAGGTTGTGCAACTGAGCTCAACAGGACTAGCACTTTGCCTGGAATGACAAACCTGCAAGGTGCACCTAACAGATCCCGGTGGCAGAGGAGGAAATAAGCCATGAGCTACAAGAGGAATACCCTAGACCAAAGTTTGAAGATCTGGCACTTCTCAGGTCTTGCCACGTGCTTTTCCCCTGTGCAGGAACTTGCATATGACACCTCATGACTAACGTGGAAACCACTTCTGTGCTCACCCATGGAGCCACAGATGAACACCCTAAAAGACTGCAAGGATAAACAGATATCCCCATGCAGATGGTGTCACCCATATGCCAGCATGTGGGATGGAATTCCGTGTATTAAGCTGTTTCACAGAACTGCAGCACACAGGAAACTGATTCACCAGGAGGCTCAGGAGGCAAATAACCTCAAATAACCATCCTTCTCATCCGTGTCACCCAGGCTACAAACACACGTAAGACATGCATTCAAATATCTTCAAAAAAAGGTAAAAATAAAATACAAAAATCAAAGACGTATTTGCAGAAAGTCAATGATCTCTAGGAAAACCTGTTTAAATCAGAGCTGGGAAGAGACTTCCCGCCCCCCCCTTTCTGCGGAAGGTAAATTAATTTCTTTATTTCATGCAGAACCACTTGGAATTACTCTGAGTTGTCAAGTGTATCCAAGTGGCAGCAGTACTTCCCTCCTGTGGCTGTCCCACAGCCAGACTATCACCTGCTGAGCCACAGGGATGCAAAGCAGCATTCAGGGAAGATCCTCTCTCTTTAAATTTCAGCATTGTTGTCTGTGATGCAGACATGACCCCTGGTAGCTCTGCAGCCCCTCTCACACTGTGGATGATGGGGCTCTCTCAGGTCACTGCCCATTCTCCTCTGTGTAATACTGGACACCAGCTACCCTGGCTTCCCTCAGGCCAACTAGTAATGCACTTACGAAACTTCCATCTGCAGCAGGCAGCAAAATACGAGAAAAAAAACTCGTCTGGGGCCTGAAAGCTCACACCTATCACAACAATAAATCTCCACCAAAAAAAGTTGTCTCTGTCTGGTTGTTTCCACAACATAAATCATGAATGAATCAAAATTAATCAAAAGCTTAATTTTGTGCAGGCATTGGTACATCAGTTTCGTGTTCGTTTTTTAGTTTGGTGGTTTTGGTGTTTGGGTTTTTGGGGTTTTTTGTGGGTTTTTTGGGTTTTTTTGTAGTTTTTTGGTATTAGGTTACACATCCGGGTACGGGGAGGTGAGGAAGGAGCACTACGTTTGAGGCTGCCTGGTGCATTGTTACCTCAGTCCCACGAATACAAAAGAAGTGATTGCAGCCCTTTATTAAACCATTCTTCTCTCAGGAGATGCTGGTTCAGCCACCACATGTAAGTGAGACATGATTTCACAGTTTGCTTTATGATGATCCTTGGATGCACATCTCCCTGCACATTAATCAGCAGAGTTCAGAAACTTCTCTTATGATGTCATTCAGATGCTTCCTTAGTATTAACACTTTTATTTTCAAAACAGACAATGAGATAAGAAGGAATTACTGCACATACAGTCAGCACCAAATCACTGCAAGTACAGTCTGCACAAAACCCAGCAGTTCTGACACAACTAAATTTGGAAGAATAATGAGAAAAAACATTGACCTGCAGTATTTAACTGGCACTTTTATTTTTCAGTCACTACATTCACAGAGATTGGTTCTACCTCTACATCTCTTGAGCCAAGCTGGGTCCCCAAAACAAGGAATGATTAGTTACTGTACCTCATGGATGTGATTTGTGTAATTTTTCACAGGGATCCCAGGCAAAAGGCAGAATCCAGACCCCACAAGAAAGTGTTCTGATTTTACCACGAAACTATCTCTTATTCCTTACCATGAAATTTTCTAATATCTCACACATAGCAAATGCTCAGAGAAGGAGCAAGTGGAAACAGAAAAGCCCTATAGAAAATGATCCCTCTCAGGGTATTCATCACAGTTCTTTTTCTGAACACTTTACAAGAAAGGAGTCCCTGGTATTTCCCTCAGCCATCATGTACTTCTTGGGCCAAGAAAGATACAAGCAAGAGATCTCCATGACACAAACGCAACATATAAACATGACACCACCCCAGGAGTCCTCACTTGCCTGATCAAATCCTAGGAATAGGTAAAAATACTTCAGATATCAAATACAATAATTCACCTATTGCCTTTGGTATGACAAAGTGCCATTTATTACTGCTCCTCCTTCACTTGCACACACAAATACCTGTGTGACCAGTGCTGATATTGCACAGATATCTCTGTTGGAGATATTTCTCCACTCTTCTGTCAGTTCTTCTCCCATCTTTCTCTCAAGAGAGCTTTGCAGTTGGCCTATACATTTTTAATTGTCCCCAACAAAGTTATTTGGAAGAAGCACTTTTAATAGTTCACTAAAATTATTCTGTGAGTGCCAAATTGAAGAGAACATGACTAGTGCAAAATAAGGTTGCAATTTCCTTGTCATGCCTGCACCTCCATGACTGCATGGGGTTAAGAATAAAATCTGATTTCAGTCTGGAGGACACCAAAGACACTCTGTGAAATGGGTTGAACATGATCTCCACAACTCCAGAGAAGATTTGCTGAAACAGGAGAAACAACTTGAGTAAGGCAGAGGAGGGAACAGAAATCAGAATGAAGAAGAGACAGTGGTCCCCTGCAGCCTTCCTAAACTTCAAACAGGTGAGGACCCAGCATGTGACCGAAACAGCCAAGAGAAAACATCAGCAGTGTGTGGGAAATGTCAGAACAGATGCAAACACCTAATTTAGGATGGGGTGACCAGTTCTCCAGACTGTGCTGACTCCACTAGCCAAGACTTCACTGTCTGCCAGGAGATCCAGCTCAGGTGGGGCACCTGAAAGCACAAGAGCAACACCCTGTCTTACACTCTACGACTGCACAGATATAGACATTTACAGAGAATTTATGGCTTACTCAAGGAATGTTAACTAGAGGCACTACATTTTTAAAATGCAATCTAATGAACTAAATAAAATTAATTAAAGCAATCTAATGAGCTTGCTGAGTTCAAAAGATTGCAAAAGGCACACTGTACCGGAGTGGACACCTTACGGAATTTAGGAACTTGAATCACACTGGTTCAAACCTGCAGAATGATTAAGCAACAGGTTACTCAGCCATTATATCACAGTCAAAAGCCTCAAAAGGAAAAGATGGACAAAAGTCACTGTTCCACCGTGCCATGAGAAGAAAGAAAAGAATATAATCCCAGATTCTTTTAAATACAGCATTTAACTCTTAAAACGCAATCCTTTTTTTTTTTTGAAGAAGAAGAAGAGGTGGAGCTGATCAGATCTGCCACAAAAAAATGCTTCCAGAAGTAAAATGAAAAATGATAATATAGCTCAGTTCAGAATTGGCAGTTTATAAACACATCCTAAAAAAACTCAGTTAGTTCTGAGCTCATGACAACCACCAAAAGATACTGAAATGGCTGGATTGACTTGGGGAAGCCTCTGCTTCTATATATACTGATTTTGTACCTCAAACAGAAAACCTTATGGGATTGGTAAGTAAAAAAAAAACAAACCCACAACCAAAAAACCAACAAACCAACAAACCAACAAACAAAAAACCTAACCAAACAAATAAAAAAACCAAAACCAAACCAAAACCAAAACCAAAACACATTGGAAGCTCGATGCAAGCATATATTCCTAAACATTTAGAGCAGAGGCACAGTGTTAAAAAAATCCCATCTCTGGATCAATCCTCAGCATCAGCAATGGCTGGTAGACAGAAAAAAAATGGAAAAAGTACTACCTAAAATTTCATTTTCCTTCAAGGACAGGGAAAACCTGACAGCACCTTCTTTGTGAAAAGGTGTGGCCAGTCCACAGTCACACAGAAGACAAACATCAACACTGTTCTCAGTCCAGATAAAATCTACCTACTCCCCTCTCCCCCACAGCAGGTCTATGGAAGAACACCTAATTCATTGAGTCCAGCTGATAACCCAGCACTGTCACGTTCAGCACTAAACCATGGCCAACTAGTTACCAATCTGGTTAAATGATGAAGAAAAAAGCTCCCAACCAACAAATCAATTATAAAAGTTAAATAAAGGCAAATTAAGATAAATGAAGTATAATTATTTAGTAGATTAGTGACTGGCTTGCTATTTTTGTGCTCAGAATTTGTTTTCATTTGTAGAAATGTTCCTCTTACATTTGAGGAACTGGACAGATTAAGCCAAGTCGGCGCAACTCCACCAGCAAAGGAGATGAAATGAAACAAGTGGTAGCACAGACTGTAAGACCAGTGGAAGAATGAAATTCATGTTAAACTGTTACAATGCTTTATTTGAAATTTAATTTGAACGTTCCTATCAACAGCATGAGCTACACCAAGCTATGTAGGTCCTGGTCACCTTGTACAGCCTTTGTGTGATATTAAAGGTTGGGGCTGTGGAACACATTCTTCCTACATGGTAAGTGTTTGTGAGACAGTTTTGGTCCTTATGCCTTGGGTTTTATTTCCAAATTAGTTCTAACCTGTGCTTCCAGTCATTTGCTTGCTGACATTTCACCTCTTAGCTTTAAAGGATTTCCCAGCAACCCCACAAATAAGCCATTGCCAAATGTCATTTGCCTTGGGATCTAATTATTATCCAATAACTTAATTACGGAAGATGCTCTTCTGTTGTAATATTTCAGGATCTTATGATACCTTGCAGGAAAATGTTGAGGACTTCATCCCCTCGTTTCTCTTCACTAATGCTTTGCCTCACCAAAATCCGGTCTTATTACCATCAGTCCCAATGACCTTTCAGTTACTCTCTGAGACATTCAGGTGGTGTCCTTTGTTGCTTTTTGCCCTCAAGGGTGACAGACACTCCAAAACAGAAAACTGGTTTGTGACCAAAGTCACCTGAGGTAGATTAGGCTGCCAACAGTTTAATGTTAAACTATTAAATGTCATCGATATTCTCCAAGTTCTGTCTATGTGAATTTAACCAATCTTTCAGAATGAAAGTATGTCAAACATAAACTACATCTACCTGTAACTCAATTATCAGCAGCGCATATTCTCCTCAATTGCACAATTACAAACAGCCCATTTGGTAAAACTATGGAAGAAACAAATATTTTCTAAAGCTAGGAGGAAATGCCTCAATTTTGGCAAAATAGCAATAAATGTGTCTGTCAGATTTTCCTGTTCTTTCCTTTGTTCACAAAATGTGCTCGCTACCAAGGAAGCAGGTAAACACAAAGCATTTATCAAAAAGCAAAGTTCAGTTCCTGGGGACATCAGAAGGGGGTCTTTGTTTGTTTGGGGTTTTGGATGTTTGTTTGTTTGTTTTTTAATTTACTTTTAGTTTTCCATTTATTTACCACCTGTTGTTTGAGGTCAGATAGCACACTGTAAACTCGCTTTTCAATTCTTCATGAAGAGAAAGGGGCAGCCACTTGGCTGCAGCTTTCCTGAAGAGCAGAGCCAGTGACCCCCTTTTCAGTTTCCCCTTAAATACAAAACAAAATTGTTTGAACCAGAGTAATTTGGTGAATGGTTGTCTAATGACAGTGACCAGACAACAGCAAGGGACAGGGATAACCTAGGAAACTAAAACAATAACAGGTTACCCCGAAGTGGTCTTCACACAAGACTCTTTCACGAGAAGGCCTTACAAAAACACCACTCCCAGGAGGACCAATAGCTGTCTTTTTTAATTAACTCATTCTGTTGAAGATATTCCATAAAAAAAAAAAAAAAGAAGTTTGGAGAAGATGAAAATCCAACACATTTTTTTTCCTGTCAGATGCTGAGAAGAAAAAGTCATCTATTACTTTTTAAATGCTACAGAAAATTTCTAAAACATGGTTATCTCTGGTGGACATTTGCACTGGAATGTCCCAGGGTGTTACTTGCCCACATGCAAGCAGTAAGATTTATGGACAATGCAACACCTGAAGAAGCCAAAAAGACCCCCCACCACTCCTCAGCCACTTGCTACATAAAACAGGCATGGGAAGGTGAACAACATGGGGCCTTCTGCCCAATAGAAGTGATTAACATTTAATTCATTATATCTTGAGAAGAAAATGCCCTTTAGATGCTGTTACTAGGTTATATATATATTAAACTATCTGAGAGGTACAGCAAAAGCTGTTGGTGGCATATGCCTGCCTTAGCACATCAAGGAAAGTATGTAAAACAGAGAGGTTCCAAGCATCATAAAATCACTGCGTCCTCTACAAAATCAGAGCTACAGTAAGCAGAAAAAAATTCAAATAATTGGATTCCGTTAATCTGTGGGGACATGGACTTAATACTGCATTTAATTTTGCTAAGTAGAAGGAAGATTATTGCAGGCAAGATACAAAGAATAGTCTCTGCTAAAATCGTGTAACATTTACAAGCCTAAATACTCTAAGACAGTTATTAATAACTGTATCAGAACATTTCCATGTATTCAATGCACAGTTATGAAGGAATCTAAACATACAGGCCTCCTCCCAATGCAGACAATAATAATAATGATAATATTTACATTCCTCTATTCACTTGTTTTGCGATAGTATTTAAAAAAAGTATCTGTGAACTTGCTGGATAACAAGTGCCAACCCCCTATGAAGCACTGCAGAAAGTGCGGTTTTAAGCATTTTACTTCACTTTCAACAGAGACTATCTGCTCGCTGGGGCAGAGCCATTCTCCTTCCAGAGTTTTTGAAAGAAAAGCTGAAATTTATTCTCTCTGAGTCTTTCAGTGTCACAGTGAAGGACTTGTTGGGACCTGCCCTTGTTCACAACCTACTGTTCCTGCGGGAAGAAGCAGTTTAATCAATATCAGAAAATTCTCACATGTAGTATTTCCATGTCTTACTTTGCTGTTTTGAAACTCAGCTTCTACCACATTGTTATTCTTTCAATAAATTAATGCGGTTTTTTTTCTTTCTGAAGTGTGAAATCAGAGCGTATAACACCACCAGTTTGGTGTTTACAAAAACTATTCTAAATTCTAATAACGATCAAAACACTTTTCCATAAAAACAAAAACTCCCCCTACAAACCATTTATTATCTGCAACATACTCAACTTGATCCCACATTCCCAGAATATCAATGGATTCACTCATTATGCAGTTATTACTAATAAAGGTGCTGTACTTTTAAAAGAATTTGTTTTGAAGTAAATATCCTTCTGAAGATAAAAAAGCCATACTAATATATTAGTGAAAAAGACAAAATAAGCACATTCTGTCATTACAGGTTTTTTTAAGCTCTTAACACTGTAATATTACAGCAAGTCTTATGAAGGCATTTGGCATCTTCCATGCAATGGTGGTTTCTGTAATACTTTACTCTTCCTTCATGATGGGCTGCTGGAGGCCCTAACAGCACCAGCAGAGGTTAAATGTGGACTTATTCAACTGCTGGGATTGTTGGGAGATAACCCAAACCTAGACACGTCTGTTTACCAAAATTCAGTCTCCTGTGCGGAGTAGTAGAGCCGCAACATTCCTCCCACTGAGCTCTGACAACTTACCAGCACAGTTTTACCTGGCACAGAACATAACAACCAATTCCAAAACAACTCGAAAATTAAAAGGATCTGCAACTTAAGGAAAACAAAATCTATTTGTCCTGCAAGCATTTTCCATAATCTACATTACATAACTTGAAGAAAATGGATTGCTTTTTCAAATATCCACTCAAAGTATGCTGATGAAGGTCTCTTGTGTGATTAATTCTTCTCCCTCCCTCATTTGTGTAATTCTATAGCTCATATCTATATTCTATAGCTCATATCTATAACTCTAATGTCTAAATTACCTAAGTAAATAAATCCCAGACTGAAAGAGATTACTCTTTTCTTCTCTTTCTCTCTCAGAAGAAAAGACATCTGATTCTTCAAACACTGGCATAGAGCTTCTCACTTTTTTCACACCATTAATACATTTGTGTGGTTAAATCAAAGCAAATTAAATATAGGCAGTATTTTTACACTAACTGACATGTGCAACACTGAGTTTTCATTATCATCTGATTGATAAAGATAACTTTTTGTGCTTCTGTTAATTAAGGTTCCATGAAGGTTCCTGGTTTATTACTTCACACGTGTAAGAATATAAGCACATTTTCTGAATAAAAAAGACTGTTTAATTTTCAAATCTTTCCGTTTTCTTCTTGTGATGGATCAGTTTTAGTCACTAAGGGAATTTCCTGTACACCTTAGCAAATATGTATATACATACAAAGGTACACTTTAATGAAAAAAATATGTCTGTAAAAACTACTAACACTCAAAAGCTTTGAATAAAGGTTTTGGGTGAAGCAAAAGATGAACATAAAAAGATATTTTCTGGTGATCTACCTTGAAAATTAAAACTAGCATCCCATAAGAAAAATGAAGTGTTCTTCTGCCTCTTTAATAGCAGCCTGCTATTGCTGAAAACCAACACAGTTCATGTTTAAACCAGTGCAAAGCTCAGCTTCATGACCTGTAATTATTTTGTCTCTGCACCACTAAATGCAATTATGAACAACTCATTCATCAATATAAAAACATAACTTAAGATTCCAAGAGAAGAGATATGGAAAGGATTTGGTTTCACACAATTCTCTTCATCAAGATGTAGTTTAATAACACTACTGATGAACAAGTGTACTAAGCCAATCTGAAGCAGGCAGGGCTTTAAACATCCATGTTTAATTTCATCTGGGGAATCCTCCAATATTCCATTTATAATGCTATAAAAACTTGTCTCAAAGCAGTGAGCGAGACTGTGAGGGGTGAATATGACAAAACTACAGCCATCCCAACTTCCCAAAGTTCACTCATTAACCATGTACCATCTGAAGGCTGCTGAAGCACACAAGTATTTGTGCTAAATGGGCAAGAAAGCACCAAAGCTCTCTTTGCAAAGGAGACCACTCTAGCCAAGCACGGCGATGTGCTGGATTTCATAGCGTGGCTTTGGTCTGCGTCGCTTTCTCACAACCATCGGGAAATGCCTGCGGGCGGCTCAAACCACGCTCCTTGCAACCATCCAAACTTCCCCAGACCTGTCTGACACTTGTTGGGTTTCTCCCATTCTGGGAGAAAGACACGAGAGCACAGCAGGCACAGACACAAACACATTTCAAACAGGCAGCAAGTAAGATCAGGAATTCAAATGAGGCAACCGGAGGTGTGTGGTTGAGATACCCGATCTCTATCTACGCTTTAGAACCACGGCGTCCTTCTCCTCGGGATTATGTAATGCACGGGGAGTATTTAAACACTCGCCTGTTTGACACAGTCATGTCAAACAGATCAGCTTTAGGGAGGATCAGCTGGGGGCGGGGGCCAGGAATTCGGCAGTTCACGGTTATGAACCGTCACCCCTCTCGGGAAGGAATCCCACCAAAGCCTTGAGGGTCCTCCCCCAAGAACAGCCAAGCGAGATCCGGTCCGGGCGTTGTGCCACCATTCTATCTCAAGCAAGATCGGCTTCACAACACCTGGCAAAGAACCTGCCCACTCCTGCGGGATTGTGCAGGCCGCAAATCAGGGCACGGACTCGCCCCTGCAGGGCGGGTGTTCCCGAGGGGGAGCTGAGAGTCTATTACCCCTTCAGAGCATCGCTGGGAAAGGGGCAGCCCTGCAGGGAAGGGCTCGGTGACTTCTTAGAGTGTCCCTCTGCTCTTTTGGGACTTTTGCCCCTCACACCCTCTGTTTGCTGAGTTTGGTGAGACATGTATAGCTGCACCAAAGAAGTGTTGGCATCAAGATGACACAACACTTCATTTGTGGGATGCTGCTCTCCCGGGAACCCCACTGAAATTCGGCTTACAGTCACTGAGGGGACGAAAGAGTCAGGGAGGAGGGAAAAGACATCGGAGGGAACACAAAAGCCACCGGCTTCGCCGCTTTCTGAGTGGCTGCTTCTTTTCCCAGCGCTCTGAGAGCGGGAAGGAATTCCCCTCGGGGGCCGGAGCCTCGGGTGACATCGTGACCCCTCTGGAGTGATGCGAGAGGGGCGACAGTGCCCAGCTTCCCCCCACCTTGCCCCCCGCCTCCACCTCCATCCCTCGGGGGCGTAGAGCGGCTGTCGGGGCGGTACCTGCTTGTCCAGCGCAGCATCCTTGACGCTGCCGGCCGAGCATCCCTTGGGAGCCGGCACCCGCTCGCAGTTGCAGCCCTCCAGCATGTACATGCCGGCGGGGCGGGCGCTCTGCTCGCCCTCGAAGTAGAAGAGCACGTTCTGGTAGAGGGCGAACCACTTCTCGTGCCAGCGGTTGGTCTCCGCCGTCTTCTTGCTAAGGTAGCCCCGCTTGGTGCCCTCCTTGCGGGCCAACAGCGCCAGGTACAGGGCGTGCCCCTCGTTGTACCGCACGCTCTTCTGCATCGTGACCGGACCCGCGGCTGCAGCGCAGCCTCCGCGGGCGCTCAGCGGCTCCGCGGCCGCTCCTCATGGGCTCGGGCAGCACCGACGGGGCGGCCCCGGCCTCGCGCTCCGCCCGCCCCCCGGAGGCCGATCCGTGTGTTCCCCCCGGCCCCCGCCCCGCCCCGCCCCACAACACCTCCCACCGCCCCGCAACAGGAGCTGGAGCGGGTGCCGGCGGCGGGAGCGGTCCCCGGGCAGTGACGTGCGGGATCAGCCGTAAATCCGCTTTGGAGAGCGATTTAAAGAGCAAAGTCGCCGCCGCCGCAGCGCCTAGGTCCCTGCCCCCCTCCTCCCATCCCCCATCCCTGCATCCCTCTCTCCCTGCATCCCCTTATCCCTGCATCCCTGCATCTCTCCATGCCGCTATCGCTCCGTCCCTCCGTCGCTCCCCAGGGGTGGATGTAGCGGGGGTTCGGGCGGTGAAACCCGCGGGCAGCGGTGCTCTCAGCCGGCCGGGACGGGCCGTGAGCTGCGGAGGATTTGGGGCCGCCCGTGGGTTTCTCGACAGTTTCCGCCTTTTGGATTCTTCGAGCAAAAATCTTGGAAAGTGACAGGGCCGGGCAAGCGCGAATGCCGGAGCCTGCAACTTCGCCTTCGAGCGAATTGCAGCGGAATGCTGCAGTGAAACACAAGTGAAACAGCAGAAACCCGTCACTTTTAACCCGATACTCGCGCTGGTTAAAGACGCGGGGAAGCGTCGCAGGTGTCACCCCGGGGAACTGCATCTCCCCGAGCACCGCGTGGCGCGCAAAGACCACGCCGGCTCGTGGTGCGGGGGGCTCTGCCTGTGCCGGGGATCGCCGGAGGCACGCTGGGACCATTTTTAGATCCCAGCTGGAGGCTGTAACACGCAGCATCGCGGGCGGGGACGCGGGTGCGGGAGGAGGGTGCGTGGGGACCGCCGAGAGGAGGGGGCGGCTCAGCACATGCCGAAAGGAAAATGTGTGAGGAGTTATGCGGGTTTGTTTTCACACCATGTTAGTCGGGATGGCAGCAGGTGCGGTCCGGTTCCTGCATTCAGGACAGTGGTACCTCCACACCTTATTACAGCAAATAAATTTTGAAGAGGGAGCCGGCAGCAAAAATTGTTTTACATAAAACATAAGCGATATGGAAATTTTTACCACCACCACCAGACCACCCTGCACCTTTGATTTAGCAATTTAAACTTAGTCTTAAGGTTCTTTCAGGAAAAGGCATTTGGAGCTGTTTCATCTGAAAATGTGTTTTTCTTCTGTAGCTTTCTATCTCTTTGGCTTTATTGAGCCTTAGGAGTCAAAAAATAACAGAAAATTCATTCTGTTACTGACTGTCCAGAAAAAAAAAAAAATTACAGTATTGCTGTATAATGCACAGAGTTAGAAAATATTATTTGTGTGATCTATGTCAGCAATTGTGGTTTTGAGTATTATTTACAGGAACTCTGGACCCATGCAGGGGTTTAAGACTCATCCAGTCAACAGAAAATTTCATAATAGAAAAAACAAACAGATACACAACTCCTCCTGGAACTGAGCTTCACACAGAAATTTAAGCTTACCAGGTCATGTCTAGAGAAGCTGAGGTTTTGGACAGGGATTGAACACTATTTCTGTGACTGGAATGTGTGAGATGACTTGTGTTCCTGCATCTCAGTGACTAGGGTCTTACTAGCCTCTTCCAACACTCAGCTAGTGTTGTCCAAGTCAGTGGATTAATTCAGTGTGTAAGATTTCATGGAATATCCTATCTCTTGATGAAAGCAAATGGCAAGGCAGCAAAACCAAGGGAGAGAAGCAGACTGCCACTCCAGAGAGTGTTCAGATGTTTGACACCCAGTGAATACTCACAGCTTTCCAAAACAAGCACGTTGTACATCACGACCAAATGCTGCAGCAAGAACCCATCTTTGCCAAGATAAAGTTGCAAGCTTTTGTCCCAACTTACGTAATTTGTGCTTTAATAAAACTTTTGCATAAATCACAAATGATCACACATCATCTATTCCACCAGACCATCTGAAACAGAAAAAAAATAAATGACAGGAGTTAATTTTTATCTATAAATAAAGAGAGGGTTTTCTTTGACTACATCATTTGTTCCAAGACACGCAGGCATTTTTCCTAAGCTGAAAATGTTGAATATGTCATTGCATAGCAATCCATAGGAAATACAAGGAGTCTAATGTTCATGTTCATTACAGTAAACACTATTCATGTAGCCATCAGTTCGTCCTTTGTTGTTCAAGTACAATTTAGTTCTCTCAATGATATTTCCTTAATTACTTGATCATTCATATACAAGGACAACCTAGGTTTTATTACTTTAAATACCTACTACATGTCTGTGAAAAGTATACACTAATATCTAAACTTAACTAAAAATTAATTTAAAATTTCTTCATTGATGACAATAAGGAAGAGATTTTTTTGTGCTTTTTAAAGAAGAAAAATGCTATGCCAAATTCATATATATGAACTCGATTGAGTTCATGTGTAAACAGATGTAAAGGAATCTGGAGATGTCATTTATTCCATAAGGCTCTGAAGAAAAAGAACATACAGATAAGTACACTGATTGACTTTATTTTATATCCTAACCTTCATTTTAGTGTTTTTTAATTCCAGAGGATTCATTTATAGAGCCACATTCCCAAGTGTTGTCATCATAGGCCCCAAGGAGCTTTGTGTGGAACTATGGTGGAAAGTTGTGGTCCTGTCTCAGCAGAGATAATTTGACTCTATTAGTCCACATTTACCCTGAATTTTCCATTGAGACCTAGTCCATTGCAAGGTGTTCAAAGCTGTCATAAACAGGGAAATAATGTTGTACAACAGTGGAATCGCTGAATATGATGCCCAGAAGTGCTTGGGGGGGCAAGTCAGTGAGTTGTCACTCTTCTGGGTGACAGGAAAATCTATTTTAGAAACTGCATAAAATTTAGGCCTCTGTTCTGAAAAACACTTCAGAAAAAATACTGTTAATGTAATGGTAATAAAAACTGATTGAAGCAATGGGAAAAAATTAGTTATGCTATTATTTTCATGTCTGAGTTTGTGTGTATTTGCTCTACATTTTTGTATGCTTATTTGTCACTAAATTATTGTTTATATTTTCATGTCAAGGTATCAAATACAAAATAAATTTGTAAAGCTGCTCTGTAACTTAGGGGGAAAAAAAGAGGTTTCACTAAGAATATACCTATGTGTCTCTTCTTAAAATCATAGAATCAACCAGGTTGGAAAAGACCTCTGAGATCATCAAGTCCAACCCTTGATCCAACACCGCCATGGTTA
>JAWWLV010000100.1:8387758-8398110 GCA_035041135.1 Platyrinchus mystaceus | reverse complement strand
GCCTTTGTATGAGAACATTGCATTTATTTTTGATACAGATGCAATACATTGAAAACCATTTTAATGACTCTGTTCAGATGCAGATGGGACTGTACAAATGCCTGGAGAAAATGTATGTAACAACAGGAAGAAATAATCTTAAAAGGCTGTAGGCAGAGCAGCCCTGACAACAGTGATCTGAGCCAACGTTATCACCCCTCACATGCAAGCAGAGATACACCAAACGAGACTTGTTTAACAACAGTAAGGAAATTGAGTTTAATATCAGTCCCTCTTTATTTTGGGGATTTCTGCATGGGTGGGAAATGGATACTAGTCTGTAACTGCCGACCTACTGTTGATAATGAACATTCTTCCTGGTCCATGTTGTTCCCATTCTCAGCTGAAAACCTTCATAGGTGCTTGGGTTGCAATTTTCTGGGGGAAAAGGAAAAAAGGAAAAAAAAGAGAAAGAAAAAAAGAGAAAAAAAGGGAAAAAAGAGAAAAGAATAAAAAAGAAAAAGAAAGGTTAAGAGAAACATAATAAAAAAATTAACAAAATATCCATCTACAATTACATCAACCTCTTACAGAAAATTTGTATCTTCATCATCAATAAGGAAAGCATACATAATGCATACATATTTTTAAATTGAATACAAAAATGACATTTATTGTACTTTCTAGAAAGCCACTACTGTTACATGCTAAAGTGAGCAAAGGCATGAATCCATATAAAAATTACACTTGACCTTTTTAACACATTAATATGATCTATTTCACGAGTAGGTTCCTCTTGAATGCATACTAAGAATGTAAAATCAAAATAATTTTACCATACTTTAAAAAGTAGAATTTGTGTTCATCCCTTTATTATTATGTTTGTTTTGTCTTCTTTGGTCAGTTGTCTTGAATGTTAACACAACCTCATTGTTAAATACTGGTGTTAGCAAGGGGAGGTGAAATGTATATTTGCTCCAATTTGACATCCTATTTGATTTTATCAATAATAAAGTTAGATTTTCAATATTCAAGAATTTTGAGTAAGATTATTCCTTGTTTGAGTGGTGGGTTTTTCACCAAAAGAGAGGTGATCTTTACTGGGTTTATTTCTTGCTGTAGTTTTTAATGGCTTTGGGGAAATAGATGAGTAGATATAAGATCAGATATAGCTACTGCACAGTGGTTTCGTCAGATATTAGGAAAGGCTAATTAGATAATGCCTTAGAGTTTTCTTCGGGGAGAGTAAAAAATATCTGGAATTAACACATCCCATAGGTACATGAGCCTGCAATACAGGTAAAGCAGGGATGTGACACCTACAGTGTGCGACTGGGTGAGAAACATTATCTCAGTTTTCAGATTTTAAACAATTTATCCATCATCCCCTGTGCTTAGTGCAGAAATCTCTAAAAGAAAGGTTCTCTAAAACTCTGGGAAAGAAACAGATGAGGGAAATTGTATTTTTCAACCATTTGTCCTATTCTGATGGAAAATACATCCTGTGTATTTCTCCATGGCATCTACAGTGCTCTCACTCTGATGAAGTTTAACCTGTATCCAAAAAATCAGCCTCTGTTTCTTTGACAGAAATCTATTATACATGTGTATTATACACACTTTCTTGATACAGACTGTAGTTACCTTCATTAAGTGCTCATCTATACATTTCACTTTTATATGTTAATTCCATTGGATTTAAGGAACATTTTTGGACACTGTAGGTGTTATCAGTTACTGAGGCAATTACTATGAATGATTAAGCTTGTTCATCCTATAAAACTGACTTTTTACCTCCAGAGGGTCTGTCGTTATGTTTCAGTGTTTCTCCCCTCTAATTCAAGCTGACAGCCAGTATAATCCAAAGGAGGGGAAATGAAAGGTCTGGAGTGGAGGGGACTTCCCTGGCAGACACAGGATGTACGAAAATAGTTTTGGGGAGTTTTGTTCTGCGTTTCTCAGGTACCATGAAAAGCCTGGAGTTTGGAGTCTGTGCAGGAGGGAAGAACAACTCAGAGTTATTCCTCACAATGCCTCCAATAGCCATGTAAAAGGTTTCCAATTGCCTTTTCAGAAAAGCTTTTAAAGTGCTCTGAGTGAGGTAAGTGAATGGCACATGGAATTGGTAATGGGACACAGAGCTTTATGCCCTCAAGTCATGGGTTCACATTTACTAAAAGAGCAATTAGGACAAATCCTGCTCTAACTTATAAAATATCCAGTGCAGCAAGTGGTTGCTCATTTATCTCTGAGTTTTTCCTGGTGTCTGGACAGTGGGGGATGTAAAATGGTCAATCTGTGCTCACTGAGTGTGGGAACAGCATCTACGTCTGGGCAAAGGCTCAAAAAAAGGGGAAGAAACACCCCAACAGCCCCCTGGGGAATCCTCCAGGTGTGAACAGGCTTTGCATGTGCATTTTGCATCTCCTTCCTATTCCAACCCACCTCTGGGACTCTGACAGCACTTAAATGTACTCAGAAAATGGCATTTTTAAAAGCAAAACGTGCTAAGCACTTTCCTGCTGGTTTCTGCTCCTTCTGCTGCAGGTAGGAATGAAATGGATCCTGTGTGATTAATCCTACCTACATCCCTGCAGGAGCTCTAGGCACCCATCACAGCTGGACAAATTTTATCGTATTGCCTGTTCATCTATGCTGCAAGAACACTTTATAACTGTGATAAATGATTGACTCACATCTGGATATGTCACATAATACACAGACACCTGGATATAAAGGTTTTATTGTTCAGTGCCACTCTGTCTTTTTTTTATAACTGTTCTCCATAAGATAAAAGAGATACTAATTGCCTAAAATTAGAGCCATCAGATAGGACTAAAATTGAGTTATTACATAAAAATTGATATGAAATACAGATGAAATGTATAAATTTATATAAAAACTATTGTTCTGTTTTCATTTCTCTTTGCACCAATTTTATGCTCTGCTTTCTTGGATTGTTGCTCCAGCTTGAACTGAGCTGTGAGCTGTACCTTGTCAGCCTGACTGGGATATACTGTATAAATTATATAAGTCTCTTAACATGTATGCATCAGAATAGCTGTTAAAATTAGAAGTACTAGTTCAACTGAGAAGCAGTCAAGGAAAGAAGTTGGGTAAAGGAGCGTGGCAGACAAAGATAAAAGAAAATGATGCTGGTTTCATTTGGATTTCTTAGTAATATTAATTCACTATTGTTGTTCTCTTTGCTGTTTTCTTCCCAGATGGACCAAAACACTTTATAAAGAAAATATTCAGGAAAACAAAGTCTCAAAGTGCTTGTTTATTCTGCTACTGATAAAACACCCTTTTCTCAGCTAATCGTCTTAATTAATCAAACAGAAATATAGCTAAGCACAGAATTTCTGCACTGCTCATCTACCAAGGGAAAAAAAAAAACCCAAGCAGAAATATGAATCCACTTGCATTAGAAACAAGAGTTTATTCCCCAAATACATTTTTCATTATAATGAGTTATGTTGGAAGTTTTGACCAAACACAGCTTGTGGTAAAAACAATCATGTACTCAAAATAAAAACTCTTCAAGAAAAGATAAGCCAGTGGAGATGTAGTGTCATAATGCAGCAAAGCATTTCACATATAGGTAGAAGAATTGCAACAGTCTCCTGCCTCCCCCAAAGGAATTGGTGGGGGGATGGTGGCATTTGGGACCATGTCCACAGGCTTCAGTGCTCCCCTTGTCTTCAAAGCACAAAAATAATTACCAAAACCAGCACCTGCAACGTCTCTGCTTCAAATTCTTGAAGTGGGGGCGATGATTGTGCTGGAAAGACCCAGGTAACTGCATTAGTTATTTAAGTGGAGAGACAGAGAAGACAACGAGATACTTGTGTCCTACAAGCACTAACACCCTCTGATCTTTTTTGTCCTTAAGCAGTTTCAAATGCTTTTTTCCTATTGTGACCAAAAAAAGAAAAAATCTCACTTATATTCTCCAGCCTTTGAGAAGGGGCTTTGCAGGAATCCAGTCTCCCCAGACTCCTAAAGTCATAGGACTTCTTACAACAATTGCTAAAACCCAGAAATACTCTGGTACATGATGCAGCAATATATTATCCAGTCCTCTGTGTGTAAAACCTCACACTAAGTAGAGAAGAGCTTGGAAGGACTTGAAGAGTTAATCCCCTCCCTTCCTGGAGCAGGCTCAGCAAAGCCTGACTGATGTTTATCTCCCCAGATTCAGAGATCTCCAAGACTTTGGATTTTTCTTCCCAGATGATCCACGCCATCTCTCCAAGTGATCAGCTCACTTCACCTTTAGCAGTTTTCCCTTCACCTATAACTGCCCATGGCAGGAGATAGGAACCACATGGTTTCTAAAGTCCCTTTCAACCCCAACCATTCCAGATTCAGTTTTGGGGACATGAAATAGTTTCTGGAAGGGACACAAATGCATTTAATGAAACTAAACCCTTACCTACATCAATTACCATACAACAAAACCTCACTGAAAAATTTAAGTTTTAAAAAACTGGGTGAACCCAGCTCACAGGACATACCTTAGACTTAATAAGGATCCTTGTGAGTCCTTTTCAACACAGAATATTCTGTGATAACTCCTTTCCAGAAGAAATTTGGCATTTCTATTACATTATTTTAGTGCTTATTTCTCACGTAGGAAATATCACGGCAGGAGTGAAAGGGTGTTTATATATGACCTTCCTTTGCCAATAATGTTGAAGGTGACTTTGAACAGCAAGAAGAATCAGTTCATAGGTGTTTTGGATAATGACTACTACTTCAGAAACTATATATATTTATTAACTGATTAAAATGCCTTCCTGGAAGCACAGGGGAATGGCCAATGGCCAACACACACTACAAACAATTTAGTAAACATCTGCAGAGGAAAACATTAAACTTACTAACTTTTGTTCAGTTAGTTACCTGCCTCAGAGGAGAAAAGGGATAAGGAAAAGGACCTCAGGCACATGAAGAATTGGGGGATGGTGCCAGAATGGTTCGTGCCATCTTTTCTCCAACATATTTCAGGCAGTAGATGTGACATGGACACATAGGTTTGGGGTTGTGAAATAATCCCAAATAACTAATTTAAAGAACCTGAGGGATGGTGTCTGTCTCCTGATTGCAGCCCAGCAGACACTTCTGACACTCCTACCAGCTGAAGGGGGGCCAGGGAGAAGCAGCCGTGCTCTCCAACAGCTTCTCTTCCTCATTCCCTGTGGGAAATTCCCTAAACACATTGGAAAGTTTTGAATAGCTGCTCTAGAAAACTAAACAGTCCCTTGCAAATAGTTTCTTTCTACAGTCACATCCCTCCAACTGAATGACACATTTACATGTTAGATGTTCATTGGAAATTGTGTTTTATCCAGTGAGTGCAAAACCCTTTTGTCTGTGTTCCTCTTGCTGTGCTGGATTAGCCATATGGGCAGCAAGGAAAACCTAAGTACTGACGTGCTTTATTCACGAAGTAAGAAAAGACTTCTGCTGCTGTGCTAATTGTTTGGGGGTGTATATGTTTTTTTAAATGGCATTAAAGGCAGAGAAGAGGTTTGCAGAGTCTAGAGCTGCTGCCAGCCCAAGGTCCTTGCTCAGAGAGGGATCAGAGGTGATGCCAGCATGGAGCACAGGCTGCTGTTTTATGCTTGGTGCTCCGAGCCAAACCACCCAAACCAGCAGGTGCTTTGCACTGTGCAGGAGACACCATTTCCGTGCTGTTTCTTTGCTCAGAACCACACTCACAAAAGGATCCAAGTACTCTGTGCCGTCAGAGTGCAATAGGGGCTCTGTCGGGCGTTTGGTGGGTATAGCCCCCTCTGAGGGGCTCTGAAGCCACGGGAGGGGCAGAGGAGGTGGCTTTGAGCAGCCCAGGCTGTAATTGCTCTTTGCAGACCCTAGGCAGCATCAGCAACAACAAAGGCATTTCCTGCAGGATGAGCCCGGGACAGAGCAGGAAACACTTGTGGGCTGGGTCTGCCCAGGGCAGTTTTCTCCCATGGAGACCCCAAGGAAACCAGCCAGGACTGAATATCCCATTGCTTCCACAGCTCAGGGTACAATTTGTCCCCAAGCCCCACCTGCAATTTCAATTTGGGAAACTCTAAGGGAGGAAGTGTAGCTTGTACAACTTATCTGAACCTATTTCCCAACAATAACTATTGTTCACTCCAGCAGCTCAACATAAGTAGTTTTGTGAAAAATAAATACAATTTGCAGCCTGTAACCGTAGTGAGACATACCGTGATTTTACTAGCAAGAGTAGATGGATTTTTTTCATTGTTTCTGAAAGAAATCAACATGATTCTATTTGCAGAATGCATTAAAAACTCATCTTGGGACCCTTGAGATGGTATTGTATTGGCTGATTTCAGTTCCTAGCAACTTTAGCTGAGTTATAAGATGCTGTGGCTTCCGTTTGCTGAAAGAAAGTAAGTTAATATCCCTTTATTCACTGTGAAAACTTCCCCCCCCTCCATGGTTCAACAACATCAAAAAATTCCAAGTGCCCATCTTGCACTTTGCTAAGTGCTAAGATTCTGCTCTGAAACCAGGAGAAAGAGAGGGTAATTTTTTTTCATTTGTAGCCTTTATAATGAATCTCTGTATTGTGTCTTTTATAGAAATAATCCACCTGCGAATCTGCAGGTTAAGCTGAACATAGTTTTGTGTCTGACAATCTGAGAAATAAAGCTTTGCAAAAGTAAAAACCTAGAAAAGGGGGGGGAAGAAAAAAAAAAGTCAACATATGTTCTTGCAGCAGAGCTTGCACTGTGCCATGAAAGTTTATCTTCATCTTTCATTTGCTACATAAATTTCCATCGTGAGTGCAGTAGACTATTTCAATTTAATCTCACCTACTTTTGCCCAGCTTCTAGCCCTTCTCATTACTCACCATGTGTCTCCCTTATGACTGATTTTATCTGTACATTTGAATCACAAGTATAGCTCTGCAGAGAAAGCAGTGTGGTTTGTAAACATCACAATCCAGACCAGTACCTTGAATCAATTTCCATCTCTCCTACAAAAGCATCCACTGACATGTAAAAATCACCCAGCAACAGAGAATTACCCCAGATTCCCTCATGACTTTGGCTGCTCCTTGTGGAAGGTGTCCCTGCCCATGGCAGCTGGTGGAAAAAGATGATCTCTCAGGTCCCTTACATCCCAAACCATTCTGGAAGTTTATGATTCTCAGCTTCCTTGTTGAGAAAGATGTTGAGGACATGGTCTCAAGCTCTGCCAGGGGAGGTTTAGGTTAGATGTTAGGAAGAAATTCTTTACAGAGAGGGTAATCAGGCATTGGAATGGGCTGCCCAGGGAGGTGGTGGATTCTCCATCCCTGGAGGTATTCAAGATGAGACTGGATGTGGCACTTTGTGCCATAGTCTAGTAACTGATGATAGTGGATCAAGGGTTGGACTTGATGATCTCAGAGGTCCTTTCCAACCCGTCTGATTCTATGATTCTTCCTTTCCACGCAACTGCAGGATTCGGAACTGCCCTGATCCACCTCCTCCACATTAATTTGTCCATGTTCACACATTTCTATTGGCACAAAAATTACTCAGCATAAAAATTACTTGCTGCATAAATGGGCTCCTGTTAAAACCCCTGCAGCAGGTGGAGAATCCTGGTCCATCAGCAGAACCAGCCTGAAGGATGGATTTGAGAGTTCCCTGTGCAGTCATGGCTGTCACACCTCTGCCCACCCTGAGTGTCCCCAACTGTCACAGTCCTCAGTATTCACTGAAAATTAGTTCTGAAAGAGAAAGGACAGAACTTAAAGGCAGGGAACACTATCTGAAGTTTCTTCTAATATGCCACTTACCATTATCCCCACCTGTGACTGATTTTGGGGAAAAGCAACCTTTTGGAGAAGGTTGTTGGGCCTCTGGAGTGTTAGACTGGGCAAAGCACACTCCGCTGTTCTTGTCAGAGGAAAGAATTTAGTGAGGAAAAGGCAAGAAAGAGGCTGGAAGAGCTGGGCGTGTTCAGCCTGGAGAAGAGAAGGCTCTGAGGAGACCTGAGACCCCCTTCCAGTGCCTAAGGGGCTCCAAGAGAGCTGAAGAGGAACTCTGGACAAGGGATGGAGGGACAGGACAAGGGGGAATGGCTTCCCACTGCGAGAGGGCAGGGTTAGATGGGATGTTGGGAAGGAATTCCTCCCTGTGAGGGTGGGGAGGCCCTGGCACAGGTTGCCCAGAGAAGCTGTGGCTGCCCTACCCCTGAAAGTGTCCAAAGCCAGGCTGGATGGGACTTGGAGCAACCTGGGATAGTGGAAGGTGCCCCTGCCACTGGCAGGGGGTGGAACAAGATGAGCTTTAAGGTCCCTTCCAACCCAAACCAGTCTGGGATTTAATGATTCTGAGAGCAGACACCCAAGGACCAAGGAGCATGTTTGGACATTTTCTCCTCCCATGTCCTGCCCTGTGTGCAAAGAGGGACCCTTTGGCCTTAAACATGTGCTTTGGCATGGGAACCTTGTCCTGTCTTTTTACCATTCAGTATCTGAAAAGTGATGTGGGAAAATGAGCCCAGCAATAAAGATTTGGTATAACATGTTTTTATGTAAGGGAGATCTCAGCTGAGAATAGTTAGGTGGGTAACCTCTATCCATTCACCACAGGCTTTAGAAGCTGCCTCTTTCCATTTTACAAGGCATGTCATCAGAAAGCAAATACTGAACACTCACTGCATTGCCACTCTGAATCAGACCTGCATTGTCTCCCTTTGGGAGATGAATGAGCAGCAAAAAGAACCTGGATTTCTGCTGGCAACCCCCAGTTCTGGGCTGTAAGCAGTGGATAATCCTGTTGCTTACATGAATGTTTAAAATACTCATTCTGTGCACCTAAGAGATATTTACCTTGACAAGTTTGGACAGACATGAAAGTGATGTCAATGCTATCCAAACAGTGTCTGCTCTTAAAGGAGATGACTGACAGACTGTTACCTCCTATTTGTGAGGTGAAGGTTTCTGCCAACAGTGTACTGCTGCAGCACACAAACAATCCTCAGCTGAGAGCTTCATACATTAGTTTTTTATTTTCTACAAAGGTCATAATAAACTGCCCTCTTGAAAGCTCTCACTTTGCACATAGCAACAGACTGTTTTCCATTAAGAATTAAAAAAAAATAAAAAAAGTCCTTGAACTGTGATTTGTTTGCAGCACAATATGAATTCCTAGTGAATATGGGGAGGGTGAAAAAATAGCTTTGGTAAGAATCAAAAAAGACAAGCTGTCTCTCAGTGAACTGTTGGTCATGTTTGAGATGCAGGAGGGATCTTGGACTTCTAAAGCCAAAGGGGTGGATTTTGTCCATGACCCAGCAGGAGTGCTCAAAAGTGTCATACCCTGGTGCGCCAGGCACTGAAGCTCCTCAGCAGCTCAGCAAGCAGGGGACATACAACATGATGGTAAATTCATGTACATGGAGGTCTGTGGGGAGAAAAAGGACCCCTCAGTCCTGTGCTTTTCCCATGGGAAGCAGGAATGACTGACTGGTGCCACCTCTGGCTGCTGCAATGTGTTGTGACACTGGAACTGAGTGGTTTGAGTATGAGTTTTACTGCATAAATTAATCCATCAGTGTGGTATAATCCGGTTCGAGGCTTTTTCACGCAAATGCCTAATTTTTGAAAAGCCAAGTGGACCACTGTAGTGAAGGTAAGTTCATCACAGAATCCCAGACTGGTTTGTGTTGGAAGGGACCTTAAAGCACATCACACCCCATAGGTAGGGACACCTTCTGCTATCCCAAGTTGCTCCAAGACCCATCCAACCTTGCATTGGACACTTTCAGGGATCCATTCTGATGTGAACTTTTAAATGGGTGCCTACAGAATGAATATAACTTAACAAGAACAATATATATTCAAAACAAATTTCTTCTGAGAGGTGAGAACACGTCTTTCAGAGTATGGACAGGTGTGGATCCGCACAGATGAACCACACTGATGGCCTCATAGAAATTTTGATTATCTCACAATGCAACTGTGCTTCAAGGAAGGATTTCTAACATCATCCCATTAACAAGGGGAAAAGTAGAGCTTTCCTCCCTCTAACTGAAATTGCCTAGCCTCATCTATAAAGCAGAGGTTCACTCATCCTGTTTTCACGGCTTCTGGATGGCACTGCCTGAATATATTGTACAGTCCATAAATGCAATCCTACCCTCGGTTCATTTATAATCCCATTTATTTTTTGAGAATCACTTCCAATCACAAAATTGTAAATTCCAAAGCAGTATGGAGGTCTGACTACCCAAGGCAGTTTCTTCATAAATGTGAGGTAGACTGGAGTTGAAGTGAGTCACAGGGCTTGTCCCGGGACAGTAAAAAGGCATGGGCCAAACATACACCCCCCCCCCCCCTTGGATTCTGAAAA
>JAWWLV010000100.1:8357850-8372469 GCA_035041135.1 Platyrinchus mystaceus | reverse complement strand
GTTAAGAACGATGAATATTAAAGAATTTAATATTATCTTAAAGAATTTAAGGTCCTGATGTAAAATCAGACAATCCCCCTTCCTGCACAGATCTACAGAGGACAATATAACTGGTCTGTTTTAACACTATTAACTACAAATACGTTCACCAGAATGACAAATACTTTTTATGTTTCAACAATCTCTCTCCATAATGGGGAACTTTAACCTTAGTTTCCAACCCTGTAATTATCAGTATTACTATTTTTTCACTATTTATTTGTCTTTTCATCACAGAGGCAGCATCTAACAGGCTGTGTGTGTCTGTGGTGATTACACTGAGAGCTCTCAGATCTATTTTTCTCTTGGATTGCAACATTTCCAGAGAGTCAAATCATTTAGTTGTTTTGTGTCTAATTTGCATTCACAAAAATAATTTTCAGAACTTCCACACTAAATGTTCAAGATACAAACAGAAATGAGCATTATCTTTCCCTTGTTGTTAGAGACAGCTGCAAAAGAAGACTTTCTTTTCAGCATCTTAAAACATTCAAATCTGACTAGGGCTTATCTACAGCTAAAAAAGGTGTATTTTTAAATTACATAAAACCTCCTAAATGTTGTCCTTTGAAAATGGATAAAATTGTTCTTTCTGCCTCTGTCTTTAACACTAAAAGAATTATACTTGTTCTTTAAACATAAATGCTAAGCAATGTTATCCCAGAAACAAGAATAAATGTTTTAATGTGGATGATTGCATTTATAAAACCAAGGCATTGCTCCCTAACTTTATATTTCCTGATACAATAAAATATTTGACTCCAAACACCTACTGCTTAAACAACTTTTTTTTCATGTTTAAAACAGCTATAATAAATCCCAGCAAATTTCCACAAGATTCAGTCACTTTGAATTTACATTTCAACGTATCTTGCCTCCTAAATGTTTCTATACATTTAAACACTAAACTTTTCCCCATAATGTTCTGCCCACAAGCGCCTCTCTAGTGCTGGGAAGAGATCCATCCCTCCTCAGCAGACGCAGTTTGGCTGGAAACCACTTGTTATAACTTCTCCTTGACAGCTAAGCAAATTTTATAAAATTAAAAGCTCTTCATCTTATGATGTTCAACACATTTATTATGTAAACTGAAAAAAAAGGGGAGGCATTATCTCTTTTCAGTGACAGGTTCAAGTAGCAAATATTCCTGTCAAAGGCCTCAGAAAAAACAACAAGGAGGCCATGTTTTCATAAATTAATTTTTGGAGCATAAATTTGGTGATATAACTTTCTAAAGAAGCTATCCAACATGCTCTTAGGTAGTTTGGTTATCAAATTAAGAGCACAGCGTGGACCTCAGGTATTTTATTATACTTCTATTTTAGTGAGAATCTCTCACACTGCTTGTGAAAATGACAGGCAGCCAAGGAGCTCCCACTGATAAAAAACCTAGCCACATATCACCAAATCAATCCTGTAAAACAAGACATTTTTTTTCATACAGTTGTCAACATCCTGATGCTATTTAATGATTCCTAGTTTATAAAACACTTAATGCTGGGAAAAAAAAAAAGAAGCTTAAATTACATTTTCACCTTGACTTCAGTAACATGCACTTGAGTTTAGAAGTTCATCTAAAATACTTACTGAAGAAATAAAACCAAGTGCCTGTCACAGAAAAATAAACCCAATTCAAGAACAATTAACATTCAAAGGAAATTACTCTTTTATTTGAGAATAAGGTGTAGAACACTCTCAGCATCAACAAGAATCACCTTCTGTGATTCAACGATAACATTGAAAACAACACAAATAAAATAAATTCATAATGTAACGTCACAATTCCAGTCATTCCCTAACAAAAAAACTCTTTGAAATGTCATTTCAGAGATCACTGCATTTGAACAGGAGTAATTTAAATTTAAATTAAAATAGCTACAAAGGATTAGATTTGCTCCTGCCTTGCAGTTCATCCCTTTTCTGACATGGGACTGTTCTCTACAACTGGTTTTTGAACAACAGTGTATAGTTTATTTTTTAAAAAAATCTCACAAAAATTGTTTTGCATCCTTTTGTTTTTATTTTTTTTCCAGAAAATACTCTTCCTAGCTGTAGCTTTGTGTTGTCTCTGCTGAAAACAAATGGTTGCAAAAGTGTGAGTATTAAGATGTGAGTGAAGATATTGTTTATGAGTACAGAAAAACTTGATATTGATCCTGACATGAGTGGAAGGACAAAAGAAAAATTTCATTTCAACACTTAAACTTCTCCCATTGAACTGGATTAAACAAACAACACCTACTGAGACTTCACAGATCAAAAAAATCAAAATTTTCAGATTGGTCTGCCAAGAAGATGATAACAGGCATCCGAAATGGAGGAAGAGCAGGATGGCTTCTCCAGTCCCAAAGTGTAACCAGAACAATTGTTCAGTTTAGCCCACAAAAGTGGGTTGAAACTTTGTGTATTTCAGAAACACTCAGACTTCTAAAAAGAATGTCACATGGTGAGCATGAAGGTAGCCCAACTTGGATTTTGTAACTTCTGGCTGCTTTCCACATACAATGAACATGTATTAAGTAATGCCTTTGAAGATTCCATGTGCAAATTTATAACACTTCACTGGCAAGAAACTAATGCTTCACACTCCCCCACAAAATACTGGCATGTCATTCACTTCATACCCATCAAGATCTCACTGATTCAAACCAAAATCTGACACTAAGAAAAACAATGTACAGAAACTGTAATTACAGAATTAAAAAAAAAAAGAGCAAGACAAAAAGCACTGTTATCAGGATAGTTATTATTTTTTTATTATTCATGGTGACTTGTAAATATATGTAAAGTTACATGGATGAGGACAGGAAATCAGAAGATGCTTGTGATATTAACCTGTTTACAGTCAACATGCACACACCTGCTCAACCATTTCTACAACTGCTTATTTGCAAAATACCAATGGCATGTTACCCAGTTTAGAAGAACAGTCATTGAGAAGCCCCACAGAATGCATTTAATGTAAACCACATTAATAGTCTGTACATTACTGTAGTATGTGACCTGCTCACTCACCCAGAAATTAATGAAACTATTAAAACTTCAGACTCCTATGGATACAAATTTTGATTTACCTTGGAAAGAAAAGCAAGTCCAAAGTGATCTCAAAACTCAAGTTTCATAGCAGTTTTAACATTTTTTTTTCCTTATCACTGGGTAATTGAAGTAGCCAGAACAAGTAGTCACTTAGATCCTCGTTTCCTTCTAGACCTGTGCCTCAGGGGAATCCTGCACACACGAGCACCCCAATATATTAAAAGAAACAGATCTAACAGGATTAACTTTCAAGATGTGAAGTTCACTGATTTTTCTGGTGAAAGCCAGAGGAAAGAAAAACATCCATGGATTCAATATTTTTAAAAGCTTCACCTTGACTGGCAGGACAATACTGAGCTGGGAGGACATGAACACCAGTGGAGTCAACACAGTCACTAACAAGGAGTTACCAGGATCCCCTCATTCCTAGTGCTTTATAAGGTAAAAAAAATTTAGTTGTTTTACAAAAGTTTATGTTACCTTACCTAGTGAAGAATATCCAAGAAAGTTGTTTTCTGAAATTCAGCAATGATACCCTCAATAATATGAGAACTCTTTAAAAATATGTGTTACATAACCTGGGGAAAATACATCACTCACTCTTGAAATTATCTGTATAAATGTTACTGATGGCCCAGAAAAAGACCAACTCTATGAATACAAACATTTTGCTGATGTATAAATTATAAGCTTAGACACTCAAATTAAGGTCTTGATTTGAGAGTCACCAATATTAGCCTGAAGAGGATGAAAAAAGGAAGACAAAGAAAAACCCAACCCTAAAATGTACTCAGGTTTTCACTGTACTACTGTCAGATACCAGCGAGGGAACTCAAGGTAATTAAGTTAATGTGCATATGCAGCTGAAGGATTGAGGCCAAGGGGGATTAAGGAGCAGAAACTATAGCAACAGAGAGGGACAGTGGCTGAAACACTCAGCACAAGTGAACTTTTCCCCTTTAAACCTGTGGACAGCAAGGAAAATCCAATTCAAATTGTGACCAGGTTAAATAATAGGACGGAAGAGTTTTAGAAAGGTAAATACAACCATTCAACTTCACTGTAAAAGAACTGGGAAAATCCTCTCAATCCCTGTCAGGAACACTGAAATATGCAGCAGAAATTGTCCTATAAATCTGTGTATATAAAGAACTGCCTTTTATTGAATTTGAATGAATTTTCAAGGCCGATTTAAACCCCTGAAAGCAAAACAATTGCTTGTATTCACAGATTTCATCAAATGCCATGTATGTAAACCAAAGACTGTTTTGTTAAATATTGTATTATTACCATGTCTAAAAGATACAAACATAACACTGCAGATGCATGTTTCTATGAAATGAGCAAAGACATGAAACTAAATTAGCTACAGATATATGCAAAGCACAGCTTAATTTATTTGTACAGAGCTACAGAACACTGTCAGAAATAGTTACAGTTTAAATGTACTGTGAAATGTCCAACACATAATTTTTCCAGAAAAAAACACAATGAAATAATTTTTCAATGTAACAACACTACCTATAACTTCTACTTATTCTTTTCTCATGAAAAAAGACCCAAAAAACCACTTGTGTCCATGTGACCAAAAAAAAAAGTCCAAAGAATTTAATACAGCATCTTGTTTTTCTCCTGGAAGCTGGGAACAATATACCCCAGAGGTGCTATTATATGATGGATTGTGAGCATAAATGAAAGACTTAAGCAATTTTTGTTATTCTGGCAGCAAACACAAACACAATTAAGAAAGAACAAAATGAAACAAATTGCTGTGCCATACAGGAGCAACAATTGTGAAAATTACTTTGGAGCTATTGACAACTAACAAGTTCTGTTTGTCTAACTCACTGTGCTTTCCAGAGCAATACAAACTATACTTGTTTGCTGTATCAGTATAAAATTCTCATGTGGACTTGCTATTCACTTGGGATTGCTTTGTGTGAACAGTGCCCTACTTTTCTGCACAATACATAAATCAATGTGCATGGCAGAACCACTAGCCATCACCACACATATACAAACTGAACAAAGATGCAAAGAAGTGCCTTTGATTTTTTAGTTTTCTGACCATTATGTCTCAGAGTAAAACTGCACAGGCAAATTCAGAGACTTCTAATTTTCCCTCCCCCCCTCCAACAGGAAAATCTGATTGATTTAAATTTAAACATTTATTTTCAGGTTTAAAGAACTTAAAAAAAAAAAAAAAAGTCCTCCAAAGTTCTGGCCAAGACCAGGTCATGTACAAACAAGTTGCTCAGCTGAGATAAACTCCTCCAGTTTTGACTCAGCACTCATCTCCTGGTGATTTCTGCACACACATGCAGACAGCCCTGCCAAGCACTGCTATCACCTCTCCACAAAGATTTTTAGGATATAGGTAGGAAGAAGCTGACCAACCGGATTTGTGACAAATTTTGTGATATTAACCAGTATTTCTATGAAAAAATTACCTCCATCATCCTACTTGTAAGCATCAAAGAAATCAATAAAACTTAATAAAAAAATAAATGGAAGCAAGGAATTTTCTAGTTTGTGACTGGTCTTCTGTGTTAACAAAACCAACAAATTTCGCACGTCATATAAAAATGAGAGGCAATATTTGCCTATTTCTATGCAAATAGGACCATTTCTGCAGTGAAGACTGAAATAATGGAGATACTTATTTATTATTTTAAATTCAAAATTTCCACCCTCTGTGCTCCTCCTGTGCAGTTCCTTTGTACCAATAAACCAGTAAAACTGGAATGAAATTAAGTGCAACGTGATTTGCCTAGTCACAAAAAGTTGGGGATTTTTTTTGCCACCAGAAGTTAGATCAACAGCATATTTGGTTCCACTAATACTTACATGTATTGTTTTGGGTTTATTCTATGTAATTTACCTCAGATTTCAATTAATTGTGAAAAGCACTTGGAAAACATCTTCTACTCCATTTGCACTCTGCCAGAAACATTCTTTTCCCTACTTCACATACCACTCCATCCTATGCTTTCTGAATTTCTCAAGAGTTCTTAGAAAATAAACTCTTAACAAGCCTTGGAACATTTTAATCTGTTAAAGTGCACTGTGAAATTTTAAATATCTTTCAATTTTTAATGATGGTGGCATTCAAATAAAGAAAAGAAAAATTAAAGTACAAGCATCCCAGGTCAATTGCCGAAGTGCATGGAAGTATTAGCAAAATATTTGCTTTCCATCGACATTTTAGACCCTACTAAAATTCATGATAATGCCATAAATATGTACATTTTATTCAAGTAAAATATGTTTTTGTACTTGTTTGTTTCAGCTCCACACTCTTGACAAAACAGTAACCTGAGTTTGTCAAATTGTCAGGATTAAATAGCTGTAAAAGCATTTAGGGAGGTAACATTCACAATACATCTCTTGTAAGACCTGACCTTTTTGAAAGTCAATTCCACCATTTACAGATCAGAAAAACAGCCTGAATAAACCATTGAGAAGAAAGTACCATGGCTTATTGACACATAGCCTTTGCAGAAGCCTGGATTAACTGGGCTGAGTTTCCTTGGGTTTTTTAGTTTGTTTTGAAGAAATCCTTCATCTTTAAACTGACCTCTAAGCTTTAACAACATTTATTTCCAGACTACAAGAAAGAGGCCGAGGGCTCCACACATCCTGCACTCTTGCACAAGCCCACAGAGGCACAACCACAAACATTCCCTTATTTTCTGCCCTGTAAATCCTCTTTTAGGTGACAACAATCAAGGCATAGAAAAAAAATGTGTGAGAGGATCCATTATGCCTGTAGTGAATCATACATGGAATATCACTTTCGGATATATAAATGCCCTTTCCTCTTCCATTTTTGTGGGTCCAATTGCACATGATTGACATGGGTCCTTCTGCTCCCAGGATGATGGAGATGAGGAACGCCAGGCACATCACTCAAGCAGGCACTCAAATACTGATGTTTTCTGATATAACATCATGTTCTCTCCCATGTGAGTGTGCAGTGCCCACAGATTTCAGTGCAATGAGACACGTCTTGTCTTTGTGGGTTTCAGGATCAGTTAAGATCCCACCTGAGCAATGGCAGAGCAAGGGAAGCACAGCCCTAGCTGGCAGAATAGCCCCGAGTTACTCCCTTAGAGAGGCTCTGTGATGAAATGTCTTGGCCATTAAAGCAGCTTCTTAAAGACAAACAGACTTAATCTCACCAGTGCCACCATGCTAAGCCAGGCATATGTATAAATAATATCATTTCTTCTTTAAACTGGAATGCATCAAATGTTAAAAACATGCATGGGAACTTTTGTCCAAAAAAAGGAGAAGACAGGAGGAGCATGTTTTCTTTGCACTTATTCTGTTTCTTAAAAGAAGAATTAGCTGATGTCCAAACACTCCTTGAGCTCCTGCAGCTTTGGTGCTGTGACCACTGCCCTGGGGAGCCTGTTCAGTGCTCGACCAGCCTCTGGGGGAAGAACCTTTTCCTGGGATCCAACCAAACCCTTCCCTGACACAGCTTCAGCTGTTCCCTCAGGTCCTGTTCCTGGTCACACAGACCAGTGATCGGAGCTACTCACATGGGTCGGTCCCCAAAAGCAATTTTCAACAGGATCTTCACTTGGCAAATCTCTCAGTAGTTCTGCTATCCTTTTCAGTGATCAAAATACCATGCTTTTACTGAACACATTGATCAACTCAGAGTTGCCACTCCTTGGCAAGGCACATGGCTGGAACTGGATCTAGGTTGCTGGAAATAACATGACCCAACCAAGGCCAGGTGCGGGGAATGAAACTCCTCCATTATTTCGGTGGTCAGCTGCCCAAAGATTTTTGTGGTCTAAGTTTTAGCTGCATATTACACATGGTCAAAATCATTATGCAAGGACAACAAAAATACCAGAACAGCTCTGTAGCTTGAAACCTGGAACAGAATGATTCGGGACTCCACCCGTGGCTGTGTCTATCTGAAGGACTCTGCATATAGACATGTAATACAAGCTGGAATAACAAAACTGTCCCTCCCTTGCCAAGGTGAGCAATTACCATCTGTTTTCACAACATTTTCAGATATAGACTGGAATTTGAAGAAAATTAGTATCTCCTAACTACAGACTCAGCAATGAGTAGCACCTTCCATGTCAAAAATCGCTTTAAATCATCGGTTACAAGGAGAAAATGTAGGACAAAATTTTGTACACCTAAATGTGGATCATGTGAAGTGCAGGGACTATATGCAGACAACGGCCTCGAAGTGCAGGCAGCTGCATGTCTCAGGTAGAGTGGGAACACTGAACTGCTGCTCACCTAGGCAACCCACCACCCTCACCTCTTAACCCGTACTGCCACCCTCCTACACCCCTCTGTTTTCCTAATTTACCTTCACAGACAATTCAAACTGTGTTTGATACCTTGAGAATTCAGGTTATGCTGAGAGTCTGCAAACAGCAAGGTAACTCTTTCAAGAGAGACAAACTGCATGAGAGAATAATCTATATGCATCTTACTGATGCCTCTGTTCAATCCTTTAACCTTTAAGCATGTGGCAGATCACTTGCAAGAGGCAGTTTTGAAAGGCACTTGAAGCACAGGGCACTGTTATTAGTGCAGATAACTGAACCTGCAGTTTTAAAAGCATTCCCAGCCTGGCTGATGGGATAAAACATCACTGCAAGATGTGGGTCACTGTAGTGTGACTGTGCTTTCTCACATCTGATCACTGAAATAAGTGAAATGGCTTTTACTTCAACACAAGAAGAGAAAGTCAGGCAGGTAAGTACTCTAAGAGGAAATTCTTCTTTGTCTCTGTAGCATCACGTAGTGTTGGCAGGAGTTCCTCTCCTTTGCAGTATTCTTTCCTATGGGAGCTTGTGATTTCAAAAAATTGATTTCAAAATCTTGAAATCGAGATTTAATAATTTGAATTATTAAATTATTTATCAAGATCTAATAATTTGAATTATTAAATTAGCCCTGTTTATTTGAACATGTTTTGCCTTCAAAGTGCTATAGCATTCTCTCTCGATTTTGAAAATTGACTCATGAAGAGCTACTGCTGACCTACAGGATCTAGGCTGAAGTCTTCTGGCTATAAAAAATTCCATCAATAATAGATTTGAAGTGGGACCTCTTTAAAGGTCAGCTTTCTTCAGCATCACCATTTCTGAGAGCATGACTGGGCCTATAGAATTCCTTTCTTTAATTCCTCCATATAGGCATGTTCACCCTTGTTTTGTCTTTCTACTCAAACATGCAGAGAAATGACACGTTAATTTCAATGTCTGAATAACTGTATTAGAACTAAAAAAACCTAAAGGTTAATTTAAAGCAAAAACTGCTTTAAAATTTGCTGCAAGGAGGAACTTGGATGGGAATTTTCAAACATCAAAGAATTAAATACTCAAATCAATATAGATCAGGTGCTGACCTTTTCAAAACCCTTCTAAATTTTGTAAATATAATGACACTGATTAAGTTAAATTCTTTAAGGAAAGGTGGCAAGAAAACATTATCCCTGATTGGAGAAGGGCAAAAAAAGGAAGCAAATATTAACCAGCAAGCCTCCTCAAAATACTGTGTGCTCCCTCCATATTACAGATGTCTGGACCAGCCTCAGTCTTTTGTCTACACACCAATAATTAAGCTGGATCACTCCTATTTTCATTCCACCTCTAAGCAACTCCTTTTGTATCTTTAAAAATGTTTAATATAATCCAGTATTTAAAGTCAATTTAGGGAAGATATCATACATAAATACAGTATATCAGAAGGAATAACCATAGTGGCAACCTTTCAATTTCCATGGAAACCCTACTGCAACACAACTCACAAATCCCAGAGACACAAATCTCTTAAACCTATATAAATCCATGGTTCGAAGATGCAGCCTATGAACAAAAAAAAGAGCATAAAGCACCAATATTCAGACAGAATCTATCAAGCAGAACTGTTGGTGCTCCTGATGCTCAGAACCCCTTGATGCAGAGTCAGCCTGTACAGCATCCTCACAGCATCCCAGGGGTGCCACACTAAGAACAGCCCCCACAAACAACTCACCACAGCACTGACAGAACTAACTTGTCAATCTTCTTATGCAAAGTTTTTAAAATATTAAAAGTACACCAAAGCTATTAACAACCACACCACCACCAAAATTTTCAGCAAGACACTTGTGGGCTAGGGAAGCAGTGCCGAAAAGGAGGTCCACACAGCTATCATTGTGTTACTAAAAAAAGAAAAAATCAAAACAACTAATAAGAAAAAAAATCCAAGCAAAACCAACCCCCAAAACAAAACATAGAAGATGAAAACAAAAAAAAAGCAAAATTGGGTGTGAGTTGAGAGAAAGTCTCTCTCTCTTCCAGGTCATTCCCTACCCGCAGAGAGTCAAGGGCAAAAGCTGTAGAAAAAAGCATTAAATCTCAAGGTAAGATGTAACATGTGGCAGCTGATTTGTTGATTCTTTCCTCAAAGCAGGCATTAAAAACTGTTTCAAGGATAGCTTCCTAGGGCTGAGAAATATCCTGAATACAACAGGCCTGACAGACTTCCATACTTTAAGGACTTTTCCAGAACCCTGAAAAACCAAAACCAACCCCCCAAAAAACCCCAAACAAACAAAAACAGAGGTGCCTACTTCCTGCAGTCTCTATATATCTGATAAGCTACTCCTTTTCCCTTTTGCTTCCTGCTACTTTTAAACTAATGCATGATTACTTCAATCTTAATAATGTATTTTCAATTTCTTCTTGATTAATATTGAGCCAATTAGTTTACTCTTAATTGCCAGTACAATTACATGAATTTCAGTAATTCTTTCGTATATTCATCTGGTGTTTGACACATTTCACATTAAATGAAGAGTGGCATATGCAGCTGAGTGCCCAAAACTAATATAGAAAGGGAGGAAGAAAAAAAATCAATTTGCTGTTTTATGGTGTGAGCAGGTTACAAAATAAATGGCCTGAAACCTCACACGGTAATACACTCTAGGTCTGCTTGGCTTGAAATCTGAAAGCATAACTTTTACATTCGACCACACTACTTTATCAGAAACGTTGTGAAAAATACTTGGTGTGGAATCAGGGAAATACACTGGGGAATGGGTGGAACTCAGATAAAACCCCAATTTGTTCTCTATCAAGCAGGCACAAAACAAAATGTCTCTCCGAATGACTCTGTCACACTTCCTAATGTTTTTTGCAGAAATCATCCTGTTACAATGACAGTCTAAGAAAACTAGAGGAAAGCAGATACTCAGCTTTAGAGTAGCAGACTTGCACATGTACAGAAATTCAGTGTGAGCACAAATGAAGTTCAGCTACAAAACAGAGAGCAAGACAAAAATCATCTTCAAACTGTTAGTGACATTGTAATGTTTGTTCTGTAAAGTAAATCAGATCCTGTGTGTCTCTGTGTTCCCTTAAGAAAATGCTCATCCAACCAACTAGTTAATTTCTTTCAACACAAGGCAGGGAAAGAAGTGAACCATTTTGAATTCTTGTCTCCAATGAATTTTGGAAAGATGATACGAATGTTTTCTAATTTGCTTAGCCCTGAACTGCATCAAGATGCAATTTCATTCATTTTTGTCATTACACACTGAAGAGTAAGAACACTTCACTCTATATGATGAAGCAATCCCAGGTGAGAACTACTTCAGGTTCTCTGTTAAAAGTTAACTCTGGAATGCTTACTGCCATCACAGAACTCGAATTTCAGGAAATTCTAGCACAGATTACATGACTGCTGTGAAACTCATAACCACAGATAAAAATCCATCTCAAATACCATCAGTAACACAGACCTTTTGCTCATTAAAAAAATTATTAAAGAAAAAGTGGGAAAATCAGGGGGATAAATCTTAGTAATTTTAGATTATAAAATACAGACCTTTTACTGTACTGATAATCTTTATGAATTACTCAGCACTGTCTCAAAAATGAGACTGAGTGAAATAAACTGCCATTATTCTCAATCTCAAATACTGTGAATGTATAAAACTGAACTTGACAGCAGAAACTGTAACAGGACTTTCAGAGGTGACAACATTCGTTTTAGGGGAAACACCATTTGGCTGCCACCCAGCAGAATACATTTGGCTGAGATGTCCATTCAGGCAGATGATTTAGATATCTGGATGTTAACCAAGACATACACATTAAAATTGTTCTCCTGCGAGGATTCAAAGATTACAATACAAATACTGTTAGCTTTCCAGAAAATCAGAGTCTAAACTTAACAGTGAATATGTGCCTTTAAAATGAAAAGGGAAACTTCAGATATACATTCTGGAGTTCTAAATGAAAAATGAAATTACACTTTGATATACAGACATACACACACACACACCGCCACAGTAACATTTCTATATACATACAGCAAGTTTTGAAAGATTACCTGGTAAAAATACCATCAACAATTCCAATTGTCGCCTCCTCCGCGGGAACATAAGAACCGATCTGTGCCATGACTGTGATCAACGCCACTTGCTTTATGTAGGAGCTCTTTCCTCCCATATTAGGCCCAGTTATTATCATGACCCTTTCACCATCTCCCTGGAAACACAAAAGAGAAGTCAAATATATTGTCCTCCATTTGGTACTTCCATAAGAAAATCTGTGTGTGCATCTGCTTAGAAGGATGTAGAAGTCTGCAGGACTAAACTTCCTGTTCCTCACATTTGCTTTTCCAGATATTATGACATCCCAGATGCATCAAAATCAATTTTGATTGCTCTTGAGCAAAATGGACACACTGAGGGGAAACCTTCCTGTTCTCCATCAAGGAGCCAAGAAAGCATCCAAGAACTTGGTCCCAGCACAGGAAGGACATGGAGCTGCTGGAGCGAGTCCAGAAGAGGCATCAAGATGATCAGAGGGATGGAGCAGCTCTGTCATGAGGAAAGGCTGAGAGAACTGGGATTGTTCCGACTAGAGAAGGCTCCAGGGTGACCTAATTGTAGCCTTGCAGGACCTGAAGGGAGCTGACAGGAAAGATGGAGAGGGACTATTTAGAAGGGTCTGCAGTGACAGGACAATGACTTCAAACTGACAGAGGACAGTGTTGGATGGGATATTGGGAGGAATTTATTCCTTGTGAGGGTGGTGAGGCCCCAGTACAGATTGCCCAGAGAAGCTGTGGCTGCCCCATCCTTGGAAGTGTCCAAGGCCAGATAGGATGTGGCTTGGAGCAATCTGGGATAGTGGCAGGTATCCCTGCCCATGGCAGAGGTGGAACTGGATGAGCTTTGAGATCCCTTCCAAGCCAAACCATTCTGTGATTCTGTGCAATTTTCTTTGGAGAAAAGCAGAAACTCATAAGCTCTCAGCACAGCCAGAGCTGTCCTAATTTGGCTGTGATCTGGACTCCTCTCCAGCTGGAGTCCTCATTGCCAAATGGAGAGATCTGACAAAGACCTGACCTGGATTTTACACACATAATTGCCTGCCTTGGTATGCCATAAGTACACTCAGACTGGCTACAACAAGAAATGAAGACATTGCTAAGTATGGCAATACTTGACTGCAACATAAATACTGTGAGCAGACTGTACCCAATCTCTAATCAGTCAGTGTATCTGACCACTGAAACCACATAGAAAGTTAAATCAGATGCAAGAACTCATCTCAGCTGTAAGGCTGTCTACTCCAGAATAAAACTGCGCTCCTCTAGTGTAAGACAATTGCTGATACAAAATTAAAACTCATCAATGAATCTATAAAGCTTTCTCAGAGCCCAAATCTAAAATAGGAAATTAAGTTATGCAAGGACATCACACAGGTACTCTTTTCCTTTCCCCTGGGTACATCCAAAGAAATGCACCAACTGATGAACTACACAAAAGTCAGCACACTCCACTGCCCCAAGGGAAGGGCATGGAGGGCAGGACAAGCTCTATTAGCCACACTGCTTGGGAAACTTGGAACTAATCAGGCACTGTGAAAACAACAACCAAAAAATCTCCATGGAAAAAGTCTCAAGATCTATACAGATTTGACTCTTGATGGGGCTTTCATTCTGTTTATAGAGACACACATAAAGTTCAGATAGGACTGTCACTTATGTCATAGTACAGAAGATACAGAAGATACAAGCATCCAGAATTAATCATATGTAAAAAGCTGTTCAACTTTTGCAAAGCAAAGCTCATCCATACGGAAGTCGTAATACAGTGAAAACTCAGAAAATGCCACGATTGGGGATAAAGGATGAATGTAATAAAATGCACATGACTATATGAGAACAAAATGCATAACATTCTAGTCTCCAGGGTATAGTTTTAGTGCTGCTACTAAAACTTTGTCAGTGCTCAACCCAACACAATTTAAAACCAGAATGAGTTCACGAGTTCATTTGTTAAAATCCACAAATCTCTTGCATGTATTTAGTATCTGTCCAGACTCCCTCCAATCATGCTGTGACACTGGTGGCTGGTTTGCAAATCTCGTGGTTTTCAGAAAGAACATCTTCTGTAAAATCAGAGCAGATCCAGAATCCCAATCTCACTGAATTATTGATATGGGTCGGAACCAACTCACTGTGTGTGTGCATGTGGGGAAGGGCTGTGCCTGGCCC
>JAWWLV010000100.1:8346428-8357750 GCA_035041135.1 Platyrinchus mystaceus | reverse complement strand
CCCATCCACACCACACCCCTGCAGCCTGTCAGTGGTTATGGCACAACTCGCTCTGGCCTGGAAGGCACTGACCGGATGTCCTGCCTAGGAGGGAAAACTGAACTCTATAAATATATGGGACTCCATGTGGTATCCCTGTCTCTCTCTCCAGCCGGGCACCATGTGAATCATCCAATCTTCTCTCTCTCCTCTCTTTCTTCAACCTTTAATCTGTTTTCTTCTGTTGCTCTTTTCCTTCTCTTGTGGGTAACTTAAAACCAATGAACTGTGTTTTACTAAGGCTGGTACATGGATAGTTTTTAGCGGGTGTTTCCTGTTCAATGGGTCTTTGTGCTGAATGTTTCAGTGAAATGCTTTTTTCTTGGTTGTATTTTACTCCTGTAAAAACCTTTTGCCAAAATATCGTACTTTTCTCGCTAAATTAAAAAGAATTTCTCTCAGAGAAGTGTATGTGACTCTTTCTCTGGATGCTAATTAGAGGTTATAATGAACCAAAAGGCTTTTAAAAAGTCTTAAATAAAAGTGTAACTGCACTGGGCAGTTCATAACTTAATCCCGAATGCAACAACATCTGCCCCTACAACTGCACACAGCCATAAGCCAACATCTTACTGGAATCCATGGCTGAAGTTAAAAGTTCTAAAACAATCCATGAACATTTAGGGAGGAGCATGGGAATGGAAAAATAATACGTTTATTTCAGAGCACTGCAAGAAAGCTTTTCCTCAAGTTAGATATTTGACAATATTTCATCTGAAAACATGACTGGAGATGTATTTTCCTGCTGATTCAAACACATCAGTTGAAAACTAGAGACGTTTTACCACACTAGTTCCCACCCACCACCTCTCAAGAAAGAGAAAACTCAAATAACAGTAGAGGCAAAACTGATTCTGCTGTGATCACTTGATTTTGTAATATTCAGTATTTAGAAAGCCAACATAAGAATGGGGCTAAACAGGGAAAAGTGGATGATAATTACTGAATGAAATGTTGAATTTTTTTGTAAGTGCCATCTGTCACTTGTTTGGAGTTGACAAATAATTTTGAAAACATTCCTGGCAGTACTGCAAAATATCTGTATCATTGTTCACTATAGAACAGCATTTAAAAATATTTCCCAAGAAATACATACAAATTTGAATGTTGTTTATTACAGAAATGTTGCACACTGACAGCTGTTTCATACCTTTTCCGTATTTACTGTATAAAAAGGCAGAGAGAGTTCAGTGTTAAGCTGCAAGGATATCTTTATTATTCATTAAGAACAGACATTTAATATTTAAAAAAAATAAATAGACAGGTAAATATTTAATGCAAAACCTCAAATGGACAGGTAATTTAAAGGACAGATTTTAGTTTATCAGGAAAAAGAAGTCTGCATCACATTAACACTTTCAGAAAGAAAGGAAAACACTTAGTAGAGAAATACCTAAAAAAATACAGGAGCAATCTTAGAATCAAGGTGGAAAACTGAGCCTGTCACATCTATTTTGCATATTAAAACACACCACAATTTTGAGAAAAGATTTTGACAACAAGACCCCTGATTACCCTGTAATTATTGTTTTTCAAAAATAATCATTTAAAACATTTTCCTAATTTTCAGATAACTTTTATTTATGCCACTAAGGCTGAACAAGGTTGTAAAAAGAGTGTCTGGCTGCCAGATATCGGAAAAGGGACAAAAAAGATGTGGTCACACCTAGCAATATCTCTCTGAAATGCAACCAAACAGGCAGCTGTATGATTAAATTACTTATTTTAACTTCCTGGCCAAGAAGCTGATCCCAGACTCCTTCCCTTGAATGACTTTGAAGTATCTTGGTACTTACAGAAAGGTTAGTGGTATTTGGAACATACTGATCCTGTTCTCCCAGGAGTACATCAATCACAGGGTGCCTCCCATTTTTTATAATTATTTCTTGATGATTATCTTGCACAACTGGTCTGCAAAAAAGAAAATATATTAATTCTAATTTATTGTAACTAATAATTTACTGCAACTAAAGCGTGAAGGAGGGTCTTCTATGATGTAGATTTTTGAGAAAAAAACCCTCAAATGATAAAAATTAATTATTGCCATTAAGTATTTCTAAAGACTTCCTTAGTTTCAATCAGTTATAAAAAAATATATTAGCAGATTGGATAAAGAAATTCCACCTTAACTGCAAATTTGTCTATAGGTCTACTAATATAACATTTCTAATTCTTCACTACTTATCTCCATGTCTGAAAAGCTCCATCTCCAAATACTGAATGTTCTTCACAGAACAAAACCTGAAAAAGAAGCACGTTCCACTGAATTCTATTAATTCGTTTTGTTCTCTGCAACCTACTATTTCTTTTCCATTGTAAACTGAATTGCAGCACTCAGTGGAGAGGTAAATGCAGTTCCATGTCTCAGCAACATTTTCCTAACCCAGAAGTACAAGCACTCTGAAATAAGAGCAGCAACTTATAGGGAAAGGGGCAGGAGCACTGAGAAAAAGAGGATACTGGAATAAAGTCACGGAATTTTAAGACTGGAAATTAACTAATACTTTGGGTGGACTTTAAAGGGAAGATGTGGGGAGTGGAAGTATGCAATTTAGAAGGAAAACAGAGATGAAATAAATGCCATATTAGAAACACAAAGCACTGGGGAAAGAGGTGCAAACTGATAATGGCGGGTTTTTTACCAGCAGTTGTATAGCCGAGATGAAACCAATATATAGACAGTCTTGGGCCTTTCACCACCTTCTCAATAGCATCCCTTAAACTACTCACAGCCTGGAGAGTGGACACCCAAACATCAGATGATGGTCTCTGGACTACACACACTATTACCTTTATGTCTCTAACATTGCTGCCTGAGACCCCTGATGCTGTAAATCATCTGTGTAAAGGAAGAGTGTCCCAACCCAGGGATCCTCAGATGCCTCTGAACTGTGAGAGGTGCTCAGCTCTCCCCCACAAATGTGCAGAGCATCTGTGCTCCTGACCTGGCTCACTCACCTACCTCAGGTTGGACTGTAGGAAACAATCCTCACTGAATCAAAAAACATTCCTCCAAAATGCTTAATATTACAGTCCTGATCTTTCCTTCAGCAGCCCTCCAAAATTATTTAGTGACACCTTCCCTGCAGCTGAAGTTTCACTGAGAAGTCTCCTTCCAGCCAGTTTGTAAGCTCTAAGCCATTCGAAATTTCAATTAATTATTTAAACTCTGGCACAGTGAATTGATCAGACTTCAGTTTGTTTTCTTATCTGAGTATACAGAAATAAGTGAGTAACTACTTTCAAAGAGATTTTAACACAGGCACATGCGATCCCAAGAGTGCAGAGGTGATCAATATTATGTTTAAAGACGTATAACAGCAGAAGTACATGTAAATTGATTTCTCTTGATTTGCCTGTCTATATGTGGGTCTTGGGCAGGTGCACAGCTCACCATACCAGGTGAGGCATCCCCTCCGCTCTGCAAGCTGGAACTAATATTTACCTATTACTTATCTGAAATACATCACTGAAACAAACCTCAAATATCTGAGAAACTTAAGTATTAGAAAGATATAAACTCAGACCTTGCTGAGAAAAAAAAGGAGAAAAAGAAGTCCATGCAAAGTCCAACATTTATTTATATATAAGTGAGATATCACCCACTAGACTCAGGTCAAACAACAAACATAATTTGTTTGTTGATTTGTTAATTTGACATAACATGTAAAATTTGAACTGCAATGTTTACAGATTTATATTTTGCCCAGAAGTGTTGTTTTGCAAAATCAGATTAAGTTGAAACTACTGTAAACAATTTTAATAATGCATTTTATCATAGTACACATATTAAAATCTAATTTATTTTAAATATCCTCTTATAATGCCCTAAAAAATACCAAATAAAAAAGAATTACCTGCAGTAGTCTCCTTGTTTAGCCACCTGGGCCAGAGAGAACAAGCAGTCCACAGTTGCTAGGTGACCAATGGCTTTAGACACAGGGTGATAATGTTCACTGAAATGGCTGTACCAAAACAGGGAAAAGTAACAGAAGAAAAGGGAAAAAAATAATTCTGCATAGATACAGAAGGATTGTCAAAATACACCCCATGCAAGTTCTTCACATGGCTCCTGCGGTTGCTAAATCGCTCTGAATACAAATCTCCCAGCAGTGATTTAGACTGCAACAGGAGGACACAATCAAGATGGACTTTACAACATATTAAAAGTGAATTATTTTTAAGCACAAAAAAATCAGACAAAAATAAAATTCATTAGGTACCATATTACAGGTCAGCAGTTGCCTCAATGAGGTCTGTAAAAATGCCACAATTTATCACAGGGGCAACTGAATCCCAATTGCTGGTTCAACTTCAACCGTAAATTACAATCAGAAAAGAACCAAACTAAGAGTGTCTGGCACAGGAGTTGTCTACAATTTCAATAAAGTATGGTATTTACAACAGAAAATCCAAGAATTGATTTTCATTTTATATATTGCTTCCCCAGCACAATAATGAAATTACCAGGGGAACAGAGTTTTCAGTAAAGTTCATTCTGCTCATCCTCAAGAATTTGTTTTTTCCCCTCTCCTAGTCTCAAAGGTACAATATAGAATATAAAACCATCAGGGGAGCTAAGTTTAATAAACAAAGACATAAATGAATGGAGGAGTGGGAAAGAAGAGCACTTTTCTACACCCAGGTCTTTCCTTGTTGTCTGCTGTTATATAACATTATTGAAAACAGCCAAGGGAACATGAAGAGAACAATTTTCATAGCACTGCATAGGAAACACACCTGGAGAAGTGTGAATTGAAATGTTTTTTCTAGTTTCTACCAAATTTAGAGAATTGCTGGGTTCCCACTATGGTGCAAATCCAGTGAAACAACTTCAGAGGGGACTTACTAAGCTTTTGCAAACTATCATTGCATGACAGGAGGAACAATTTCACCATCTCTGCAACTCATGAAAGTAAAATAATAACAAATAACTGGATAACTGAAAAATTAAAGGCATTCAGAAGTTCCAGAAATATTTTTTAAACTCCTATTTTAAAGATCCTGTGGCCAAATAGTCAAATAACACCATTGAAAACTCTGATCTCAGACAAACAAATGTGCCAGATGTGAAGGACAATAAAATTCCCACTATTTTCTAGCAAATAATCATAGTCAATCTCAGGACAGCATAGAAAATATAATTAATAATAAAACTACTATAAAATATTAATAAATAGCATAATAAAACCACTTTGTACTACTCCTTCAACAATAAAACTACTAGATTCAGTTTAACTAAGTCAGCTGTACTTTTATTTTAAAAATAATTAATATTAATTTATTGATATATTAGATTAATATTAATGTTTTTATTATTTTGCTCTTAATAAAATTAATATCTTCTGTGATATTAGTTTTCAAACTTTGAGAGACACCTTACTAATTAATAGTGTATTTTCATTAGAATGTTAAAATGCAGAGATACCACTGCTGGTCTCAGGACTCAGACTTCAAGGTCCTGTCTTCAAATGCTTTAAGCAACATTTTAGTTGACTACCTGTAAGGTTGTTGTGGACAATGTAATTACGAACTTCTTTTTAAGATAAACATCTTTCTTTTTCTCTTCTTACAGCAAACCCCAAACCAAACACAATGATGATGACAGGCTGTGTTTTGTAAACTCACTCTAAGAAGTTCAGCCACTCAGCACTGCAATCAAGGACGAGCTTCTCCTGGAGCTGATTCAGATGCCTGTAATTTTCTATGATAAAAGGTGAGTGGAAGCGGCTCACAGTTTTTGTGCTGGAAGGGAGAAGCCAAACAGGAAATCAAGGTCACCAAGCAATCAGCTACACCATCTACATGGAAAATTGGAATAGTTTTCTTACTTATTGGGAGTCTTGAAAATGGATTATTAAAAAAAAAAAAAGTTCTTCTGTTGTGGTACCAAACCCTATTGATTCCACTGGTATTTATTGTGAATAAAGCGGTCAGTTACTGCGCCACTGTCCACTCAGAAGGCTTCTGAAATGTTTTGCACAGTGTGGCATGTATCATCAAAGTTGACATATTTCACAAAACTCTATTCACAAAACACAGCCTAAATGGATGACTTCTCTGTGGCTGGTTGCATATACAATGAACTACACAAAAAAATCACTTTAAAAAGGAAAACTTTTTGACAAGCCTGAAATGAACTTTGCAAATACAGACTGCCTTGCAAGGTTCCACTTGGGGCACTTGGTATTTGTTTATGTATTTTCATTAAGGACTCACTTTGGGGTACCCAGGCATTGTTTTACAGAATCCACACTAGCTGCAATTTGTTCACCTTGTTAATTCTGTCTAATCTCTGCACTTTTAATACTGAACTCCTGCATAAGTGAATAGAACATCACTTCAGAGTTCACCTGTAATGTCTGTGCTCACATATTACAAACTGGGTCTTGTAGAAAATTCAGCATTTACATGGACATTATAACTTTAAGTTATTTAACCCATTTAAATAATAAATCAAATTACTGGGGGGAAAAAAAGTCAACTACATAATTTAGTCCATCTTTGTTTCACCTGCTGGAAAAGTACCCAAAACTATCTAAAATCATGCTTACACAGCACCAAGTACCACAGCAAGAAATGCCTGTCTGAATGAGTAAGTAAAATGATATTTTAAATGAACTGAATTTATTGAGATGTACAACAGATGTTTGCACAGCGACTTTAACCTTTCTGAATAAAATAAGAACTATCAAAATTTTATGAAGCACTTGCATGTGCAAGCTACAGGCACAGCTGAATCAAGACCATGGTTTTAACATCAGTACATGTACTTTGAAAGGTTAGGTAAATAATACAGTGCTCTAAGGATCTACTGTGTAAAAACAAATGCTTTAAGCACTCCATTTTTTCTGCTTGGTTTTGTTTGCTTTTAAGCAATAAATTTACAATTGTGGTCGGTTGGGTTCAGCTAAAAAAAACAACCAACAAACATAAACAAATGAGGCAATGAGAATGTGTATGTAATTAACTGTAGTACCAAAATACCTAAGTTTTACTTCTACATTAAACTTCTATATTAAACTTTGAAGGTATTTTACGTACCTACTAATCATAACCCAGTCAGATGGCACAGATGATTTATGGGAATTCTTGACTTCTATCAGAAACTAAAATAACAGAAATGTAATATTACACATCATGGGAAGTCAGGAAGGCTAGAGAATCATAATCATTATAAATCAAGAAATATGCATGCATCAGAGCAAAACAATATTGAGCCTGAAGAGACTGAGCAGCCCAGAAATTAATGTTCTTTCTCCCCCAAAAAAGCAATGACATACATAACCCTCCCGTATCTACAGAACCTTGCTTGAGGTTTGAACCAACCCAGGGGCAGAGGGAGGCACGGGGAAAACCAGCAATAATGGCAGGATGCTCAGTGCAGTGAGATTTAGGTGATGTGTTTATTGTAGTATTTTATATGATTCATGTCAGTTATCTTTAAAACACCAGCCTGAGGCCCTGGACGTCAGAGAATTGAGGCATTCCCAATCACAGAATTCAGTTGGAAAACGAATTTCCTGCTGAGATTAGGTTAACACAGACTATGCCCACATTTACAGAAAGCCACAAGACCCTGTCTGACAAAGTTTTTCCATTATAGTTAATATGATTTAGATAAAACCTTCCACAGCTCACTGGAATAGCCAGCCATCACCCTCAGGTACAAACAAAAATAACAATCCTGACATGGGCACAAAAAACCCAGCAAGGGCATGGCGGACGAGTTCTCCATTCACCTAAAACACTTCCAAGATATTTGTCTTGAAATACCTCTTATTTCTTTTCTCTTGTGAAGAAGCATTTGAATTCTACATCTATCAGCATGTAAGCAGAATATACTACACAGATCTGAGGAAGAAGGAGCTCAAATCAAACAGACTCCTGATCTGAGTTCTTCTCCTCCCTAACAATCCCCTTTTCATTACTCCTACTCCTTTGGTGTCTTTCCTTTCCTCACTGACCATCTTCTCTGACCCTTCCCCTGTTGACTCTTTTGGTGTCTGTGTGACACCCTCACCAGATATCACGAAATAACAGCTCCTTTTACCAATACACCAACATACATCTCTGTCTGCAATGGTTTCTGAGCTGTGCCCTGCTCTCTTATGTGTCTGCACTGGTGGTTTTTAACTCTCCTATCAACTCCACATTTCGGTACTTCCTCAGATGGTTTCCTCTCTTTGATCAATTCCTCTCTTTTCCTCTCCTTCACACAGCTGTCATCATATACCCTTAATGCAGCCTCCCTGAGAGAAACCTTTCAAATCCTGGCTCTTTCCTCCCTCAGACAATACTCAAACACATTTTTCCACTTTCCCGCTGAATTTCAGTATCTCTGCTAACAACCTGCCCAGCCCTTGGGCCTCGTGTTTGCTGTTTTCAGCTCCACCATCAACAGGTCTTTGTCAAAGGCTGCTGTTTCTAATTCATCCCTTCCCACATTCTCCCTCACTTCCCTCCTATGTCTCTTAAGTCCTTCTCACTTTCCAAAGTCCTCCATTGGCCAATTCCAGCTCCTTCCCTCCCTGTCCTCACCCATTTCTCTCCCCTACTCTCGATTCTCATTCCATTTTCCAACTCCTTTCTTTTCCCAATTTTCTATGGAGTTTTCCTACTCTCAGTTACCGAAGGATAGTGCTGAGCTGTGCTACCTCGCCGAAATTTGGCAGGATCTGACATCTCTTTTTTCACCACTTAACTTCCCAGCTCACTGGAGCATGTCCTGCCCACACTTGCACAGCACCTACAGTCCAAAGCACTGTTTCTAAGAATTCAAACAACACTTATCATTCTTTAATACTGTTCCTCTTTTCTCACATCTTTCAAGTTACAGTCTTACTCAGCACTTACAAATCCTTCCTTTCACCATTCTCCAAGTTAACTACATGCTGTGCTTTCTGGTCCTCTGAGAGTGTATTTCAGCACTTACTAGTCAGAAAATTAACCCTGGAAGTATGTGAGTGCTTTTACACACAGAGAAAAACAAAGCATCACTGAAACAAATTCAACTGCACTAATGTGTGCAGTTTCTATTATTTAAATCACTAAAGTAAATTGACTTAACAACTAAGAGTCATAGTGTAAGAGAGCTGTTCTTTAAAGCTGGACAAAAGATTACAGTCAAATGACCTCATCAAGCATCACGCTAAGTTCTAGTAGGTCTCACTTTTAAGCTGTTTTCTAGACAAGAATGGGTGCAAGCATATTTTAATAAATACAATATTACCTCTTGACCTGAAACTGTAACATACTCAGCAGAAGGATTCTTAATCTGTTTACGAATGTCTGGCAGATGCAACTGGATTTTAGAAAGCACATCCTGGATGTCCTCCTTTTTCTTTCTGATGACAGGGAAGTCTGTAAGGTCCTTGAACAATTGTGTTTTATCTCCAGTCCTATCCATAAGAAGCATAAGATAAAAAAATGGTGAAGGGAGAGATACTGTTTCTGTTGGCCGTATCCTTATTTTAATTTGTTATTCTCATTTGTTTTAACATTAGCTTTACTCCCTTCTAAATACAGATTTTCAGGTGCTTGGTCGTATTTACCAAAAGCTGCCAGACTCATGACATGAATAGAAAGGCACTTTGCATACAGAGCACCCCAAGTGCTGATAATATCTTTATCATGATTAAATGTGAAGCTTTAGATAATTTCTCCATACCATGCACACAGATTTTTGACATATTTAGAATTTGGCCAAATTTGGGCAGATTTTATTGAGAATTGCAAAGAAATCCCTCCACACACAAGGCCCTCATCGAAGCAGCTCTGAGAAAACTCTTCCTTGTTTTCTCCAGAAAAGCTTAACCTGAGCACTTTTAACTACATGCAAAACAATGCTCTTTTCTAGTTTCAACGTCAAAAAAATGACAAAATTATATTGGCTGCACTAACTCAGCTCATGATTGAAATCTAAAACAGGAAATGCCATTCAAATAGTTAAAATTTGGGAGCTGAACTAGTTATTAAAAACATGGTTGTCAACAAAATAACAAATATTTAACTTACCCTAGTAAGTATCAGGCAAAGAATACAAAGCAGTGCAATCAGCCCTAAGTTAATTGGAATATAATTTTGTATTTTAGAGCAAACACAAAACTCTAACGATTAATTACATAATTACCCTGAAAACTAATATGTGGAGAGCAAGTAATTAGCCAACTGAAAGTATTAGAACATAGAAGTAATAAAAAAATTTAATATTCTACTTACTCTTCTACCCCTTTGACTGAGAATGAAACTACAACTGGAGCCAGTGACCAGGCAGGTAACACAAAGCTGTGCTTTGGCTTTGCATTACATTTTGTTGGCATTATGTAAGTGACAGTAAAGATGCCATTTTAAAATACAATACTAATTTTTAGAAACTATTTTGTGCTAATTAGACCTGTTTCCATGGGAATGCAAGGGGAAAAAAAAGATCACCAGTAGCCAGCAGCTGATTGTGAAGACTGTCAGTGCTATGTGATGCCTACAAAAAAATTTTTAAGTTGACAGTTTAAAAATAGAAAAAACACAAACCCAAAATCTCCAACTCCCCATAAAAAAAGCCCTGGAGAAGAAGGATACTTTTGAAAACAGCTACAGAATTTTATCTACACCTCATAACAAAATTAACATATGATGTAGTGTCTGCACAAGTGTGTGTGCTCATGTATGGATGTGAGTAGTATTCGTGATTTTTATGAAAGAAATGTTTTGGAGTAAAAACAATATTGGCACATAAAGTTGAGATAAATAAAGGCTAAAAGATACGTTATTTTAGTCATCTTGAATGAATGCAAATACAATATACGTATTCTGTAGATCAATGATGATATCTTTTTACTTATACCATTTTTGTATACTATTCTACCCATGATCAATACAGTGACAGAAACCCCACCCCCGTATTTCAAATCTACAGTACATGTGGCGTAATTTAGATACAGTCAGTTTTGTCATAAACAGCCACAACTATAATTGGACACCATACATCACCAGAAATCTCATAATCCCACTTGTGAAATGGGCAGAGCAAATCCTTCTGCCCTTCTGAACGTCTTTAATTTATTTAATTTCAATTCAGCAACACCTTGGATCTGTCTCTAATTCAGAAGCAAACAAAGTTAAGTTCTAGGCTTCAGTTCTTAAATCTAATTTTAAATCCCAGTTTGGAAAAGAAAAAAAAAAGTTTTATGAATAAGGTAGATGTTCATTTTTAGTCTGTGCTGCCCCAATGTAACTATATATTAAACTATCTACCACATGTTTCATCAAAGGAACCGTACAAAT
>JAWWLV010000100.1:8316603-8336307 GCA_035041135.1 Platyrinchus mystaceus | reverse complement strand
GTGACCTTCTCTTAGATGGATGGCCTTAGGGGCTGACGAGCTCCATCTGCCCGGGGGATTGTCCCTGAAGCAGGATCAGGAATCGAACCTGCGACCACGGCGATGAGAGCACAGCATCTTAACCGCTAGACCACCAGGGGTCCCCATAGTGAAACAAAGAACTTTATTAACTGTGCACTGGATGCTTCAGCCTCGTGGCTGAGACTGAGCACGCTGAGAATGGGAGGGACAAGTCCTTTTAAGGCTCCTTGATTTACATAACCACCCCCTCACTCCTCCCATGGCGAGCTCCGCTCCTGTTCTTCCCTGTAAGGTGATAAAGCCCCTCTTCTTGGGTTCAATTGGGTCTTGGTGCCGGTTCTCACTTCCCTCTGTCAGTCCATTGGTTGGTTTAACTGACCTATCACGTTGTTTCCCTGTCCCGGCCATGTGTTCCCTGACAATGAGCTCTGCCCCATCTCAATTGTCTCACAGACTTCCCGGCTCACCTCTGTATTCTATAGGCAACAGCAACAAGTCAACAAGTAACTGCAAACAGAACAGCTGCAAACAGCAGCAAGCAGATCACCTAACAATTTTCTAAACCCCCCTCCCCCCCAAACAATACAGCCTGCAGGCACCTTGACATGAGTAAACTCCTGCTTGTAATAAAACCGCCTTATTCATTTCTCACATTGGGCATGGCTTTTATTGCAGAACTGCTGTACCACTTCCCACTGCTACCAAATGCTGCCCATGAGGAAATCAGTGAAATTAGGCACCTCCACAGGCTGCAGACATTACAAAAGCCTGGCAGTCAGAGGCCTCTGGCTCTGAAGACAGCTAAATCTAGGAGTTCTTGAAATTTTATTGCACTGCATGTGAAATGGAGAACACCAGAAATGAGTGGGCACCCAGATAAACATAAATGTAATAGCACTTGAGTGCTGGGATTCTTCCAGTGACACACTGCTTTATACTACAGCAGCCAAACCATCCCCTCCTCTGCCACAAATGACACACCTTCATCCCCAGAGCAGTCCTGCTGTACACCATCAGGATCTGCAGTCCCACCATCCACCTGGACCACAGGTAGACAGACCTTCCAGTGCCCTTGTGTGAACTGGGGACAGCCTCTGGTGCCTGGATCCTGGACACTTTGGGAACTCACTGTTATCTCTGAACTGCACAGCAGACTGCCTGATAGCACCAGAGCACTAAAAATACTACATTATCCTAAAAGACTGCTTTTTTCCCTCAACCCTGAGGAAAACAGAAGGGTCAGACCTCACAGGCTGTGTCTGGCAGCCCTGCTGCAGGTCACAAGAACACCACTCCTCCAGCAGTGCCAAATGCACACAGTCAAACATTCTCTGTTCCTCTGGGCAGCCAGGAGACCTGGAAGCAGCAGCAGCAGCACAAGCCTTAAATCTGATCCCAAAGCTGCGATCACAGATCTGGTGTGCACTGACAGAGTCACAGTTATGCAACTAAACAATCAAACATCAGGCTCTTGGCACCTACACAGGTCATTCCAGGCGGCAGAGATTTAAGCCTTGTGCATTAATTAGTGAGACACTCTCAGCAACAGCTGGATAACGGAGAGGGAATGGAGAAGTGTCAGTATCAGTGACAGAGTAATAAAATACCCTGAGTACACAGCTCTAAAGGCAGCAGTTACACTGATACCCTAAAAGGTCAGTGTCACCAGCCACAGTTACATTTTCATGGAAAATTATTAAAGTTTGCTGTACTTGAGACCATGGAACACTTCTCTGCACGAAGGAGTACTAATTGTTAAATTATAAACATATGTACCTTACAGAAGATAATAACTGGTATTTTTTATTATTAAAAGCATTGAAAGCAGCATTGAAATCTGCCACTTGATTTTAAACAGCGCTATTATATCTATGTGATCAACTAAAAACTTGCAGTAGTATGTAAAATAGATGCAGATATTTGAAAAACTTCTCCCTACAAAGCTTAATCTGCACTTTAATCATCCTCACATATGGCTGTGTTACTGGAGCTCTAGTAATCTAAAACTAAGCATCCATACAGTTTTTCTGCTATAATCCTACAAACAAGAAAGGGTCAGGAAAATGGCATTCAATACCAAATGACCCATTTTTTTTCCACCTGTAAAAAAACATAGTGGGGTTCCTATTTCAAACAGGAATTACAGCAAAAAATTGTGTGAAATATGATGTCCATGAGGAAGGAGGGACTGGGATGAGATGATAAAAACAAATAATGAATTTCAAAGTACACTTTTAAACTTTAAATACATATACTTAAATTAATGAACATTTTGTTGAGGTCCAGTATATACATATTGCACTGATCAGCTCCTAAACCATCTGAAAAGAAATTTTTTCTGCATAGCACAGTTATTCAGCATATATCAATTACAGTGTGGGGTTTCTAATCTCTGCACGGTCTGGAAAAGAATTTCACCCCCAGAAAATCTGTATCTAATGCTATACAAAGCAACTCTAACGCCAGCCAAACTGGCTACTACTTCATGCTCTATTTAGGTGCAGTATTAGCCTGTTCTTTCTCATCTCTATAAAGCATGTCAGCAATCTGAGCTTTATCCAATTTTCCAAACAATCTTCAGTGAAATAATGTAACATAATTCAGTTGACTAAAAGCAATACACTTACTTCTGCTGTACTTCCCATCTAAGAATAGCATCATTAATACAATACTAACATCACTTTACAGTGTATTTAAACAGAAACAAATCTAACTGCAGAATTTTTATTCCAGTCATTTAAAAGAACTATTTGAAATGAAATAACAAGATACTCCCCTGTGTTATTCTGCTGCTAAATATGTGAACAATACAGAAAATTAGAAAATACAGAGATATCTGTATCCCAAACTAAAAATTATTTTGACAAAGCAGAAGGCTGCAGATCCAAAAGCACTGTGCTGAATTGACATCTGATAAATAGGATTGCTGGTTGCTGGAGTGGTAACAGATCTGCTGACCTCCTACAGCAAAGCAAACCTGACATTCTTAGATGTGATAATATATCATTACATTTGAGGCAGAGTGAAACTGATAATGTAGCTGCTATATAAGAACAACGGAACATTTTTATTCATATAATGTTTTATTTTTATACAAGGTAAATAAATACAAATTTATCAGAAGTCTATTAATTTACGATAAATGCACACAGCATGAGCCCATTCATCGTGCTAAGGACATAGCTCAAGTATAGTGTGTACAACTGAAATTAATTCTATTAAATCTGTTTAGAGACCACAGTGATAAGTGATTCAGTCACAGGAACTCAACCCTTAAAAAACATAATGAAGGGTATGAAACAATAAACGCTACTTTACATAAACTGTATTATCTAAACCAAAGCCTAGTAGCCTCCTAACTACAGCATTGTAAAGAATGAAAATATATTATTTAAGTTACTCACTCACACATTATGCTTTTTTTCTGATCTTCCTTCAGAACACCATTCATGAATGAAGATTTTGGGTGACTTGATTAAGTTAAAGACCACGTTAAACTGTACAGAGTGTTTTATGCTTCAGAACACTCCCTTTCACAACAAGCAACTAATGCCATCAAAACCCAAGGCTATGGGTAGAATTACCACAATGCAATCTATAAGCTGTGTATGTCTTTTTAAAGAACAAGCAAATGAAAAACTGGCTCACTGCAGAAGCTGGAAGGTCAAGGGGATAAAGTGTGTGTGTCAAACACTGACAGCCAGCTGGCTCCAGAGCCGGCCAGGGACGCTCGCAGTGCCAGCCAGGGATTGTTGTGACTGGAGAAGGGGCCACGCAGAGGCAGGGCAGCACTTTTCTGGACAAATGTCCTTGTTCTGTCTGTTGGAGAGAAGGACAACAGAGCACAGGTGCAGGAATGATGCCAAAAGGTGGGCACGGACTGTACGGAAGGATCAAGATCACCAAACACCCCTGAAGCCTCCAACCTATCTCCAGAAAAGTCTGGAACAGACTGTGTATGAGAACTAATTTGCACAGAGAGCAAGGAACTGATCTCCAGGATGGGAAAACTTACCTGTAAAGAGGTGCCCCCTCAAAGCCTGGACACCCCAGGACACTGCACACCCCACCAGCTGCACCAATGCTGGAGCCAGAACTGGTGACCTCTCTCCCTCTTTCTCTTTCTCCTCCTCTTTAATCCATCTCCCTCTCTCTCTTCCCTTCCACCCTACCCCTCTGTTCAAACCCTACTTCCATGTGCTTACAATAGGACATGAGGGACTAACACATGATTTCCCTGCCAAGTGTATAATTTGTCAATAAAACTTTATTAACTTTTGCAGACTCTCTGACTTCTGTTGTTGCATCTACACATCTTGGGTGCTCCCTTCCCCTCGAGGCTTTTTCCCCAAGTATCTAAGTTAGACATTGGCTAACTTCATGGGATGAATCCAGATTTGTTAAATTTTGCTGTGACCACTGGAATTTCATGCATGGACACCAATGAAAAAAGTACAAACAAGGGTAACTATTTCACATTTACTAGAGTGAAATTTAAGTGAAACCTAAAAGAATTAATATCCTTCTGGATCTGCTCACTTGTTTTTCACTTTTTACTCCCCAGACTCCTAATGTCTCAAGCCTCTCCAGAAAGGTCCAGTGTTTCCTTAGATAAATATGCAGGACAATATTCCCGAATGGATCTCAAATACTTAACAGCAATATACGAGTACTCTAAACTTTATCTTCACATCTGTTAAAAGAACGTTCAAGATATGCAAATAGCAATCAAACACTTTTGTTTATGTTCACACAATGTTTTTCAGCTATTTGTGCCTAAAAAGGGAACAGTTGGCCACTTCAGCCACCATGAATGAAGGCCTGATTGCTCCATTGATAAGGAATTAGACATAGCATTCAATGGGACCAAAACACAGCTAGCAAAAATGAATGAACACATGTGATGATGCTGCAATCTTTTTCTTTTCTACAACAATTTTGAGATCTCAGGCACATGCTGTAACCTGCATTTGTGGTACTGATGCTATAAAATCATTATTTTTAGGAGGAAAATTTAGCCCTGCTGTGGGATTGGTGGATTTTATTCATAAATCACTGCTGCAAAAAAAGAAGTATATTCTAATCCTGCTCAGGAAGATGATGGTATCAAATGCCAACCAGTTTAACTCTGAATTAAACTAGTTTCTTCAAGGACCTTTTGGAAGTTTGTTTTACTGCCCCAACATTTTAATTATGGGAACAAGACCAAAGTCAGTCTTGAAAGACCTTTCTTTAGGATTGTACTTCATGTATAGAAGTATAAGTAAAACAGCACTCACTGCATTCAAAGTGAGAGGATTTAGGACAAGATAATATTTTATGTTAGAAAAGATGTCATTGCCAACATCACTATAAAGAGACCCTCTTCTACCCCCTTCTACATATCCTCCAAATAAAAGTCACGTTGCATTAGTAAACCAATTTACACTCTTTCTCTTCTTTAATAGTTCATAAGGAACTGTCAGCAGTCCTGAACTGTGCAGTTCTGAATTTCCTAAATTTACAGTCATTCTATGCTCTTCCAGACAGAGCATATTCAGACTAATGATAATTATCAATACCATCCTACAAGGCTTCGATTCCATCTCAATAAAAGCATCATCTCATCCAGAACTGAAGGGAATGGGGGACAAAGTATACTAGAACCACAGGGGAGAAAAAATGGAAATCCAGTTTTTGAGGGGTAATAAAATTTTGGTGTTTGTAAACCACAAAGCAAAGGCTGAAATGTTTTCAGCAACTCTCTAAACGCATACAATTTTTTCCTTCTTTGAGATTTAAACATCAATTTTGAACTCTTTGTTCAACTCCAGCCAACCCTCACAAGGCAAAGGAAGGTGTTTGATCTCAAGAAAGCAGATTTCCTACAAATTGTGCAAGAAACAGCAGCTGATCAAGGCACAGACACAGATTAATACCCAGGATGCAGTATTTATTTGTTTGTTCTCTTTGGACTGAAGATGGTGGGCAAGCAGTACTGTTGTGGCTTGGAGACAGTCACAACACCTAGGTAAGGGAACTGCAAAGATGAGGGAGGGAGGTGGCAGCCATGGATGTAACAGAGACAAGGAAAGACACATTTTGCAGAAATGAGGTCTCAGATTGTTCATGTGCAGGGCAACAACTTTCTCACCCTTTCCTCTGTACCACCACCACAGGACAACATTCTCGTGATACACAACATAAACAGGAGCTGCAAATAAGCCAGGTTTGCTCAACAAGGCCTGTGTGAAACTTTTCGTTCTCCTCTGCTGTAGCCATTGAAAAAACAGAGACTTTAATATCTCCCTCAGGGGTTCTGAGATTTATTTTGCATTAGGAAATAAACTATTTGTAAATATTGCACGTAGACAAAGACACGAAGATCACACTGTGCTACAATACTGTATCCTGAGGCCAGTCCTGAGCCCTTTGGCTGCTAAGTGTTATAATACACAGCTCTACTCCTTACCCTGCTGAAACTCCACTGCCTGACTGGGCAACTGCACATTTCATTCACTCAGAAATGTTCTAAGCCTTCCATTTCCTTTTCTTTCCACTCCCCTTACAAAGTCAGGCAAGGAAGGCACTGGATGGAACTTGAATTTCAAAGGTAAGATAAGGTTTCTGCAATCCACAAATATCTAACTTCTGCAAAAAACTATTTTCCCGATTCCTCCTAAAAAGCTCAGTCATCAGTGACTGATCTGATCTACTCTTGCCTCATCATCTTTGTACAGCCAGGTGAGTAAGTGAGGACATAACACCTTTCCCAGTTAAGCCTTTTTTGACTTTTTTAACAAATGTACAAATCTTGTCTCTACATGTACTACATCATCAATCATCTGAAGAGTATCTTCAAGTTGGCCCAAATGAGCTGTCTGTACACATTTTACCTTTATTCAACCTAAGGTATCGCTTCTCCACAGGAAGTTTAGTCATCATTCCAAGTGATTTTCAACTCTAAGGCATAAAGCAGTAATTACACCCTCTCACTTTTTGATACACCTACCCACAGACTGGGAAAGATGCAGTACAGAAACCTGACTTCCTCTGAAAATGTCTCTCCAGGAGGCTCAGGTGAATTACAATTACAGAATGTTCTCTAAGTGCATTTGTGTGCATTACTGGGAACAATATTACCGGATATCTGACGCACTAAGTACATGAAATTACAACTTCAGAGCCAGAAAGGGAGAAATACACAGAGCAAAGTAGCTTTTCTAACTTCAGCTGAGGAGTACTCTCATCTCCAGCCACAGAAGCCTGAAAAATGTCAAGCATCTCTCTCTAGAAGCAGGAAAGAGAAAAGGAATAAGACAAGAAAACGAAACTACAAACTTTTAAACTGGTTCTGCACTGAAGCAAGGGAGAATTTATATTTAAACTAAATATACTAGTTAAAAAAGAATGCCTGGAGTCCACAGGCAAACAGTTTTCTACTGTGCCTGGAAAAGGACTCTGTTTTACTGTGGAATGGTATTTTACCTACTGCATCACACAGGGGATGATTTGGGGGCAAAATGGCTGGAGGCAGGTCCTCCCCAGCTTTTCATCCTCAGAGCTCTGGCTCCCTCCGCTGACAACTCCACAAATCCCAAAGGGTGATAAGGGCAGAAAGAGAAATAAACTGATTTATTTCCATTTTTTCCCACAAAGTGGCTCAGAAATTCTGCCTGCATGCTTTTCAGGTGAACACAAGGCCCTAATTAACTTCCATGAAGCCCAGCACTTTTTAGGATAGTTACATCAAAAGCCTTTTGGAAGTGGGTAAGAGATATGAAAGAAGAAATAATAAAAAAGAAAGGCACACTGAAATTAACTTATTACAAAAGGTTAATAAGAAAATTAAGCAGTGATGCTTCAGAAGTACAGCGCTTTCACATATAAAATTTGGTCAAGAAAAAAAAATTCTTCTGAAGAAACATTTGTAAATTACCAACAACAGCAAGGTGCTAAGACACTGAATTACCTCACCATTTAAAACTGTTTAATATATTTACAAAAGTAAAACAGAGGAGAAAAATATTTTAGATAACCAGCCCAAAATTATTTTCTGTATGCTACAGCTGGAGGACACAAAGAAATTATTTACAGTTAAGTAAATTCTACATGAACAATGCTGAGGAAAGGCACATTTAAAAGAATAGATCCAAAAATGTAAAATGTAGGGAAAAAACCATTTCATGGAGTCAATACTGCCAGTTACTACACACTCAGGTACAAAACTCCAATAAAGTCTGCAAAGAGAAACCAGAAATGATGGAGTCCCTTTCAAAACTGAGGCAAGTGAAAATTTGCATGACAGTGTCACAAAACAAAACATTTCTAAAGCACTAATAAATAAAGCATAGGTCAAAATACAAGAGTGACCAAACGATCACATTTCATAATTAATAAAAAGGAACACTTTCCCTTGCCATACATTGTATTCAGGGATAACAAAAAACATCCACAACTACTTTAGAAGAAGTTAAACATATTAAGGATGTAAATACTTGTGAAGCAAGAAGACATCCATCATTTATTGGCAAGTTTAGGAATAACACAACCTCCAATACTGGGTCATCCTCGTTCATTGTCAAAAAGGATACTTAATTAGAATGGTACCAAATCTGACTTCTGCAAAGGAATTTCTAACCTGGTCCAAACCCTATACTATTGATCTGTGCTCAAAGAGAGCAGTTTAAGCCTTTCAAACTGATTTATAACATCCAACCTTCTATTGTATAATTTCCTGTGCTAACTCTCCTGTGGGTCTCAGGCCTTCAGGACAAACAAATACATTCAACGTCACCACTATAAAACACAGATTTAGCCCAGAATAAAGAACTACCTCACCTGGATTTCATGAGGGGCTGGGTCACCCATTTCTTCAGTCTTCGACGTCCAAAGGAAGTTTTAGTATGATTCAAGACCCAGAGTAGACTTCCTTTCGTTTTCATGTCAGTCTAAAATAATAAAAACAGCTTCATTATTTTTAGCTGAGCAGTCAGTATTGTAGTGGAAGGATCTCCACCATGTTACATAGACCATTTTGTTTAGGCTTTAAGATATGCTAACTACATGGTCATTTACCAATCTCACCCACCAAAAATGTGTTACATAAAGTACCTCCAAGAGTCGTAAAATATTCAAGTATGTTTTTCCTTTAGCCAGAAAATCTTTTTAGCAATTGACTCGAATAAATTAAGCAAGTGAAGTTCTGTGCATAAAGCTCTCAGCAGGAGCAAAAGAGCAGACCCTACTACAGACATATTCCTCGACTGTAGTTCTTGCTCAAGCACTTAAGTTGCTCAAGTAAAGTTCTTTGCTAGTTCAAGTACAATAAGGTTCCTAACTCATACTAAAAGCCAGTACAGATGAACTTTGATTTATGCCTCTGAAAATGTGATCCACCTTCAGTCTGATCCCATTTAAAGTAATTTAAGCTTTATGGGTGAAATTTGCAAAGCAATTTAATCAACTTCATTGGGAAGGCAGCTTTTAGTAAAAAAAATTATGTTTGTCCTTACCTGATTCTGCAAAATTTCAAGATTTTTCATTGTTGTACCATTAATTGTCATGTATTCAGTTTCACTGGACAACTGTTTGAAATTTCTGGGGAGAGGAATTTCATATGTTATATCTTTAATTCGGGCACAGACAGAACAGTGAAACACTGCCAAGTTCCTCATGTTAGATAATTCAATAGTTATGCAAAATAAATTAAAAGAAGTCAACTAAGAAACCAAGATCTATTTAAATAAAAGAACTGAACACTAATAACTTATTTAACTTTCTGTTTGGAAAAAACTCACTTTTTTTGTTTAAGACTCACTTCCCAGTTTCTGGCAATGACTGACAAAGCTCAGAATAAAATCCAGCTCTCCTGTTATCTAATCCTTCGACACTAAATGGCTAATTTATTCAGTCTACAACTAAGCAGAGACAGGACTAATAATCAATACTTCAGGAGTGGAATAGACTTTTAACAAAAATCATCAAAAAAGCATATCAAAACACTTTTTTTTTTTATTACTACTGCAAATTTAAACATGCTACCAGTGCAATTATTTAGGAAAATAAATATACAGTACAATTAAATTGTTTGATTTTGGTTTTGATGTGAAATAACCGTGACCAAAATTACTTGATATTTTGATACTCCTTAACAGAACTGGATGAGACCAATCCAAAGGCTGTGTTGCTTTAGAATCAACACTAAAAAAATAATTGTGTTAGATGTGTAATTTTATTAGATATGAAAATTATTTCACTCTCAGACACACACACGTGGTAGTTTGAACCATGAAGTGCAAGATATTCAGTAAATGCTTCTGACAAACCAAGTCATGATTGTCTGGGTTAATCATAGTGCTGACTGCCCCTTTGCACAGAATCTAGGACACTCTTTATTGTCTTAGATTAAGCAGAACAACTTCCTGGACAGGATTTAAAACTCTTTTCTTGACCTTTCACAAAATCTTTTTCAGTGTATTCAATTTTAAACTTTCTGGAGAAGCATGCAAATGTTCAAATTTTTCTGTTAGGCACACATAGCTGCTATATTAAAAATAAAAACAGTATCAAAACTTCCAGAAACATGAAATATTCAGAGACTAATGTTATATATTTACGTTGTATGCAGGTGTTTGGGCCTGCTGGTAAATTTCTTCCAAAATAATGGGTCAAATGCAAAGTATTTTTCACAGAATTGAAAAAAAAGCAGATTCAGCTGAGGGCCCTCAAGAAGTTTAATGGCCATTTGGAAGTACAGCTGACTCAGAACTGTACCCATAGTCATAATTATTCTGCTTTGTGTGCTATTCCAGGAACCAACAAAACTGACGAGCAAAATAAAACACTGGAGGCAAAACCGACAATACTTTCCAAAGTACACAAACTTGTAAGCAATAAAACAATACTTCCTTTTATTATCTTTAGTCACAACTGCTGATGCTGGCAAAAATTAGGAATGATTTCTGCTTGGTTCCCTATGCCTACAGCGAACAACAAATCCCACCTGCTCTTCTGAAAGTACCTCTTCTGCTCCCAGAACTCACTTAAACCACAGCTTTTCTGTTTACCACAACTCGAGTCTGTGATCTCTTAAACCCAGCTGGGTGAGAATCAAGCCTTTCCACCTCTTCTCAAAAGTGAAAAGGATGCTTTTGGGTGGATTTACTGCTCCTGCTACATCCCCACTTCTCCTGGCTTTAGAGCACTTAGCACAGACCACACTGCTCACAGCAAGGTTGCTCAGAAGTATCTGAAGACAACTCACTCTATTCCACTGCACAGTGTATTTACTATTCATTCAGAATCAGACAAGCAAAAATTGTTTTCACAGCATAAATTATGTGTGTCTTATATTATCTAGGTGTTTTCTTTATCTGAGTTACTTTACCCTGCTATTAATCATGGCAATTGAGAGCTTGGAGTATACAAATAATAGTCAGGATCAAGTGCCCAACCAACAATTCCAGATGTCACAGCTCACTCATCTGCCTTCAGCTTGGGATCAGAACTTGATAAAACGAGAAAAAAACAGACTCTTTGTAGGGAATTTAAAGACAAAATGGCTTAAGAATAAGGCTATAAACAACTATTAAGTCAGTACTGGTTTTGCAGCAAAGGTCTCAACATAATGTCTATCAGCCATCTCTTGAACCACTAAAAATGACCCATCAAAGACCATTTGGACTGGATCACAATAACATAACTCCTTCTGTAGGTGACAGTGTGACCAGAGTTTCAAAGAACAGACTTGCAACGGTCTCAAGCACTTCAAGAGCACAAAACACAAGTGGTGGAAACAGATGGCAACTGAGGAGCACGGCACGGTAGGATCGTGTCATTTCTGGGCTTAGAAAAAGGAAAAAAAACAGGAAAAAAAAGGAAAAAATCTCTCCTAGATGTGCACCAACTTCTTGACAAAAGCCTTTAATCAAGGTGTCTCATTATGTAAAGGTATTAGAGCACGTTGATTAAAAACACCTTGTATCATTCACCATTAAATCTATTTTTACTTGCTTTAGAACTCTAATACAGTCCAGTCATACCTTGAGGTCCTGCTGTGACAGAAATCTTTATTTCTTTTTAATATTTTGCCTTATTTAGGATCTTAAAATTAGATTTAAAAGCTTCATCTAAATATTAGAACAAAACTTGTTTCCCCCCCACCAATGAGGTTTTATTATCCTTTACATGATGTTTCACAACTCTTACCACTAAATGGAGATAGAATTCTTTTCAGTTGTGAGAAGAGTGTTTATCCAAAGAAGGTACAGAGGTGTAATGAATTTTTCTGTCATTCTTCCTATCAAATAGGTCTTCATTCAGATCTGTGTCACTTACTTTAAAAAACTGAAAACTATCTCACAACTGCAACTTCATGCTCACTGACCTGAATTCTTCTAGGAATTTTACGTTGCTTGACAGTGCAATGGAAGTATTCTTCTCTGTTTCCTAATTCAGGAGATTCATGAGCCTGACATGATTTGCTTATAAGTCTTTCACTTTTCAGTTTTTAGATAGTATTTCATTGGTATTAAGAAAAATACTGGAATTTGCCTCAGTATTTGTCTCACTATGTCGATACCTGTGACATGCTAAAAACAGCAAGCAGAACTCAGTATCAGGTGTCAAAAGCATAAAGGCTTTAGGAACAAACACAGTGGAATCCAAGCTCCCAACCACAAAGATTTCTCAAACAGTGTATTTTATTTCTTCACAGAGCATCACCAGGATACTGAGTAGTTCTTTGTCTTTTCACTCAGATGCTCATACATTCACAAAAAATCCATTAGAAAAACCTTCAGCAGGCAAATGTCAAGGCCAAGAATTAGTGCTTTTCCTTCCCAGCTGATAAGTGTACTTGATTTTAGGATGCAGCTGTTACAAATGTGACTGACTGCTGCTACACAAGCTTTCACACAATGAGGTTTCTCCTCTAGTACTGAAAATACCAAAAGCCCACACAGGATTAAAAAAAAGTCAACCAAAGAGGATGAGCAGGAGCACCACAGATCAGCTCCTTGATGGATGATGCAGGGAAGATGCCACAGGAATTCTTTCCTCATTAGCTCTACAAGCCCATCAAACTTTTTGTTAATATTTAAATAGTACTTGGAGAGGAGAAGGGCAACTTAAGGAAGAAAATCCACCCCAAAATCCAGAACATCCATATATATATAATTCCCAAATATTTTAGTGGACACATGAAAAAGTGTTTAAAGCTGGCATCTGCAGTTGATTTTTTTAAATGCAGGTGCACTGTAACAAAACTAGCAATGTAGGAAGCTGTGATAGTTTTCACTCTAGGCCTTCCTGGAGACCAGCTTGTAACCAGGAAGGAACTAGGAAGGTGATCAAGGAAATCAGGCTTGAAACTCATACAACATGTGAATGACCTAAAAATGACATATTTCTAAGTTTCCAGTCTGCAGCCAGACTGAACTTCACTAAATCCTGCCTGCTTACGAAACAGAGGAATATTGGGACAACCAGGAGAATACTTTGCACAGGATCCATGACAGCTAAAGTTGTTTTATTTAATAAACCCCAATGGTATTTTCAAAGCTGAGCCAGGTAGGATAGCAGTGTTTTATGCTTGTGCAAGGTACAATAGCAGCCTTTTATACTCAGTGCAACACAGGATAAGAGAAGCTTGAGCAATGATATCTTTCTGTTTTCATTTGCTTCCACCTGCATAATCCTGTCACAAATTTTGAGTGCTCATTTGAGCATATCTAATAAACCAAAGGGTTGGGATTGCTTAAGGGAAGACAAGGTTATACCCATGCCTGTGTGGTTTTGTAGTAACTTTGCACAAATGGTGATGGTCCAGGGATTTTCCAGAAACCCAGGATATGCTGAATGCATGTTATCTTTATAACTGATAATTAGATTTGCCAACTCAAACAGACCTGCTTAGTACTGCCTAAATGTTACAACACACTAGCATTTGTACCTGCTTCCAGAACTACAGAAAGAAAAAATTATTTACACACTGCTGGCAAAATAAAACATCTGCAAAGCTAAGTTACAGCACTAATTGTTTTTGAAGCTGCCCAAAAAAGCCTTACATTTGGTTTACTGAGGTGACATGTAATAGCTGATATAAACAAACTTTAAAATTTCCTCCCTAGTATTTACCAGTTTTTGCACCTTGTTTTCAGTAACACTTGGCAGCACTACATATTAATTCACATCACTGACAGTAATGTCTATACAAACACTTCATGAAGATTTTCATGAAACACAGCTTAAAGAAATCACTTGATTCTTTCAAGTGCTGATTAGGAGATCAAAAGTAAGGTATAATTTTTACAAAGACTATGTTTATCACTCTAGTAGGTGTGTTCATTACAGTCAGGGAAGCTGCCTGCTAACACTTACAGGAAGTGGTGATTTGAATTGGAAGTTTATGTAAGGCAACTTACCTTGGATCATAAAGCATCCTTTCCAAATTAAATTCTTTAAGATATGTAATTACTGCTGCCAGAGAGCAAATAACAGGCTTATCCAAGCTTAGTATTACAGATAATTTCTGGGGACCTAAAAAAAATAATTTTTCTTGTTACATTTTTATTTTCCTGTTAATTCACAGTCTACTACTAATGTATTGTAGAAAAAGCACAATCTGTTTTTCAATTTATTATAATAGAAATCTGCAATGCATATACAGTGTTTTATGAGATCTATAAATCAACATAAAGCAAGGCTCCAGAATAACACTTACTGTTCCAAAGAAAGTAGAACATTGTGATAGTGTAAACACATTATGAAACAGAAAACATTTGACTCCATGGGTTTTTCTTCATAAAAAATGACAAACTGTTGGCATAACAAACATCTAAATATACAAACTAAGAATGGAATTCTGACACTTTTGTGAGAAAGCCATTCATATTGGATAGCTTTTTGCACAGTGCCGTACTACAGTCTCTGTTCCAACTGCAAAACCAGGAAAACTCACTTCATGATATCACAACATAAAACAGTGTTTTAAAAACCCCATTTATTTAAGTTTTTTTCAGAGATGTTTTTCAAAGCTGCAGTTCTGTTCTTAGAGAGTTCACACACACAAGAACTTTAGAACTCAGTGACAAGAATGTTACCCCCATCTTCAAAGAGGGCAAGGAGAAGGACCTGGGAAACTCCCATCCAGTCAGCCTCACCTTCATCCCTGAAAAGGTGGTGGAACAGAGCATTCTGGAGGTCATCACCAAGCATGTAGAAGAAGGTCATCAGGAGCACTCAGCATGGACCCAACAAGCAGAAATCCTGTTTGACTAATCTATGTGCATGGCAGGATGGGTCAGTGAGGGGAGAGCAAAGCGTGGTGTCTGCCTCGTCTTCAGCAAGGTTTTTGACACTGTCTCCCATAACCCCCTTGTAGGAAAGCTCAGGAAATGTGGGTTGGATGAATAGACAGTGAGGGGGACCAAGAACTGGCAGAGCTCAGAGAGCTGTAATCAGCAGAACAGAATCCAGCTGGAGGCCTGTAGTCAGTGGCAGCCAGGGATCAATGCTGGGTCCAGCCTGATCCAACTCATTTATCAATGACCCAGATGAAGGGATGGAAAGGACCCTCAGGGAGTTTACCTGCTGGAGGGCAGGAAGGCTCTGCTGAGGGATCTGGACAGGCTGAATGAATGGGCCAAGAGTAACAGCATGAGAGTCAACAAGACCAAGTGCCAGGTGCTGCCCTTGCGTCACGACAAATCCCATAAACACTCCAGACTGGGGAAAGAAGGGCTGGAAAGCTGGAAAAGGCCCTGGCAGTGACAGTAACTGAACATGACCCCAGATGCACCCAGGTGGGCAGGAAGGCCAATGCACCTGGTTTGTATCACAAATAGTGTGTCCAGCAGGCCCAGGGCAGTGCCTGTCCCTGTGCTGGGCATGGCTGAGGCCCCTCAAGTCCTGTGTTCCGGTCTAGGCCCCCAAGTTCAAGAAGGACATAGAGGGGCTGGAGCATGTCCAGGGAAGGAAATGGAGCTGGGGAAGGGAATGGAGCACCAAGAGCGGCTGAGGGAGCTGGGGTGGCTCAGCCTGAAGAAAAGGAGGCTCATGGGGGACCTTCTCACTCTCTGCAACTCCCTGGCAGGAGGGTGGAGGCAGTGGGGGTCGGGCTCTGCTTCCAGGCAACAAAGGGCAGGACAAGGGGGAACGGCCTCAAGCAGGGTCAGGTTGGACACCAGGAAGGAATTTCTTGCTGGAAAGGGTGGTCAGGCATTGGAAGGGGCTGCCCAGGGAGGTGGTGGAGTCCCCACCCCGGAGGTGTCCAAGGAACTACTGGACGTGGCATTCAGTGCTCTGGGCTGGGTGACAAGGTGGCTATAGGGCACAGGGTGGACTCGATGGGCTGGGAGGGCTTTTCCAACCTCAATGATCCTGTGATTTGCCAATGATACAGAACTGGGGCAGCGGCTGATCCACTTGAAGGCTGTGCTGTCATTCAGAGGGATCTGGACAGGCTGGAGAGTTGGGTGGAGAGAAACCTAATGAGGTGCAACAAGGGCAAGTGCAGGTCCTGCACCTGGGGAGGGATGACCCCAAGGACCAGCACAGGTTGGGGATGACCTACTACAAAGCAGCTCTGTGGAGAAGGAGCTGGGGGTCCTGGTGGGTGACAAGTTGGCCATGAGCTGGCAGTGCCCTTGGGGCCAGGAAGGACAACGAGATCCTGGGGTGCATCAGGAAGAGCGTGGCCAGCAGGTCAGCGATGGAATCCTGCCCCTTTGCTCAGCCCTGCTGGAGCCACATCGGAATAGTGTGTCCAGTTCTGGGCTCCTCAGGACAAGAAAGACCAGGATATACTGGAGAGGATCCAGCAGAGGCCACAGAAATTATGAGGTGTCTGGAGCATCTCCCTGATGAGCAGAGACTGCAGGAGCTGGGTCTGGAGAAGACTGAGAGGGCATCCCATCCATCCACATGAATATCCCCAAGGAATGTCAGAGGATGGTCCCAGACTCTGTTCAGTGGTGCTCAGTGACAGGAAAAGGAACAAAGGCCATAAACTCAAACACAACAAGTTTCCCCTCAACTTAAGGCAGAAATCCTTTCCATGGAGGTGGTAAGAGCCTGCAACAGGGAGGGTATGGAGTCTCCCTGTCTGGAGACATCCCAAACTCATGTGGACATGTCCCTGTGTCACCTGCTCCAGGGGACCCTGCCTGGGCAGGAGGTTGGGCTGGGTGGTTTTCAGAGGTCCTTTCAACCCCAAATATCTTGGGATTCTGTGAACTTGAAGCAACATTTCAGATGTTGAGTAATTTCCCCCAGTTGCTATATATATGTGAATTTAAATCTGTCTAAACACACATCTTCAAGCTATGAAAAAAAGCATTGCTAGCCCTATATTCATTTTTATTTAGATAGTTCACTTTCAAGGTTCACTTCTTCCAAGCTCAAAAAAATATCCCACTGTGCAGAATGTTAAGCAAAGGTGGCTAAAAGCTAGCGTGGATATAAAGGTCAGCAGGATGTGCACTTTAAAGCCATGTGGAATGACATACCTGTGGTACCAGGCACTTCTTTTGCATAGAAGTCAGTAATCAGCTGGAAAGCATGGCTGTATTCAAAATTGACAGTTTGCATCCTTTCTATCCTAATTCTGTCATCCTGTAACCTGCAAATTAAAAACATGTGACTTTCAGTTTGTTACACTCCCTTCACAAAAAACACTGCAGGTTACAATGGTGCGCTTTCCTTTGTCTTTCCTTTGTTAAGAATTGAATGGGTAAAGAATGAAGAAATGAGTTATTTAAGCAGGTTGAGAACCTTTCTAAGGGTTTTTTAAAAATGATCCTTCTAACCATTGTAAAAGCGCAAATAAAAAATTAAAAAAAAAAAAAAAAAACAAAAACAAACAGCAACAGTGAACAAGCCCAAAAGAGACTGCAAGAAGTTGTCTAGTATACCTGCGAGGTAGATACAAACACCATTTCACCAATCATAACAAGTATTTGCCTTACCTGTGTTTAAAGACTTACGTTGATTAAACAGTTAAGCAATTCTCCTGTGCTATTAATATATATAAGGATTTTGTTCCATGTGGTAAAACTTGTCACGTGAATTTGCTTGAATTTTGCTGTATGCAGCTTAAATATTCTGTCCTTTATTTCCCAAATATTTCAAGACCTTTCCTTACGCTAAAGGACTTGATTTCTCTCAGTCCTTTAGCACTCCAGGCTGTCAAGGATGATATTACTGGCAACCCAGTCCTGCCAACATGTCAGCAGTTCCTCGCAGTTTAACAATGCCTGCAAACTCTACAAGATGCAACTTCTCTACACTGGCTGCTCTTCCTAACTGCTCACTGAAATTAAGACTGGATGCTGCCTTATCAATTCAACTTGTACAGTTGTTAATACAAAATTAAACAGATACAGTGATTAAAAAGAAACAAAAAAAGAGGGCACAGTGTCCCTGCCACCTGTGAGCACAATTACACAGCTACAGAATGAGCACTGAAGCAGCAGCCAGTAGAAAGCTGCCAGTAAAAGACATATATATATATATATATATATATATATAAAACCTACTTGGCCTCAGAGTATCCACTCTCAAACCACCCTGGGACGTCAATTAACCAAGTACTTTGAGCAGATTGGAATCATGCCAATGAGAAGGATTGTGAAGGTATTATAGGATGGAAGTTAATCAATACCCTTTTTGCAGGGCTTTCCCGAACTCACAGGAACAAACAAGCAGACAGGTTTTCTGCATTACATTCTGCATATTCCCACCTGAAAGGATTAATACATCTCTGAGGCTTGACTGATAAATAGGAGAGTTAATTTCCACCAGACATGTCAACCTCAGTGAGTCTTAGAGGTCTGACTTTTCTCAGAGCATCCCAGATGATCCTTCCAGTGCCTTAGTTTTAACTGACTGATCCAATTAAGTTTTCAGTCTTTATACCCTCTGGGATTCCCCTCTCCCCAGCCCTTCTCAGAAGGAGCAAACATTTTAAATCAAGTGAAAAGACAATTGGCCCGTATTCCTCAACTTCCAGTAACAATCAGCTGTTTTCTTGCTTGTGTTTCTTCACTTGCTTCAACCTCCACCAATAATCTGCTCTAACATATTCCTCCCTTTTGTTAAATTAGCATGTGTCCTTACTACAGCCACTTGAAAAAACACCACTTCAGCACTAAACCATTTATAATGTGCTGTATGGTACCTGGAGGTGAGCACAAACCTTTGGATCAGCCCTAAAAGACAGCAGGGCTTTTCTGTGGAACATGTCTGAGTAGGGATTTGGAGAAATCTTTCTAAAACAGGATTTTATTTTTCATTTCTACCTCTTTATGTTTTAATAACACTGACTTCAGAAAAGCAAGGCTTAATAAGGGCTGCAGAACTCACTTTTAAAACCAGAGTCAAACAGAGGAGGATCTGGGAGAGTATCTCACGGGATGGTTCATGCCACAACTGTCTGTTTATAAAGTAATGTTTAAAAATTAATTGGTGTAATTTCTTTAATTCCTTTGTGTTTTTCTTCCATTTAATAGCCAAATTTATCCAACTTCTTAGCATAAACTTTGGAAAATGATAGTTACAACAATAAACAATATAACTTGAGTGACCTCTTATAGTAGTATTTTTGTTTGTCAGCTATACCAATGGGAGGGGACCCCTGGTGGTCTAGCGGTTAAGACGCTGCGCTCTCAGCGCCAAGGTCGCAGGTTCGATTCCCGGTCCTGC
>JAWWLV010000100.1:8289299-8309178 GCA_035041135.1 Platyrinchus mystaceus | reverse complement strand
CGTGGACACATCCCTGTGTCACCTGGTCCAGGGGACCCTGCCTGGGCAGGGGGTTGGGCTGGGTGATCTCCAGAGGTTCCTTCCAGCCCCAAATATCCTGGGATTCTGTTCTAAGGAGTGTCGCTGAAGTGTGAACTACATTTGTCCGGGTAATGGATATAAGGGTATTCTACACGCACAAATCTACAGCATAAATAGGAAGCTGAATGGAAGTCATCATCAGCTTATGAAACATCATTTCCAATTATTATATAAGAAATAATTGAGATGGTGACAGAGTCCATCCATGCCTCTGTTATAAATCAATGTGAGCTCACCTCCCACACTGCTACCACTGCTCTACCTGCCAAGAACTGTCAGAAACGTAATTCTTGTTCTTCAGTCAGCATAAGAACTGCAATGGAAATTTACTGGAAGCACTGAACATCCAACTCAGACCTCACTGAGAAAGCATATTGCCTCTGCAAGCTGGAAAGCCATACCTGTATTTTCCACTCATCACTGCACTGAAATGTTTTAATTTAATGGCTCAGAAGAGGGGATCCAGCTCCTGTTCAGGCTCTTACACACTTTCCTATGGTCTGCAAAGACATGGAGTCCCCACTGCTTGGATTTCAGCTTTGTGCAAGAGAGGCTCAGGACTTTTTATGATAAACAAACAGACACTTACAATGGAGCAAAAGCAGCTCATATGAGAGCTGCTGGTTGGGCTGGAGAGCTGTACTAGAGGGGGAGAGAAAACGCAGAGGTCCCCCAGGGACAGCCTGAAGGAGGAGGAAGGCCAAGGAGCAGATGGTTGTACTTTCCACGCAGATGTCATGTGGGAATGGAAGAGCTGAAAGGCCTCCAGGAAGAATCTGTCCGTGCCTTGTCTGCATTATAGACAGCAATATTCTGACCCCTGTCTGGAAACTGATCAGCACTCAGAATTAACAAGTCACTGGCTCGTGCTCACAGCTGAAGAACACCTGACACTCCAAAAAAACTAGAGGATACTGGAAATTTCCTCCTTTTAGTTTACTAGGAGTGCAGGTCACAGTTCAGAGCAGAATCAGTGGCCTAACATTTCTCCCATACATTCCTCAGCCATGTCCTGTCAGAAGAAACCCACTGGTTCTCAAAGTGGCAGATGTCAACTAGAAACATATCTGAAAAAAAATCTCCCATAACAACAAAACAAAAACCCTCCAAAACCTCCATTCAAAACCTCCAAAAAACCCCAAACAAACAAAAAAAACCCACAAAACCAAAACGAAACAACAAAAAATATAAGTCTCCACCCCACTGAATCCTCCGGATAAGTACTCCACATGACCCTGTAGGATTACAGACCAACTTAAAAAAATAGGAAAAAAGGAAAATCAAAATTAGCCCAGACTATCTCAGTTTAATTTATATTTCAAAAGGAAAAGCATGCACATTACTGTGTTTTCAAACTATGCTGATAGGTTATTACACCTGGTATGCAGGTAGAAAACCTGTATTTGTTCTTAAATTCTTTGTTTAAAATACCACATTATTGTAACAAGTATAATAGAAAGGAGAAAAATTCCAAAATATTTCTGCAGGATTTGGGTAATTTTATCCAGATATTTTTGCACAACACTTGATATTCTTCACTAAAATTTTTGAAAGGTGGAAAATACATTCATCCAGGCTGCAGAGGAGAAGAAAAACAGCACAGTGATTGTATTTTATTATTAGGGGGCTAAAGCATATGTCAAGTGAGGACAGACTAAGGAAACTTAATTTATTATGGAGAAAGCTGAGGAGGCGTCTCCTGCTACCTAAGGGGCATTTAGAAAGGTCTAGAGCAGATCAGCAGATTCTGGTCAGAGAAGCACAATGAAAGGACAAAACCAAACAGTCACAAGTTGCAAATTGTTCAAAATTATGCACAGATTTGAGGAAAAAAACATTCTTTCCCACAAGACCAATTAAACACATAAGCAGGTATACAGTGAAGCTGGGGACTTCCCTTCCTTGAGGATTTTCCAAACTGGACAAACCTGCACGAAACCAGAGCTCCAGAAAGCTCATCTAAGCCAAATTTTTCCAAGATTCTGAGAAAAAAAATTATATAAGAAACTGTGGAAGTTATTAAGAACAATTTAAAGTGATTGTAGCCTTAATTGCACGAGTAAGTACAAGAACATACAGACTGGCTTCACAGCCACTGCTCCAGCAGTTTCTTCCATTCCAATGAGATGGCAGAGGATGTTAATTTACTGTTAATAACAACCCAATAACGAGCTCTGAAACGGATCTGACGCTTGGGGTAACTGGTCCCAGTGTTGGTCTGTGCTCACATCATGGTCTCTGGTGATCAGCTCCCCCAAGGGGTTTCTCACATCTCAGGAACTCAAGATCTGTGCTCGGAGCACTGGATGCTCTTTGCAAAACTACGGAACCTTCCATGAAGGAATTCACTTAATGGATCTTCATCTAGAGGACTTCAACCATCTATGAGCTGAGATTGTGGCACAAAGTGTCTTTTTTTTTGGATTCCTGGCACGTGTAACTTGCTGTTCACATTTCACTTTTACACCACCAATGGCACCACTTGAACCGAATCCAACTGAAAGGATATGATAGATTATGCAACTAATAGGGGTTTTTTCCCTTATTCCTCCTCCCTTTGGAGGTTCAGCATTTGGGACACTAACACACCCAAGCCCCCTCTACACTACAGAAATAAAAATATTAAGCCACGAGATCTTCCAGCCATTTGTAACCGCAGATGTCATCAGAGACCATAACAAAACCAACTATTAAGCATCTTCACCCTAAAAAACAAATGTACTTTTGTAGATGCTTCAATAGTCAACCCAAGTTTGCCTTTGCATATGATCTGTACCTTGCAAAGCCTATTAAGGCTTTTCCAAGAAAGATCCAGCTGTGTGTTGCTACAGTGCATTGTCTGCAATGATCTTACAACCCAATATGGCTGAAAAATTTTTACCCATGATTTTCTTCCAAGTGTCTCCATCTGAGCTCTCCACCTATGACTAAAACAAAAATATTCCCAATTCCAAACTTAGAGAGACACCCAGTAAGATGCTAAATACAACAGGCAAAGTTCTGCTCTACCCCCACTCCTTTTTATCTTGCTGTTACTAGAGTTATTCTCCTTCATTGCTGTCAAACCATGGCAGCACCTGGAACAAAACTTTCTGGTCTTTCAGTCACCCAGTGAAAACAGGATGACACTGAATATGGGGAGAGTGAGCTGAATACAACCACAAATCCTAGTAAGTAGTGAGCAAGAAGTTCCTGATGAATTAATTTGAATGAAAGCAAAAAAAAAAAAAAAGGAGCAGGAATCTTTATTGTTACAGCTGTTAAGGCTTCAAACCCTGAGAATTCTGTGTTAATCCCCAGGGAGGCCAAACTCTCGTTTCTGGAAAGAGAAAGAAGATGCTGATTTTGGTCATGATCTGCCTTGAACAATGAGAAGTGCAGCACCAACACAAAATGTGGGTAGTTATAACCCCAGTGCTCACAAGGCACATCCAAGGGAGCAGAGAGATTCTCCATGGCCACGGGGACCTTTGCAGTTCCCAACCACCTCACAAAAGGAAAACTGAAACATGGAATGGTTTCCTGAGGCCCTTCCTGTACTTGGGGAGAACAATTTCCAAGCTTGGGAATGAACACTGTAAAACTAACAGATAAAACATGTTCTTCCCATGGAGAAAAATTCTGCTTAAAGCCCAACAGCCTGCAGATATTGCTCACCCAACACACCTGAGGTGAAGAAGTACCATTTAAATCTCACCGCTTAAGCAGAATTTGGCATGGGGAACTTCTCATCTCTCATCTCTCTCAGATAAAGAGCTTTACATGTTTTATAATGATTTTAATAGAGGCTCCAGGACAGAAAAGGGGAAACAGCTGGCTGGTCAATTACACTTTTAATTAAAGTTTCCTTTGATAAGCTGATAAAGATTTAAGAATCCATTAAATGTGATGAAATGAACTTGTTAATTTTTCAACAAATTATTTCAGCCTTTCCAGTGAGATGTACAAAGAAGCTTAAATACAGTCAGTCACATTTCTAATAGAGTAAATACAAATAGTGTTAATAATTATGTCCTCTATACACAATTTTTTTTTTTACTGCCACATTCCTGAACTTTAAGAGTGGCATATTTAACCATAAATGGCTAATTACCTTGATTTCCCATTCCATGAAAAGTTAAAACAAGTGAAAAAGATGGGAAGTTGTCCTTCCCATGGTTTAATTTAGCATGCAACATACAGATGCTGTACAATATGTATTTTTTTCTTTACAACCAAGGAGTCAACTGCAAAAAGCTACTTAAATTACTTTACAAATGGAAAAAAAACATTTGAAGGAAACAGGTGAAGGCAGTGTGGGCTAAATGGTATGCTTTTAAGAAAAAGAAAAGGAAAAGCAGATCAGACTTAAAAACTGAAGTTCAGTTTATCTCATATTTACACTTTGATTTGAGTGGATGCTCTCTCTGGCAATGATTCAGCTCAAAATATAATTTTAAATACCACAAGACTGCACACCATCTCTGTAGAAATGAACTGAAAACAGAGGTGGTAGAGTTTTGTGTTTCTTCTGTTTGTTTCTTTTAAATAAGACAAAAAGAGAAGAAAAAATAGTATCTTAATTCTAGAGGCAATAGATATTTAACTTATTAGATTTTGTAAGTCAAGACCTAAGGAAACTATTGAATAATACATCTTCTATTATTGCCAACAAGTGAAATGCTTACAATATTAGAGGGAATAGAAGGAATAAAGAGGCTAAATGAAACTGTTTATTTTTGTCAAAGAACAGATTTTTGCCCACAAGACACGTGGCCTTTTTGCTCAGGTACAAATCTAGATTCCTCTCATAGAAAATGATGAGACAGAAGCACCTGAAAAGACATCCCTATTAATACGCATTAATTTATTAATATTTCTGAAATACTACGAGTGTATGGACTGCAATAAAGGGACTTCATAGAAGTTCCATGCTCAAATAAAATGTTCCATGTTCAAGTAAATGTTTTATCCTGAGTCCTCTCTCAACAGCTGACTTGAAATTGTACAACTGTCAACATGGCCACACTTCAAGACAGATTCTACTTTTCTTAATAAGGAAAGCTATGTTAGAAAAAATAGGGTTCTTGGCATTTGTGGTTTGGGGTTTTTATCTTTTCTTCCCAGTTGCAGTTCACTATGAAGCCACGAAAACTTTTGCACTGATCATATGGAAGGAGCCATGGGACAGTAGAAACAATTCCTTAACCCACCAGTACCACTGCAAAAGCTACGGAGGAAACTCCACTCTTGGTTTCCTTTTCTCAGTATGTTAAAAATCAAATGTGTTACTTTGCAGTTAATAATATTTGATAACATGCTAATTCTATATCACAGGGCAATTGTTTGATACTGTTGGTAGTTTCTACCCTGCCATGGCTCACAAAATTATGTCATGATTTTGAGTAATGAACAGCAGATTCCAAAATATGCATTCCAAAACATAACTTAATGAAGGTTAATTGTAACTAGCTTTGATTATGATAGCTGTGAAAGCACTTCTTTACCTAGGCAACCCAAAAGCATTAGCATTCAAACTCTGATGCCAGGTCAATGCTGTGGTCTGACTATGGCTGTGTCTGAAACACATGAATTTCTCACATCCAGACTGCTTTATCACATGCTTATATTTCCACCCAGATTAACTCAAAGCACAAATCCTTTAATTAAATTTCAGGATACAAACCAAGTATTTTTTTTGTCAAAGCCATGAGAAATAACAAGTACACTGTATTTCCAATATATAAAAAGGCTTCATGGTGAGGCTTAACTTCTCCACTTGTAGATGCAAATGCATGTGCAATCTTTTCATATAATTAAAACAGCTTAACATATCAATTAATACTGTAAGTAAGGATTTTTGACAGCTACACAACTGTTCCCATAAATTAAATGCTTCTTTTTTCAGCCTTTCCCTCTTCCTAGCTCACTTTCTCTCAAATGAATCAATTTTCTTTGTATAGCAAATGCAACAGTGCCCTGGGAATGGATTTGATGGATGGAGTGTTCAGTGGATGAGAAATCAGTTGGATGGCCATATCCTAAAAAGGTCCCTTCCAACCCAAACTCTTCTGTGATTATCTGAACAGCATCTTGCTCTTCAGAGTGTACTCTTGGTTCTTCCTCAAGCCCTAACAAGAGCTATCCAGTAAAATGCACAGCCAAAAGCAATATGAAGATGTGCAGTGAGGTGGCATGAACTTATCCAGGAAGCTGTCCAGAAAAGTTATCCTTCCTTCTCAGAACCCTACACTACCCCAGTGAATGTTAAAGATGAAGAAGGGTGGAAGGGCCTGATTTATAACCTCTCTGGGATGGGATCTGCTGGTTCTCTCTCCATCTAAGGGTCCCCATAAACCACGACTTTGTAGAGGGGTCTGTAGAAGCAGGACAGTGCCAAGAGATTCAAGTGAAAAAGTGAGAAGTGCCAAGAGATTCAAGTGTACTTGCTACAAAGTGTTTCTAAGTACATCTGTCTCCCTCTGCAGAAAGAATCTTTCACACAAACTGAAAGGAAGTATCATGCATGAAACCTTTTTACATTAAAAAATACTGTATTACTAAGTTTTGTGCTTAGTTGATTACTATAGAAGCGGTTTCAAATTCTCTATTAAGAACTCAGAAAATATACACATAAATTTTGGAAAAAATAAAAAACTCTAAAGTACAAATGTCTAACAATCATTTTTACTATTCCAAATTACCAGAGGAAGAGTCTATGCCTAGAGCACACCCTTCACAAGTCTTTACCAAAAGCCTCTTACCTATGCCAATCATAAAAAAGAACATCTGTTAAAAGAGACAAATGTTTAAGCCAGTCAAAATTAAAGTGTTAGAGACAGCCTGGAAGATAAATTTTGTTCCCTTCTGCAGTTCAGTAGAAAAAACATAAAAATACACATAAAAACCCACTTCAGTTTCATTTCCTTCAAATTTAAGAAAATTAGTATATTCTGGGTTTATGAAAAATAAATACTTCATGGGCTTTCTCTCTTCCCTGGGAACCACCACTACAAGAGCATTATTCTTTTCCTCACTCTGGTATCACCCTTATCTGCATGTCAAATATGCAGACAGTTTAGTCTTTCTCTCTCTCATCCTTGTCTCATTTACATCACTACACTGTTTTGATTAAAACTGCTGAATTTCTACCTCCTAGCACTAACAATGAGGGCAGGAAATGTGGGAAGAAGTAGTGTCAGAGAAGGTAACACATCCAAGGTATCCATGGTGCCACTGTTTCTTAGGGAAAGATTTGTGTCCCAAGTCAGCATCAAAGATGAATAAATTATAGGAAAGTAGTCATTATTAAAAAAAAGAAAAATGCCAGGACTTTAACAAATATGCCAACAAGCATTCACAGACTATTAAAAAAAAATTTAAACTTGCATGCCAGTTTTAAGAGGTTAAAAGTCCTTTTCCATTTGAATGTGTGAAAAGTCACAGTATATGAATATATACTGAAAGAAAAAAACAAGCAACACCAAAACCAGAGAGGACAACAAAAAGTAGAATTATTTACATGTTACCTTGTATAGTTTCCTATCTATCCCGTAATAGTAAATCAAATAGGTGCCAAAACATGAAAGCAAAAGCTTTGAAGTTTTACCTTTCTTGCTTCTTTTAATAAGGTGGGGGTCCTAATTAAAAAGTTAACTTTCTGATAGCAAGAAATTGGACAGGCATCAAATCAATTTATTCTTCATTAATAATTTCTGGCTCAAATAGTGTTGGGGAGGGGGAAATCCAAATGCATGAATATCACTAATCCGTGCAAAAATGCCACAAATACAGCTACTGAACACAGCATGTTATCCATACTATTTGCAGTCACATGAAAAATAATGAACTCTGAACCAGAAAAGAATCTGGGGAAGCTGATCAGGGCACATATCTTTGCTTTTCCCTTGGGGCATTTGGGCAAGACAAGGCCTGCAAAGGCCAGCTGCTGCTGTAAAAAGCAATGTTAACTTTTTTCTTAATCTAATTTATCATCCAGAATAAAAAAATCACAGGGCTTTGCAACTGCCTCTGCATGTTTCTGTAGCAACAACTCTGCATGCACAGTGGGACAATAATTTCATCCAAAGCATGCCATGTGTCTGTGCTATGTCCCAAACTGTGAAGGGCAGTCAGACACCATGGAAAATATCACTTTACCCCATAAGCAATTTGTCAAATGAGATTCAAGCCCCATGCTTCCCTCACCTGCAGTGCCATAGAAAATAAGAATCAACTCCAGTACTGAGAACAGCATTTTTCATGACTGCAACAGCATTAAATTGAAGAAAAAAAAAAAAAAAACCAAACAAAAAAACCCCCAACCCATCCAGCAGTTCTGTTGGGTCATTACATGAAGCGATAATACTATTGTGGAGTTCTTTGGCCTGTCTGTTCAAAAGGAGTGAGCTATGACATGATCAATACTCTCCAGGCAGCTTCCCCACAGCTGGGTTGCCCAGGCCATGAATTGGATTCCTAGCAGAGCAAAATGCCTCCTTAGCTGGTAAACATCTGTTCACTGATGCACTTGGGTTTTGTATTTGCAGAAAATAGCTCACACGCTGGTTTTGTACTTTACTTGCCTTTTTTTTTTTCTGCTGCAACCTGCTTGTGGCTTCCACTTATACAAAACATTCTCAAGATGTTTGTCACAGCTTGCCTTTCACTTAAAAATCCATGGATATACTACAAGCTATGAAACCACTAGTTTTTATGATTGTCAACCCTTTAGGTATTCTTCAGTCCTGGGCTCTGCAATTTAATTTGCAATAGTGTTCACTCTCACTGTAACCCTTCGGGATCTTGTTTTTGCCACTACATGCCTTCCTGTCCCTGCGCACCTACAAAAAAAAAAATCCCTCAGCATCAACTACATGAATGCACCCTCTGATCTGAGCAACCACCAGCCACATACAAAGATCCACAAAATTAAAAGCATTTTATACTCATTTACAAGACTTCAATGAGTTCATTCCAGTAGAGTTTCTACTCCTTGACTGAGGACATAAATCCACAACTTTATCCACGAGAGCAATTAGCAATGGATAGCACTATTGACCAATGTATATAATAAATGAACTATAGCTCTCTATGAGAGACCACACAGACCATAGGTCAGTTGTCAGATCACCCTGGGTTTAGATTGTTGGCCAAAAAAGGCATCAGAAAAGACGTAAAAAAACCAGAACAGTGCAGACCGGGGTGAAACGATCTGGACTAAAAGCGAAGGACTGTTGATCAGTGTGTTTTTACACAGTATCCAAGAACATCACAGAATAAGACATTTCATAAAAAGGTGCAAATGAAAAAAAATATAAAAAGAGGAGCAATGGAGCATTTTTAAGATGCACTGGATTTTTCAATGAAACAAAAAAGGGGCACATGAGAAGAGCCAATATAACCAAAAGGAGCCTCAAAGACACTGTCAGGAAGATCAGCACAGGCCAAGTTCTAAAGCAGCCAACATATTAAGGAGGGTGGGTGCTGCCTCTTGACTAGGAGGAACTAGGAGTACAAAACACAGTGTTCTCCTGTAAAAATACATATATTTTCTGAAGGCAAGTATTTTTTCTTGGTTTTCTAGAAAGAAAGAAGCTGAAAACACTAAAAGATTTTCCTCCAGGCAGGTCAGCACTTGCAAACAGAACAGTTTGATCTGAGCAAGTTTCTGCAATGTACATTTAATTTACACTTTGCTTTTGAAGGAAGGCTCTCCATCAAAACTGACCTCCTATTCAGTATCCTTGATTAGTACTTTTGAGTTCATTAAATCTGCCCTTGAATAGTATCTTCTAGTTATTAACTTTTATGGACAATGTCATGACACTAGTAATTAGGAGCATTTCTGTTACCACATGAAACAGCAAAGTGTGAGATTCAAACCAGCATGGAACCATGACACACTTTGATACATTTGCTTCCAACAAGTTTTAAATTACCAATAGAGAAAGTTTCTAGCTTGTAATACAAATTCACACCACAAGTTAAACTATTGTTAAAGCTTGCTTAGATTGGCAAACTCCCGTTTAATCCAAATGGCTACAAAAAAGTCTTTACAAAAAAAAGATGTTTGGGTCTAACTTCATTTAAATCAGTAGTAAAATTACCCATTTATCCACTTTAACTAACCTGGCTTCATACTAACTGTACTAAAACTCCATTTTATGAACAAATCCTACAAGGAGCTACATGATCTTACTACAGCAGCATTTGCCTTTGCTTACTGCTCATTAATGTCATCAGCTTTAGACATGGAAAACTTCTAGCAACTTACTTGGTTCTTGTTTTTGATAAAAACAGATTTAGAACAGCAGAATCGTGCCACTCAGTTGTTTTTTCCTTCTTTGCTGTAAATTCGGCATTGAAAATGAACACAACACCAGAACAGAAGCACCAGTGAACAGTGTGAGTGACACAGCTGAGTCTGGACACAGTTGTGGTAACAGGAAGAGAGAAGCACAGCATTCCGTAAGCAGGAATTATGTGCTGTACTGTGCAGACCTAAAGCAGAGACACACACACCAGTAAAGAATATTCACATGTGGTCTTTGTAGCCAGCCCACATCACTGTGGCTGCTCAGTGCCAAGCTCAAACACCAATCACCCCCAAGTTACCCACACAACCCCTTGTGCAATTCTCACACAACACACAAAGACCCTTCTCTCTCCTCAACCTCTCCAAGCTCTTCCTTATGGGACTATTTTTGTCTCCCATCTGTGCCCTTCGTGTTTTTACAAATTCACTGGTTTTCCACTGCATTACTAATACACAAAGAGGTGAGGACCCTTCTTGAATCACAACCTCATTCCCATGGTTTTAGTCAGAAAGGTCCTCAAAAAATTACAGAAATTAAACTTTTCCCAGGAGTGTTTAGAAAAGAGCAGACAAAGAATGAAATTACCAGGTAATGGGCCAACAACCAAACCTGAATACTTCAGACCTCTCAATATGCATTAAAACAAAATTCCTGCCTGTGTATAAAAGCAACTGTATAAAAACTGAAACCCAGTTAAAAGCACATGAAAGCAGCATATTGGAATCACTTAAGTTAATAATAAATACTTCAGGGCCCTCTAGTGGTTTCATCTCTGGTATAAGAAAATTCATGAAGAATTGTTTTTGAAATAAGGCTACTGAAGTGTACTGCAATATTGTGTTTTATTTTTGTCACTCTCCTGTAATTAAGAACATTTAGGCTGGAAAGCTGCCTAGTAAATTACCACAAAGGCAAAAAAATATACAAGCTAATATCTGTTCACAGAATCAGCTAATGGGTAGTATTTTTGGTTCTTCATTAAAATGAGAAGTTACTCACAAACATTTTCAACTGTGCCCAACCAGAAGAAAAAAAAAAAGATACAACCACTCTCCCAAACCTGCATCACAATGATAACTGAAATGTCAAGCTCTGAGCTAGCTCTCTGCAGCCCAATCTGCATGGTTTAAAAAAAAAAAGAAAAAAAAAGTGGAAAAACTGATATTTTCTCCCAAAAATTGCATCTGCAAGATTTCACAAGCCTACCCGACATGTTCAGAGGATTGCTTCATCCTTCATCTATCACCCTACCACTTACATCCTCTTCTGGCTTTATTACACAGTAAAACTGATACAGAAAACAGGTAACAAATTTCCTCTTGAAACACACAAAGACAACTCGAAACATAAGCAGATAATCAGTCACAGCAGTCCCAAGTCTGTATCCAAGTTCAAGATAAAGTAACAGGAGAAAAAGAATGAAATACCAATTGCAAAGATTTTCTATACCTACCTACATTAATAGAAACAAAAGGAAAAAAAATAGAAAAAAATTATGACAAATAGGAAAAAAAAGCCACATAACACCTTTTTCAGATCCCAAAGGTAAGTGCATAAGCTTGGAAACTATTCCAACAGATCCTATGATCAGGAGCGTGGTAGCAAGACTATCTAAATAGTCTTACTATCTAAATAGTCTAAATAGGCATACGAATCTTTCACAGCCCAGAGAGAGAAGCCATAAATTTCAGTTTAAGTACTATTTAAGAAAAAGAGGGAGTTGGGAGATTTTCAACCCAGCAGCAAACTGCAGCCATTCTGAAATGGGCCTCTACAGAACTACATATCCATACTTGCTTCTGGATCTAAACTCCATCAATAGCTGTGCTGTATCTATAAAATATAAAGTAAAAAAGCCCCAAACAACAAAATCCCCACAGAACTTACCTCATGGAGGTTATACTGCTGATGAGCTTTTCAGATTGATCTGACAACCTGGATGGAAGAATTATTTCAACTGGCTGCAGGCGCATAACTCGACTCTCCAATTCTGAGCGAGAAGCAGAGTCATGAAAACAGTCAAAAAATACTTCTCCAGTAGTTGGTTGGATTGCCTGTCAAATAAAAAAAATACATATATATCCACTGGATATTTACATTTCAGGGAGTGTTTCAGTGACTCGAATTGTTAAGCCAGAAAGAAAATCTATGGTGTACAGCACAAAATTGTACAGCACCCACACACACAGTGAACATGGCAGATCAAAAAAAAAAATTGTGTTTTTATCAAATCTACAGTATGATAATAACTTCAAAAGACTGTCATGACTTTGTCTTGGTAAGTGGCAGCAATATCTTAAAAATATAAACATGCTCTTGTTGTCATCAATCCACCACTGTTCAACTTTTCATACAATTCAAGTCTATGTAATTGAAGCTACATGAAATTCAGCCTGGAATCTAAACGTGCTTTTGTTGTTCTCTCCCATCTATACTGTGACATTCAAACACAAGCACAATCAAGATGCTTTTAAACTAATTAGTTACCAGCTGACCAGGCTTCACTTATCACCGTGTTTTGCTGGTTAAACAATCTTGGTTTTAATCTTCACTATAAAAGAGAATACAAATCTGAAGTGTAAAAGGTAAAACTCCCTAAGACTTTTTCTCTAAAGAATAGTATTTTATAAAGGAAAAAAAGTTCTCACAAGCTTTAAAATATCAACCCTAAAAACGTTTAAAGTTAGTAAAGCATCTGAACTAATGATTTCCCTGTATTTGGTTAAAATATGGTTTCAAGTGAAACAACAGCAAATACAGGTTCACAAATATTCATCTATCAACTCCTTTTCTGATGTAAAGCCCTCACAGTTCACATACAGATGATATCTTACCTAAACTGCCCCTTTTTTGTAAAAAAAAAAAAAAAAATCAGGAAAAATTATTTTAAAAAATCAATTCCCCATCCAAAATGAAATACGCAAGATAAATCACAACTTTAAGAAGGTAATCACCCACCTCGCAAAGAAGCCAACAAAATCACCCCCCACAAACCCTAAAATACTGATTCCCCTGTGAAACTAACTTACCATAATGCCTATAACCATGTCACCTTTCTTCCTGCCCCTTAGGTTTTCTCCATTTTCACAGCAACAGAGGAGGTAGTTATCAGAGACATCTGTTGTTACCTCTTCAACATCTACAGAATCATCCAGTTTCAGCAAAGGGTTCACATGTAACAAGTGTTAAAAAAAAACAGTACAGAGATTTGTGTGTATTGTTCACAGGTCCTTCTGGATCTAAGTCCTTCTCTACTCACAAGCACTAATCTAAAAAATCTTTTTAGCTCCTGGGATCTGGTAAGTTAGTTCAAGAAATTAAAGAAAAAAAATGAGATAGATAAGGCAGGAGATTGGAAAATGAAAAATGCAAAGGAAGGGAAGAAACTAAAGTCACTGGTTAAAAGCTGTTTCTATCTCATTTTTGCATTTTCTAGGCAGGACCAGCAGAACACTACAGATTTGGGAAGTCCACTCTCTGCCTTCAGAAAGCAACTACAGTAAACATAACCTCTGCTGTTTCACAACAAACCTACAGCCCTGAGGAGATTAAATTCTTTGAAAAGCCAGCCAGATGTTTTACTACAACATAAAATTAAAGGAATTTTGTTTCCTGCTGCCACTCACTACTCATGTTCCATCCAAGTGATAATACTGGAATCAAGGACTCTCACAGAGCAAGGGTTAGATCTGAAACCAAACTTGTTTGAAAAGGATATCTTCTCCAATAAGTGTAGACTTAGTGTAGAGGGCAGTCAGCTTACGGCTGAAGAGAGAGCTTTTGTTTTCTCCAGCAGCTTTCAGCGCTGCAGTTTCCATTTGTTTTATTACTCCAACCTACAGGCAGACAAACAAGAAACAAAGTTAGATCTCTGATAATAAATTACTATTTTTACTATTCCATATAATTGATGATATTTTTAGATGTGCAAAGAGCAAATGCATGATTCAAGCTCGAGCGCATCATCAACAGAAAGGGCAGAGGCAAACATCAATCCTACTAATGAGAAAGGCACTCCTTTTCCTGACCCTTTGTCAACTCCTAGCTGCCCTCTCAGCTTCTGCCCCTGTGCTACTTGTCCTATTTTGAAACAACTAAGCTACAGTTCACTGCTTATCAGAGAATGGTTGCTGCAACCAATTTAGATTCAGCATATGCCATGATCCTGTGACATTCTTTTCCTAAAATCAGAAAAAGAGGTATCAACAGAAAGCCATAGAATTACAAGGATCAAGGAGAAGAAGGAAAAAAAATTGGGCTGTGATAAGGAAAACAAGCATGTGAGGAAAAATAAAAGAGAGAGAGGATACATAAATTTCTCTTTATCAGATGCAAAGACTTGATAAAGAATTACTGAGAGGAAAAATTGTTCCAGAACTGTTCCTGAAAACATGAAGATACTTTTCTGTAAAACAGAGGAAGCCTGAATCTACTTAAGGCTCATGATACCTCTCAGAACAGAGAATTGGATCAAAGGACATTTTATTGGAGAAGCAGGTGATAATGAGCTGCCCACTTCTCAGCTGAAATAAGACCCTGGTTACAATAGGTGCGAGTTATTTCAGTGCTATTCTGTGGATTTAATAAAGGTCAAAGATGACCTTGTGTCCCTTCGCCACGAGGCGCCGCACGTGAACGAACAGCCGGTGGCTCGGAATGCTGGCGGTCATGAAGTTGTGATCCAGGTGGCAATAGATGTTCAGTTCTCTAGCTGCAATCTGCAAAGTACAAGAAAAGTCAGCCAACGGGTTAGAAAGTAATTCAGGAGGGTAAGGAGCTTATCTCTATGACAACAGTGATGCACAGCGACAGTTAAAAGCTCAGTGTCAAAGGGAAAACATTCCAGGAGAAAGCATGGAAGGACTGGGCCCCTCCACCTTCCTGTCCTGGCATTGCCACAGAGCAGGGACTTCCCTATCACAGACTTCACCTCTCAGATTTTTAGGGTGCATTTTGATCCTCACCACTGTGAGGCAAGCCACATACGCTGCACATATAGGGTCTGAAACACAGCTCAACAGATGGTCAAATAATTTTTGCACTCCTAAAAACAACGGGAATGGAGGTATTTATTTTGTGGTTAAGAAGATGGGATTAAGCTGGCTTATCAATTAAAATAGTGAAAAATCAATATCAAAGAGCAGTAGAAACTGAATACTTAATAAAAAAGAGTAACAACACCTACTGAAATGTGACATTATCATGTGTGATTTGTATTTGACTTTCTGCCCTTTAGTTGTTCACTGACTAAACAATGTGTATTAAGCAGGAACTGCAGCCAAACACACTGACCTGTCTCCCTGGACCACATATTTCTATTTCTGGACTGTGAGTACACCAGCAAATAAGTAGACAAATTACACAGCCCAAATTTCATGGGGAAAATTAACTCCCAGTAACTAAGCAACATTTCTCACTGGTCTCGAGTGTGGAAATAGTACCAATCAAAGGTTGGTAGCAAAGACTTCGAGATACATCGAAAAAAACCCCCACCAACATTATGAACCATTAATGAACCATCACTTCAAAATCAAGTCCTTTCCAGTTCCTATAGATGTGGCATGTGTAGGTGTCACATCAGAACACACATTCAAGATATCCTCTGCATCCAAACTATACTTGCTATGTTCAGCTCTTTTACAGCACTTGTTCCACTGTCTTCCAAACTGAAATACTCCTGGTAGAGTTTTGAGCCAATTCACCTCAGAGTTTTTCACCTTTAGCTCTGACAAGTAATTATTCTGGGAACTCACCTTAAATTCTCAGCAAGCAAGACAGCAAGCACTACCATCCAATTACAAAATAATAAAGCCTATTTTGGCAAAAAGTTTAAGCATGCAGAGATTTTTTTCATCTTGATTTCAAGTATTAGAAGAACCCATAAAGAAGGCTCCCTTCTGGAAGTGGTCATAGACCGAGTAGGACACCAGCACACAACAATCTTTTCATAACCCTGGCAAAAATTACCTCTGCATCTTCTCCAAAGAAGCGGTATTTGTATCCACATTCCACACACAAAACAGCATCTTTATACTGTTTCTTCATTTCTATGAACTGAAGTTCTAATGGAGTGTAAATGCTTTTGGTTCTTTTATTAAGATTTGTATCCAAGGCATTCTGAGTATTTTCATGGGACTTAAGAGATGCAGAAAATTGACTAAGATCACATCGTACCTCCTCCTGTAAATACAGGATGGAAAAGTATAGTTAGGAATCATCAAACGAATCAGTTGCACCCATATACCTTGGCTTGCATTGACCACAGAGATAAAGATTCTTTTTGCATTAAATAGCCCCAAGAGCTGCAGCGAAACTATTGAAGTAGGATATACAGAACACAGTTTATTTTGGAATTAAAAGGAGTTAAAAAGTCATGAATGTCAAAGTTAGTTGACTTGCTTTACAACAATCCTTAGACACCTCAGGTGATATCACATGCCTATTGTATCATAAGTTCTCAAAACACATGCAGGCTGCAAAGACAGTTTAGACTGCCCAGATATTAAAATAAGCACTTCAGTTTACAGTAAGAAACTCCAATGTAAAGAAATTAATGATGTTCCAAAAATCCACAGTAAATTCAGAAATAAAACAATTTGAGTCTCAGTTCACTGTCTCAACTACCAAAACTGTATTTATTCTCCAGTCTGCCCTAACTACATAAGTTCAGCAAACCTCCCAAAATAATTTATACATAAAAAAATCTATACTCCAATTTCTAAAATCCTTAACACTTTGAGCAGCCCGGTCTCTCTGCAATTTACCATTCACAATGATATTATGCAGCCTATTCTTGCCAAGCAGCTTCAGCTCTACAACTCTCCAATGTTCTGTGTAGTCAGCAAGGTGATGGGTTCAGTCTTTCATAAGCACAGTAAACAACACTGATAAGATGTACTTCACTTACAGCAAAGTTCTTCCCCGCACAGATCACAATATCAAGTACCAATAAAATTGGCTAAAAAAAATACTAACACAACACCCTCCACATGTTTTTAAAGCCTATGATCATTCAAAACACAATTCATTAGGCTGTGCTGCAAAATTCTGTATCTGCAAATAAATCCATCAGACTTCCACTTCTAGCAAGTGCCCCATCCAGATGACAAGCAACCAAGTGAACAGACTGTTTTGCAGCCATAATAACTCAGAATAAACACCAAGAGGGCTTAAAATCATATACTCTGCGTCATAGCAACGTACAAAGAGTGAAGTCAGAGAACAATCAGGTAAGAAGAACATTTAACTCTAACTGCAAAATTCCCACAATTGCACACCATCCAGCAAGACAGCACAGCCCAGAACAAATAAAGCTGCACCAGAACTCGGGTGGCCCCAGGAGCTCAGATGTCTCTACTGCAAAATCCTCAGCCCAAGCACTCAGCAGTCCTCAATCCAAGGTCTGTGCCAGCCCAGCAGGAAGACCTTGTCTCATTTTAGGGGAAACTGTAGTAACAACCACATGAAAAAAGGTCATGAAAGGAAGTAAAGGAGGTAAAAAGAGAGAGAGAAGTTGAATCATTGGGATGGTCGTAAGTTAGCAGCTTGAGGGATTTAGAGGAAAATCACTCACATAAAAAGGTTAAAACTGCAGGAAAAAAGCAACATACAATCATCTAAAACTAGCTGTTCCAAGAAGGCAGGCCAGCCCTGGAATCAGTTTTCTGTGTTCTCCAAAGGACCACACCTACATACCCTCAATCCCTTAACACAACAGAAATCTCTTGCCACAAGCTGTTCACTTCAGCATTTTCAGCTCACACTCACACAAACCAGACATCCCCAGTTTAAGTTCATGAGCTTGAGGCAGGGTTAAAATAACTGTACAACCTTCTATACAACCTCCTTTCCCGAAAGAGTCAGATGTAAAACTTCACTAAAGAGCAGTTGCCACAAGAACCCAGGAGACACCTTTTAGGACCTGACACCTAAAACAACGAATTAACTAAAGTTAATTAGACTCATAATTCAAAAAGAGGCAAAGTACTATTACTCTTACAAAGTACTGTTACCCCAGTCTTATTGACTTGCATCATACATATAATAATGATAATTTTCATGTGAGCTACCCATATCTTCTGCAGATGAAAAAATCAGTGGTATCTTTAGTAGTTAGATTTACCAGCTACATCTCAGCAATACTACTAAATAATATTTATGTAAAGAAAGACTGGTAGAAATTTGACAGCCCACATCAAAATTAGAAGAGTTGAAAGAAAGATGAACAAAGTACCATACTGAACATCTGTTATTATGATATTACAGCTTCACTCACAGTCACAAGATAAACTGCCAGTGTTTCCGCTCTCATTACTGCTGTTTTTCAGTGGTATTACTGAACAGCTAAAGACACATCCTGTTAACTATGACAAGAGCTTCAGGAAAGCAGGGTCTGTTGGGGTCTGCTGCACTATTTCATGACAGAACACAAAAACACAAAGGGAAGCTTCTGGCAAAACTTGCTTTTTTAAACCACAAGCAATCTACACACCACAGACCACAGCTCTGCATACCTTCTGAGCAACCTTTGGGTCAGTGTCCTGAGATGGAAGAGGGTTCTTCAATTCTGAACTTCTCCCAGTAATACTGGGACATTTTTCCAAACTCTCAGATTCTTTCTCCTGAAAACCATCCCCCTGGACTCTGGTACACTTCTGGTCTGAATCACTGCAGAATTCTCTCAGTCTGTCTAGAGTTTGCAAACATATACGAGGCTTTTCATGCTTCTGAGGTTCTTCTTCAGTAAAAATACACAACAAAAACATTAGCATCTTATTTTCTAAAGCAGAATGTCTATTAGAATAACATCAGTAAGCACAGAACACAATCATTTTGCTCCATCTTTCTCTTCTCTAAATTCCTTCTCCTCTTCCATTGCAATAGTTCTGCCAGACTGACCGAGTCATGCATGGAACCAGCTTGATTAACTCCCTGGAAAACCACTATTCCTCACTTGTGTGCCTGCTCATACACAGGAAAAGACACACAACTATTTTCTGGGCTGGTAACTATAAAGCCACTAATTTAGCCAAGAATATTGGAAATCAAGTAGAACTTTTGTCAGTACAGTTTTTAGCAGTATTGCTACTTGGTGGTGTCTTAGTGGTACTTCAAATCATTGCACCCACAAAACTGAATATAGTTCTCACTTTAAAAAACTTAGGAGACCAATTCTTTTAAATTAAGTGCAATGAACTTTACATACACCCATTTGTTTTTGTACCAGCATTATTTTATCAAACTCTTGGTTCAAAGCCAGATGGAAATCAGGCATTTTCAAGACAATGGAGTGGCTGTTGTTTCCCAGGTGAGAGCACTGCACTGGGACTATTTACTGTCGGGTAGCCTTTGAATGGGGACCCCTGGTGGCCTAGTGGTTAAGATGCTGGTCTCTCAGCGCCAAGGCTGCAGGTTCGAATCCCAGTCCTGCTTCAGGGACAATCCCCTGGGTAGATGGAGCTCGTCAGCCCCTAAGGCCATCCATCTAAGAGAAGGTCACT
>JAWWLV010000100.1:8275156-8288292 GCA_035041135.1 Platyrinchus mystaceus | reverse complement strand
GTCTGCACCTGGGCTGGGTGTTTTCTGGCCTGTAGCTGTGGGGTTTAGTATTACAATGAACACAGTTCAGCCATAGGCTACACAGACCTTGAATATTTTGCCAATTAGCAACATGTACATAGGCACACATCAACATCTTCATTTTGCCCTGAATGTTTGTTGGTTCCAGGATGTCCTTTCCTAAGGGACGCAGCTGCTGCCTGTCCCACTGACCACCTCTATTTCCTTGTTGATCAGGAAACAACACAAAGATCAAACATTAAAGAACATCCTGACTTAAGATAATCTTGATATATTCCACATTTTGCAACATCAGGAGGTACAACCTGTGCCAGGGGTCCAACATGGGAGCAAAGCCCCAGTGACACAGACCAGCACCCTGGCCCTGCCCAGCTCACCAAACCTGTGCTGAGCTCCAGTTCTTGCAAAATGAGACATCCTGGATCACAGAACGGTTGGGGTAGGAAGGGACCTCTGGAGATCACCCAGCCCAACCCCCTGCCCAGGCAGGGTCCCCTGGACCAGGTGACACAGGGATGTGTCCACGTGGGTTTGGGATGTCTCCAGGCAAGGAGACTCTGCACCCTCCCTGGGCAGCTGTTCCAGGCTCTGCCACCTCCATGGAAAGAAGTTCTGCCTTATGTTGAGGGGGAACTTGTTGTGTTTGAGTTTATGGCCTTTACTCCTTGTCCTGTCACTGGGCACCATTGAACAGAGTCTGGGACCATCCTCTGACATTCCTTGGGGATATTCGTGTGGATTGATGGGATGCCCTCTCAGTCTTCTCCTCTCCAGTCTAACCAGGCCCAGCTCCTGCAATTTCCGCTCATCAGGGAGATGCTCCAGACCCCTCATCACCTCTGTGGTCTCTGCTGGACCCTCTCCAGCAGCTCCTTGTCCTTCTCTTGTCTGAGGATGCCCTCAGAGTGCCCGGTACCGCTGCCCGTGTCACACAGGTGCTGCGGTCGGTCCCCCGCCTGCGGGAGCTCCTGTCCCGCCCGCCCGTCCCTTCCTGCCCTGCCCTGCCCTGCCCTGCCCGGTCACCGTGCTTCGGTCGGAGCCGCGCTCGCCGCCGGTCCCCGCCGCGCCGAAGAACCTGCTGAGCACGAGCTGCCTGCCGGCCCCGCCGTGCTCCCGCCGCCGCCCCCTCGGCACCATGGCCCGGCCGGCGGCGACCGCGGCACCGCCTCCCGCCGGATGGGGCCGCTCCGCCCGCCCCCGTACAGCCAGCCCGCCCGGGCGCTGCCCCGGTCGACTCTCACGGCGCGGCCATGGCGCGCTCGCTCAACTCCATCGTGGCCGTGAGCCAGAACATGGGCATCGGCAAGGACGGGCGGCTGCCCTGGCCGCCCCTCAGGTAGGGCCGCTCCGCCGCCAGGCGGGAGTGCGGACGGGCGAGCGGACTACAGCTCCCGGCGTGCTCCGCGCCACACCACCGCTGCCGGGCGCTGTCGGCCGCGCGGGATGCGCCGGGAGTTGTAGTCGGTGATGGCCATGCCCGGCGAGGCGGGAAAACGACGGCAATGGCGGGATGGCGATGTGGGAGTTTCGGGTGGGTGCACCCTCACACCATGGCGTGGGTTGTCCTTCCTGCAACCGAGGACAAAGGTCCCGCCTCGGCCATGGCATCGGCCTAGGCGCTCCGTCTAGCCGCTCCTCCCCGGGCACCAGCAGCACCCACTTTATGTTTGGGGTTTTTTTCTTGTGGTTTTTTTTTCCTTTCTTTTTTTTTTTTTTATTAGAGAAATTGCCAAAAAATATTAGAAATTAGAGACCTCATGCTTAAACCACGTTGTAACGATCTTCGTGTTTTCTCACCAGGAATGAGTTCAAGTACTTTCAGAGAATGACTAGCACCTCTCATGTGGAAGGTAATGTGGAGCTGTGTGTAGTGTCAGGCATGGAAAACCGGGGATTTTACGTTTCCCTGGATTACCAGCCTTATTTCTGCACACAGCCTGCCCTCCCAAGCCTTCCCTGTACTTCACCCCTTGGGAAATCGTTCGGGACCAGATGAAGACATGCAGTGATTCAAATGTTTTGGGGGTGCAGGTGATCTGTTAATAAAAAGGATTCCCAACTACTATTTCCCCAAAAGAGTAGAAAACTTCACCTCAAGTTTACCTAATACGTCTTTCCCTGAAACTCCATGTTAAAATGGAAAGGTTTTCACGTGCTAATTAACTAGCAGAGGTGGTTTGTTTTGTTCAGGCTGTTTTAGCTTATCTAACTTGTTTTCTGTAGCTAAGCCTTGGTCATTTGTTCCAAGCCTCTGACCCTTCTGACCGTAATTTTACTTGGTTTTCTGAGTGCTGAGCCATCCCCACATGCCAGAAAACCATAACCCTGCTGATAATACACAGCAGCAATACTGCAAACTTTTCCCAATGTGGTCACTCTTTCCTATGTTTTTTTTTTTTTTCATGCTCCTGGTCAGCCTAATGTGTTCCCTTGTTTTGATTAGGTGACCTATTCCATTTTCTGACGTAAAGGTCTGTTCCATAATCCACAAGGAATGTCTAATCTCATTTTTCAACAGTATTAAGGGAGGATTTTATTTATGTTTTGAAGACCTCATTCATCCCATTGCAACTTTAAATGTACAAAAAATAAACCCCACAATTGTAAGTCTTTTTAGATGTCTGCAAGTTGAGTTTTACCTAACACAAATAACCTGTGATCAAAAAAAATATGTTTAAAATACAATTAAAAAGAAAAATTTTGCTCCATCCTGCCTGCAGATCTTTTGATAAGCTATGACCTTAGATGTTAGGCAGGTAAGTTGCTTCATAACCAGACTTCTTAATGAATTATGCTGCCATAAATCTTCACAGTAGGGATGTCACTATTGACTCTCTTGACTCTCAATCTCTGTGTTTATTTTTCTGGCAACTCCATTTCCTCATGAAGAGAAACCTTTTTCTTCTTAGGAATGTGTAGATAAGAGGTAATCTTATAAAAAGTGGTGTATATATGAGGTTATGAATGCTTGGGTTTGGTCAGAAATTATATTTATGGGTGAAATTTTAGAATATGATTGAACATCCGATGCACTTCAGCTTTAGATTTAATTTTGCTCGTTCTTCTAAAAAATATTATGAGTTTATGGGTCTGCATGAGACTGCTTTGGTGTCAGCTGACTGACAATGCTTTGAGGCCACAAACATGTGACTGGCTAGTGAACCAGGGCCTAAGCTTGTGCTTTTGTTAACTGCTGTTGCGGAGTTTGGAAGGGGAAGGGAAAGTCCAGCATTGCCATTAAACAGTAACTTTAAGTAAATGTTTCCTCTCATACTCAGGTAAACAGAATGCATTGATAATGGGTAAAAAAACCTGGTTCTCTATTCCTGAGAAGAACCGTCCTTTAAAAGACAGAATTAACATTGTGCTCAGCAGGGAGCTCAAGTAAGTATGAGAATAATAGGCCTGTGAAACAAATAAAAATTCTACACCTAAAAATACCTGTAGCAAATCACCATTCAGTAATTCCAAATGTATCATTTCTGGTATTTGATTAGAAAGAATTTCTGCTCTTGGTTTTGAGTGTTATAACTACTTCACCTTTAATTTTTTTTAATTGATTTACAAGAAATTATCATTACTTTGCATCGTAAGTACAACTTCTGTCTCTACTCACAAACCATTTGACAATTTTCAATAGTTTTTCTGACTCATGTATTCAACTGCATTTCTCTAGTTTCTGCTTAGATTGGTGGCTCTTAATCCCTTTTTTAAAGCTTATTTTTATTAGGATTTGTGGATGAACTGCCCTTTTTCAGAGCTCATCTTGAATGCATCACCCACAGTCACCCAGATATTATTAAACAAAAATGTCCACTTAGAGTGGCTTATTGTTTTGGATGATGTTGGTGGGCTTGTAGCTGATCATGTGGGTGGGCAGAGGGGCTTTTCAACTATTTTTATTGAATGAAATATTAATGTTGTGGAATTCACGTAAAAATCGGTAATTTCTACATTATCTGTATTTAATTTATAGATTATTTATATTATAGATACCTAAATTTCTCCATTATGCTTTTTCAAAAACGTGTTATAAAATTTCAGATCTATAATTTATAATGCCTCTTAAATTACAATGAAGATAAGATCTGATAAACAATCCTACAGTCAGATGAGAATTCTAACATAGATTGGCAATAACAGGCATTTCAAGACAATTACTTTTAGTTATTTGTGAATTCAGCAAAACATATTATGTGTCTAGATTGTATTGATGATCACAATGAATTGCCCTCTATTTAGTGATAAAACTTTGCTTTTTTCTAGGGAAGCCCCGAAAGGAGCCCATTATCTTTCCAAAAGTCTGGATGATGCTTTAGCTCTTTTGGATTCACCAGAGCTAAAAAGAAAAGTAGACATGGTTTGGATCGTTGGAGGCACTTCAGTTTACAAGGTACATTCAGCCTACTCCTGAGTTATCCGTTCTTTCTGATGGGATGAGGATAGCTCAAGTCCCTATTAATTCTGCATTAGGAAGTGCAAACTGCAGTGATTTTAACAGAGCAAGTCTTGGAAAGTGAAATTTCAGCTCTTGAGTTTAAAATGCCTGTCCAAGTAGCCAAATGTTGGTCTTGCCAATGGGCCACTGCCACACAGTTGCTGTGCTTTTGAGAGCTTTATTTTAAATATCTAAAGTGCTTGGTTTTTCAGCCCAAACCCCGATTCCTATGTTTATTTTACTGAGGTTGCTGACTGACTCTGCAAAGGATATGAAAAAAAAAGAAAAAATGGTCCAGCGTTTTTAGCCAGAGTATGACCCTTTTTGCATGTATACAGGTGAGAAAATAGGGTTTAGAGAGAGCTGTCAGGTGATGGTGTCAGCAATAAGAGGAGATAATCATATGATGAGAGGTTGTACTCACTCTGCTTTCCCATCCAACAACCAGATGTCCCTACTGCTCCCAGTCTCTGGATTCTTAATTGAATTGTTAAGAACTGTAAAGCAATTAATTTTTTTAATGGTGAAGGAAACATTTCTACTGTCCTTTACTGTCCACTTGTTATTTGGCATTTGGACTTTAGATGTATGATGACAGTGCTGTCGTGCTCCTAGTAGCAAATTGGGGCTGATACTATGCCTTGTATGGGGCAGGAAAATACATTTTCTGGTATTTCTTGCCTTTGCAGTTTATGCCTTTCACGAACCTCTTCTCTGCGTCTTGGGAATGCATCTTTTACAGTAAAAAAACTGAAGTATTTAGATATTGCTAAGGCTGTAAGAAAAATGAAGGGCATGTACAAATAGTCTGTGAAACACTGTTGTTTCTATACCCCTTTCTTTTAATTTCTGTTTTATAATCACTTCCCAGTGTGGTGAAGTGCTTATCATGAATTTGATATTGCAAATGCATTCAGTCTATAATCTGGTATTAACCTATAGAAGTAATCTGTCCTTCTCTCTCAGTCTGCTTCCAGGCAGGGAATTTGTGAAAACAGCTTCTCTTCACAGTGGGCACAGCTGCCCAGCAAGAGCCTCTGCCAGTAGTTCTGCAGCATGCAGGTGTGAGCAGAACCATTTACCCCTTCCCTGCAACAGCCACAGACTCATCTAGTGCTGTAGAGAGTGATTGTTCTTGCTTCTCCTTCCAGGAGCACCTGTCTTGTAGACTTATATTTTAACTATTTTTCCAGTGTGTCTGGCTGATATTTGGTAGAGACTAATGTAATTTTTTAGACTATTACTCACCAATACTTGGATTATAAATTGGAAGCTTTGACCAAGAGTAACTTGGAATATTCTATTTGTGCTGATCAGTGTAAGGGAATATGTTTTAGGGTAATAGGACACCTGTTTACCCTGGACATGGAGAAACACTAAGAGAACTGAGGGTGTTCAGCCTGGAGAAGAGAAGGCTCTGGGGAGACCTCAGAGCCCCTTTGAGTGCCTAAAGGGGCTTCAGGAGAGCTGGAGAGGGACATTGGACGAGGGCCTGGAGTAACAAGACAAGGAGGAATGGCTTCCCACTGCTAGAGGGCAGGGTTAGATGAGATATTGGGAAAGAATTGTTCCCTGTGAGGATGGTGCGGCCCTGGCACAGGTTGCCCAGAGAAGCTGTGGCTGCCCCATCCCTAGAGGTGTTCAAGGCCAGGTTAGATGGGGCTTGGAGCAACCTGGAACAGTGGAAGGTGTCCCTGCCCATGGCAGGGCGTGGAACTGCTTTAAGGTCCCTTCCAACCCAAACCAGTCTTGGATTCTAAAATTTCAGCTGTTTTCCCTCTTGCAAGCATCTGCTCAGGACATTTCAAAGGAAATTTTAATTCATTAGAGAGAAATCTTAACAGTTTTATACAGATTCCTGCATTCAAACTAGGCTTGTGATCTTAAAGAGTTTGATGGAAAACACCTCTACCAAAACTGCAGGTCATATTTACAATGCCTGTATTAAAGATGCACAAATGGTTTCACAAGAGTATTTCCATTATACCATGTGCAAATGTGTAGGAAGTAAAACAACAATTGGTAATTGAAGTGAATAATTTTATTTGCTAGTTACAGGTATTTGGGTTTAGAGCATTATTTTGTTCTTACTGCTTTGTGTGGTTCAAAGGTTTAGAACTGGTCGTGTTTATTAGTACTAGCCTGTGCTTGTCTATATAAAGGGCTACCCCATTTTGGTTATTCAAGCTATCATAGGACTTTCTTACCGGAAAACAAGTCTATTCATCATTTCTTCTGTCAAACAGGAAGGATGTTCACATGGGAGCTTCTTGCTGCCCTTTTAGATCAAGGCAAGGACGTGCAGGTGATACAGTCACTGGTTCCAAGGGGAAGGTGCCTCCAGGCTCCCCTGTTACAGCTCCCTGTCTGATCCTATGGGCAAGGAATATGCACAGCACATGTCTGGCATGTTCAAGATAGTTGTTCTGTGGATTGCTAACTCCTTAATGCACAGAGATCTTTCAGTTGAGTTCACTACAAAAGGGAACACACCCCTGGCACTTAACTTTGGGGTGGGCTGCTTTGTCAGCCTGTCAGGGGCTGATGTGGATGTTGAAGGATGAGTAGGAACATGGGGGAATTCTTGGTGTCCTCACTGGGGATGCTCTGCCCTGGTTGGTCTGTGGTCCTTGGCACAGTGAGCTTAGCTTGGTGACATCCCATTCGGTCTGGTGACATCCCACTGATGTGGGATTCTGGGGAATGAGAATTAAATGCAGAACATACTGTATGTGATGGTGCACAACAGCAGCAGCAGCTTTGCTATTGCCAGACAAGAGTGTGGCTTATTGCACCATGTAGCCTTTTAACACAGCTCCCAGCCTTAGCACCTTCTGACCAATTTGGCTTGGGGAGGTCCCCTGTGGCCAGGGCTGTTGTCCCCCAGCTCCCAGGAGCAATCCTGCACCCCTTGTTTCTGTAGGTGGTGTGAGCAGGGAACATGAACGTGATCTTCCAGGCCTTTGCTGCCTTTGGTTTCCGACACCCTCAGTGTGAGTCATTCAGGATATCTGAGCACCTGCTTCACCTGAAACAGTGCATCCCCTCTGTGCCTCATGTTAGCCCAGACATCTTCACACTGAAACGCTAGTCTGACCTGACCTCACCCAGGGAGTTGTGCCAGGTCAGCACCCACCCAACTGCAGGGTGAGGGCGGTACTGATGCTTCCAGCGAAGTTTTTGGACTACTCATAGTGCAGGTTTACAGGCTTAATTTCTTTGGATCTTAACATGGTGACATACTCTGTGGATCCTCTGCATTGCTCAGGATCTCCAGAGTTCCAGAAGGAGTTGCGGGTGCTGTTGGTTGTGTGGGTGAGGAAGGAGGAGCAGAATAGCCCAGCAGTGGTCAGTAGGTTACAGCAATTATGAAGCTGTTCTGTGTAATGACAGCACTCCATGATTTTGTGCAAGCACTTCATATTTGAGGGCTGTCTGCTCACCTGTGAGTGCTTCTTGTGTGCTGGAAGTGGCTCACTCATAGGTTCTGACCCTGGAGTCCCTGGTAGCTGTTAGAGCTCGTCAGACATATCCCTGGATCACATTTCCTCGCTTGGTTTTGTCCCCAAGAAATTTAGTTCATCGGTATCAAAACTGCTCGAAAGTACAACTCAAGCTTGATGAGTGGGAACAATTGGAAGATTCAGTAACAGTTGGACTCGATGGTCTTGGAGGTCTTTTCCAACCTCAGTGATTCTACGGTTCTGTGATTTCAAATATACATTTCTCTTCTGAATTCATACACTGATGCTCTCTGTGTGGAGGTATTGTCTCCTAATTGAGAGGTTCAGGTCTTGGTTTTGACTCTGAAAAACAGTGCTACCTGGACATCCTGAGGGAGTCACAGAAACACAGAGTGGTTTGGGTTGAAAGGGACTTTAAAGACCATCTCATTCAAAACCTTCTGCTGTGGAGAGGGACACCTTCCACTAGACCAGGTTGCTCAGAGACTGCTCAGTGTAAATTATATCAGTTTCTTTTAACTAGATTTAAACTATGTGGTTTAGACTGGTTAGAAACAACACTCAGGCTTTACTAGGCTGTTCCTAGGAATAGGATCTATGAGTCCAGCACATCGCCACGTATGAAATAGGGTCTTCTTAAAAAAAAATAAACAACACACACAAGTATTGATTTACTTATGTGGATGGTATGGTCTTGTGACATGTTGTTTGCAGAATGAGTATGTCAACATTGCCTCAACTCAGCACTATTCATCCTCTAACTTCTCTTCAGTCCTGAAAAAAGGAATGGATGAAACGGGCTGGACACGGTGAGAGTGAATTGAATGTCGCTGAGAAACTACTTTAATCCCCGTGGAAATGACAGAGTTGTGATAAAGCTCCTTTGCCATCCTGCCAGGTCCACTGCAGTAATTGGCAGAGGCAGTGTCAGAGTCCAGTCGTCACTAAACAGGCTCATGTAGAGGTTCCACACATGTAAGGTTTCCTGTTTGATCCAAAATTTACTTATCTGAAGATACTGTGAGAGAACACGGAGGACCAGGTGCTCCCAAAGGGTCGTGACCTGGAACCCAGGGACAGTAACTGGGATGACAGGGGCTACACATCAGCTAGGGCTGGAGGTGCAGGTCCACGGAGCAGGATCAGGCCCCATGGAGGTAACCTTGAGAGTCAGGCACAGCCCTGGAGTGACCAGACAGGGCCATGGGCACAGGCCAAGGCCAGATCAGAATGTCAGCCCGTGACATGATTCAATGGCTTATTTAAATCCCAATACAGGGAAAATTGCACTAATCAGAATAAAGCAAGTGAAATGGAAAGTGGAGTCATTTTACAATGTGTTTCTACTTGCCCACTGCGCTCTCTCTGCGGTGGCACTGGGTGTTCCTAACTGCTGAGAAGAAACATATGGGTTACAACCACCTCAAGTCTGTTGCTTTTCCCCAAGTTCTTCTCTGTTTGTTGTTTACCACTTATGGGCCATCTCCACATACAGACTCCAGAGCTGATCTGGTAACTGAGGAAGCATTTGCACTTCTTTTATTAATGAGGGGATGATTACACAGCTGGTTGGTTCACTCATCTAATGAAACCATTTACCTAGAACAAAGGTCACCATCTGGTCCCTTTGGACTAAATTCAGCTCTCTTTGCAACATCTGTGGTCAATGTGCTCTTCCCTGGCCTGTCCTAGTGGTAGAGAGTTCTTGCTGAAGCTGAATTTCCAAAGCTAGATAGGACATCAGTTCATTCCTACTACAAAACAGAGGTATCTCTGTTTGCAAAAAACAATATGTTTTTATTTGTGGAGCAGATTTTTATTCTTCTCTCATTTTGCAGTTGTATGTTTCTCTTCTTACCTGCCACACTTAATTAAACAAATAAAAATACTGGTATTTAGGTAGAAACTGGACGAATACCAGTTCAGTGCTGTTGCATGATGGTGTCCTGTGAGTTACCCCTTCCATTTTTATCTGTTGTCTAGTAATCAGGCAGCTTTTCTAGAAATTAACCTCTCAGCAGTGGCAACAATTACTTTTATTGGATTCCATTTGCTATGGCTTGGTTCCTGTACTTGTTGAAGTAGTACCTAATAGCCTGCTGCATGGTGAGTCATCTTCCACAAAGAACATTGCTCATTGCCAGTTTAAGGGAAAGGGGAGAATGGCCGCAAGCTTTTCAAAAATACATTGTAACCGTCAGCATCAGTGTAGCTTTTAATAGGTTATTTTAATGCCACAAAGTCTGGGAGAGGTGTCTTTCCAGCGATCTGGAGACAAAATATCTCAAACTTTTAACTCCTGGAGTTGTTAGTGACAATCACACTTAACAGGTATCATTTTAAACTTTTTCATCCAAGGACCTTGGAAACGTTGTTAAAAACTTTCAATGCATTTTATCACTTTGCCACAATCCAGAGATAAAACTTTGAAGTTACACTGCTAGGCAGTTGGATCTCTGGAATTGCAAACTAATGCAGGCTAAAAATACACTGCAAATCCTTAGTGCTGATATTAATTAAACATCAGAACAAACAACCTTGAGGTGAGGGCATCTCCCACCACCTAAACCTTCCTGTTTCTCAGAGAGGTGTGATTCAGAAATTGCTTGTTGCAACTAGGCCACACTGTTCTTTTCTCCTCACAGGGCTATTCAAATTTTTTTTCTTAATTTCTATCAGATAACCCAAACTCTGAGAATAGGTATTACTGCCACTTACCAGGTGGAACTTACACAAGGTGAAATTAGCCCTTTAGAAAGTGCTCTTGAGCAGAGCCTAAAAGAGGAAATTTAGAGTGTAATTTTCCCTGCTTTGCTAAAATCATGTGGTACATAAAATAGTGACTGAGTTTCTATTGTTTTTAAAGGCAGCAATGGAGAAACCAATTCATCATCGATTGTTTGTGACAAGAATCTTGAAGGAATTTGAAAGTGACACATTTTTTCCAGAAATTAACTTTAAAGACTACAGACTTCTCACAGAGTAAGTATCAAATTGCATATGAGACTTGTCTTCAGATTAAACTAGTTTGAATGTGTAAGGGTCCTATTAAAGCCATTTTGGTTTGAGTTGGAAGTGGTTTTTTTCCCCAGAATCATACTTTACTTACAAGCTGTAGTTGCACCACGTTCTGCACAGAGGTTCTTGGAACTCACTGTGTTCTTCAGCCTTCCCATAATCTTTACAGTAAAGAATTGCACATGTCTATTTGCTTCAAAAGTAGCTTTCTTTTCTTGGTTTAGAATTACTCAAATATTTACTAAGCTTTGTAACTCTTTATGCCTTGTAAGTAAATAATATTTGGCCTCTGAAAGTCTTTGATAAATTGCCAAAGACAAATGAAATGGTTTTGAGCAGGGAGGGTTAAGCTTTATAGATTTCTAAGGTTATTGCTTTTCTCTTGAAAAAATTACTTATTCCTAACAAACGTAGTAGGGAAGGGCATCAAACTGTGAGCTTGTGCCATTCACTGTGGTTTCTTCTATGTTATCGTTGTCACATCCAGTCATGCTTTTATGTCCTCTCCAACAAGACTACATCCAACAGGCAGTAAGGAGGCAGCAAAAGTTTGGATACCTGCCTCAAGAGCCAGGAAGGACAGGACGTGTTCCTCCTCCTACTGCAGTTTTGGCTCCCAGCTGGTTACAGACCAGCAGTGGAAGAAAGAGGAAGTGTGGGAAATGAAGGTCGCTTCAGGGGGCACAGGAGTGGATTAGCACAGCACTAGGGGAGCTAGGGAAGAGGGATGCAGTAGAGACAAACAAGGTGGTGGGTGAGGAGGATGAGTCACCAACTCCAACATATTCTGAGCTGCTCTGCATTCACTTCAGTGCCCTGAGGTCTGACCCAAAACTCCCTCTCTCCCTTGTGGCAGTTCCTTGGGTGTACATTGGTTTTGGCCAGTGAACTGAAATCAAAGTTTGGCCTTGGAACATGAATTTATAAAGTATGAAGCAATCCCCTCACTAAAGTGGAAACCTGACACCATCACACTTAGCAAATAAAACTTAAAATGTACTTCTACCTCAAAGTCAATATTACTCATACAAAATCCTTGTTCCGTCACAGGGAGATGAAAAGATTTTTGAAAGTGTCTATTAATAAAAACTGGTTTAGAAAATCTGGTATATAGAGGAACTCTTTCTGTGGTAGCAGTCAGCTGCTTTGAGAATTTGTTGCAGACTTTTAAGAAACCGTGTTCTTAACATTTCTTCTAAACCATCTGAAGAAAAGCAAAGCAAAAGAAAATCCCAAAGTGTTCTGTACGTTGGCAGACATTTTGAATAAGATATTGGAGGCTTTAATAAAAATGTTGGTAATTTTTTGATTAAGCCAAAAATGGGGGGATTGTTTTGCATCAGAGTATGCTTTCTTGGTATAAAAATGTGTGTACAAGTTACAGATAGTATTAATATGACTCCTAAAAACAGTTTTTATATACTGTTCTAAGGAGAGTACTTTCATTTCCTTTTCCAAACAACTCGCTTTTCTAGTTGATTGGCTAAATTACAGGTGAATCATTATGACATTTTTATCTACTTTTTGGCTTTTGCTTTTTCATCTCCTCTCTCCCCAGGTACCCAGGTGTCCCTGCTGATATCCAAGAAGAGAATGGGATCCAGTACAAATTTGAAGTGTATGAAAAAGCTGTTGTGCCTCAGTAAATGAGGCATTCTGTACTTCTGTGTAAGGGTAGGCATTTTAAATCCTGAAGTCTTACTGAATGCAAATTTACATTAAATTTTTGAGAGCAAATCTTGTTGGATAGTACAACAGTTTGGTAGTGAATGATTCCAAAAAACACACCCCGCACTCTGTAAACCCTGCACTGGAAATACAAGGGTGGTCTGCAGCGTGAAGAGGTAGATCTGAGCAATTCCATAACAAAGGTTGCGTGAGACCTTGCATTGATCTGACAATCCATGGCAGCATCCCTGACACTTCCCTAATGAAAGGCATTAGACTGTGTCAGAGCATTTCTACTGAAACCAAGGTTTTTGGTATCTTGTGGTTCAAAACGTCCAATCAATCCTCCGGAGTTTCACTGGGTTGTTGTGTACCTTTATAGCACTGTAATGGTTTGAGAGCCCCAAAAGTCAATTCCCGAGTTCAAGCCCCCCTCCCTCATCTCAACCTAGTGTGAGATGGGTTTTCCAGACACCACACGAGACTCAAAATGGGGGGAAGGGAATATATTACAAGACTGTACAACA
>JAWWLV010000100.1:8244338-8256862 GCA_035041135.1 Platyrinchus mystaceus | reverse complement strand
CACCAAGGGAACATGGAAATAAGCACATGCTTTTATTCACTGCTCAGTAGATGATGAGTCACTGCCAAAGGTACTCACTCAGTGTTTCTCAGGCTGCCTCTGTGCAAGAAAATGGGAACGGTTACTTAGATTTAATCCAATATAGCTCAATTTGTGCAAAGTATGGTGTGCGAGAGGCTCTCTCCACCTGCCGGAAGCTTCCTGTGGTTCCACTCGTGGAGACGCTCTTGTGCTATCTTTGAAGCCCTTAATCCATGACATTTCCCAGCCACCCCTGATGTTCTTTTCAGTGAAGAACGGTCAGCATGACCGGAGTTTCTAATGTTAGAATCCCTCACTTCCTGAGGCACCCAGAGATAAAAAACAAAAACAGACCTTTCAGGTTCCCTTTTTGCCTCTGGGCACAGAAACACCACAGCTGAGAGCCTCCCCTTGCTGGTGTTGAAAGCTGTGGTTTCCCACATCTCACCTGCTAGCGAAAAAGCAGCGAAACTCATCTGCTCTTACTCTCAGTCATTGTCGCATCACAGTCATAAAGCCCTTCAACACGGAAATTACACACAATGGCAGTGGCACTGACGTGATCAGTGTCCTCGTGGATGTCAGTGATAGCTCCACTCAGGCACACGACTGATAAGAAAATGGATTTTAAATCCACATGGTAAGTTTAGAAAGGTGAAAAACTTTTTAACTTGTAGTTTTCATTTTCTCTGCAAAATGCTGTGAAACTGTACAATGAAAGTAACTTCTAAGCAAATAGTGGCGGCCTCTCAAAAGGCAGTGATTATATGAAAACCCCCATTATTTTGGTTTGAGAGATTTAAGAACAGCAAGTCACTACACAAGAATGCCGTAAAACAGTTTTCAGGGTTGTGGTTAAGGTACAGTGTTCAAAGTACAGTTTTCAAAATATCCTTCCCTGCACATTTAATTTGGCTTTGCTCTTAAGGAACAATTGTTTTTTTTTGATCTTTGTCTTTTACAATTACACAGCACTTCCAAAAGAATATTGCCGTAATTTGATGCAGCTACACAAGAAAAACAGTAAACTAAAGCAGTCATTGAAATCCTTCTTTTTTCTCATCAATCCTGAGTAAGACCTTCATCTCTCTGCATCTGATATGCAGCTCAGCCAATTAATTTTCTAACTAAACCCAGGCATTTATAACTAAATGGATTCTTACATTTCCAACGTAAAGTAACTGGCACTGCAGTATCTTCAAGATCAGGTTTCATAAAGAAACACCTGAAGAAAATTCAGGCCTTTTCAGAGTGAAAAGGATAAAATTCCAATTTTCATCACTAATTGTTCTGACAAAACACCCAGTTATTAATATTTTGAAAGACAATGTCTTATAGTCTTATACACAAGATAACCTTTTATAAAACCATATACATGTGCAAAATTTCTGTTCCTCAAAGGTCACCTGTTACCCGAGACAGGCGTTTCCTGGCTGATGATGCACCACAGCTGCAGATCTGATGTCAGTCCAGGACTTTTGTCCCATGAAGAAGAACCCCCAAATTGCTGTTCAACTATTTAAAAATCATGCTAAGATTTTACACTGAACACCAAAGATTTTTTTTCTAACTGTACACAGGCCAGTTTATTCTCCAAATTTCTGAAATCCAGACACAGAACCATGTCAAGGAACTGTAATTAATTCCTGTACTTTTCCATAAAGACATCAGCAATTTTGAACACTTCCATGAGCATTTCACAGATGGAGTGAGTTTCAACCTTCTCTCAAAAATGAGTCAATTGTAAAGTATAAAGCATTTTAAAAACACAGTAATGGGAACACCTTTCAAAACACACACTTTAATTCTGCTTGGACAGATCCCTACTGAGATTATGAATTCCTGCATTCAACTTTTTCCAGTACAATTATGAGAGAAACCACAATCAGGAAGTGGAAGCAACTATGACAGAAGGATCACTAGAAAATTCAAGGGAATTAAGCCAAAGTATCAGGATATTAAAAACCAACATAGAATTGCCCCAAAAATTTAGATGTTCACATTTCAGAAGATCATAAAGTTCAATACTTGGAATTTTACTGGAAGCAAACAGACACTGCTGCAACAAAAAAATAAGCAAATTGAAAAATAGATGTCTGTGAGCATCAAAATACAACACTGGTTTTCAATTACAATGTCAATAAATTAAATTTGTGATAGAAAAAAATTAATTAATATAAGCTTATGGATAAAAAATATTTCTTAAAAAAATTGTCCAAACACTTCCTAATACTCCTTATTATATTAGTAGCTTTACTCTTATCATTTATATATTACTCTTATTAAAATACTCTCAGAAAATTGAAATTTTTAATCAAGAGATTTTAGAACACTGCAATCTATGGAAAAGCCCCCCGACTGTCGGAGTTAATGTAGGGTACAATTCATGATACTCCAATAGGTTCTCTGTAACCTTTAAAACCAACCAAATACCAATGGCTTTTCATTCCCCAACACTGTAATTTATTTTTTTTTCCTTAAAGAAAAGGACGGGACCATTCAACAGCCAAGTTATTTAATGAGTTAGAAAGAATCTCAGTAATTTCACCTTTAATTTGATGGTTTGAATTGAAAAAAAGGATGGGTTTTGTTGGGGGGTTTTTGGCTTTTTGAATGAATGCTGAAGAGGGAGATGGGGAGAACATCAGATGGAGCAACACATTTGAAAAATGTGCCTTTGGGGGCATTTTCTTTGATTCACAGTACATTTAAACAACCAACAAATAGCCTGTGCTTTGCTCCCATTGCTTGTGTCGTGACAGGACACAGCTGGGTCACTGTGCAGGGCACGGTGACATCTCTTTTCCATACCATGTTATTTTATCTGTTTACTAAGGTCCTTCAAATTCATAGAGAAACACAAAGCTTAAAGTGCACTTGCAGCAAATTACAAATGTTTGTATAATACAAGGAACAGATCCCTGATAGAAAGTAAAAAAAAAAAAAAAAGCAACAGCTAAAACAACACAGACCTGCTCTCCCACCAGAATAAAACCTGGCTTCATCTCACCATCACTGTCTCTCTTCAGCCTCACAAGTAAATTGTTTTATTTTAGAAGAGCATTTGAATAAACAGAGAGTAACAAATTCAAATGAATTTATTTATGTGCAACTCAGACCAGACTGAGATAAACAACTTCACAGGGAACTAGCAGAAATCCGTGGGTAAAAAATACATACAGAAATATAGATATGTAGGAAAATCCATACAGAAATTCACCACATAGCCAAACTGTTCTGTCTTCACAGCAATGCTTCATAGAACTAATTCCTAGCACTTGTTTAATCTAGTCTTACATGTCTTAAATTAATGCTGCCCACATCAATTTTCCTGGTAATCTAGATCACGTCTTCTTTTAATTTTATCTGAAAATCCCTGTTTATTCACATCCACAGATATTACTCAGAGATATTTCTTCCTTTAAAATGCTTCTAGCAATTGCTAACATTTTTTATTCAATAGTTTACTGAGTTTTAACAAATCCCAGTACTTCAGGTGGGAACTGATCAGTGGGAAAAAGGTTTCCAAATAACAGAAAAGTCTCTGTGTGTAGACCCAAAAAGGCCTAACACTGAGAGATGAAATCCTTTAAGTCAGTGAATGCAACTGCCTGCAAAAAACTACAGCTGAAAAATAAGTACTTTCTCTGAACTCATTAAAGGAATCACAGTTGCAAACCTGACCCTTTGGTGGTTATGGCCACTCACTTTGCCTGGTGGAGTAAATTAAATGAAGTACTTTAACTATCCCAAGTACAACCAGATAGTTTCTTCCTTATAAGGAAAAATTTTTGCTAATTTTACCTACGTATACCTTAGTAGGTAGCAAAAATGAGGAAGGCTCTACCCCTCAATAACACAGAACAGTTATTAGATGGAGCTGTCAAAGGAGCCATAGGTAACAGCAGGGAGTCTTGAATTTTAGTGACTGTGTGAAATCACCATGTTTCAAAATTTAGGATTAGGAAAGATAACTTCTATCACAGATGTACCAGGGCTGTGCAGAAACCAAAAACTGCTGTAATTAACTGCAGCACTAACAGCCTGCAAAGTGTTGCGTTCAACATCCAAATCAACCCAATTCCCACAGGAACCATGTGAGAGGAATGGGAACAGGAGGACAAGAAGACACAGCAATCCCTACTCAGGGCATCAGCTTTTAGCCAGAAATCAAAACCTCCTCTGTCACTGTGGAAGAAATCTTTGGGTTTGTTTGTATCATTTGTAATGTCTGGCAGAGGCAAAAACACACAGGTGGTGCCTCAGTCTGAGTGAATTCTAAGGGCTGTAGAAGCAAAAGGGGCAAAACAAATGGTTTAAATGAAGCAGGTCAGGCTCTTCCTGCAGTGGTCAGCAGGATTTTGGCTTTTATCAGAGAGAACTTCCACTTGTGAAAATTTGTGAAGTCAGTTAAAGGGATGAACAAAAATCAGGACAACACAGAAAATACCTGAGATCACAGAAATGAGCTGCTTTTGCTGCAATCACTGATCTCCCTGCAGCTCCTTGGCTCTCTGGCTGCCAGAGCCATGGCAGGGGAACATCTCACACACAAGTTGAGATTCCAAGCCCTTGAGAGACCAACACTGCTCTGTCACAGCTCAGCTCTCTGACTGTGCCCGTCGTGCTCCTTGCCGGAACCCCTCCCTGCGCTCCGGGCCAGGTCGGGATCACCCCCAGGGCTGTCCCAGTGCCTCCTGCAGCCCCCTCCCCACTCCCACCCAGCTCTGCTGTGGGGGAACAGTGACCACAGGGTACAGAACCCCACCAGGGCTAACTCAGTACAAACAGCCCTTCTCCCCTCCTGGGATGTGGAGCCCCTAGGATCCCACATGGGGAGGAGGGAACACTGAAGAAGGCACTGGATTTCTGTTTGAGAAGCCTTTCCCCCAGTGTTGTACAAAATCTCCTCCAGTAACCAGAGGTGTGCTCAGTATGGTTCCTCTGGCAAGGAAAAATGCGTTTCTCTGAACAAGAAATCCTCACACTTAAAAGAAATTACAATATAAAGCACTGTAACATCAAGCATTGCCTGCTTTGCATTTACTATTCTATTCCAATGATTTTTTTGAATTCAGAATTTTGTGGCTCGAAAATGTCATAATAAACCCTACTTTTATCAAAGTTTTCTCGGATGGAAAGCAAATCCTCTACAGAATATATGTCGTCCTTTCCTGTCCAAACAGTGAGGCTATACCTACATGCAAAAAAAAGGGAAAAAAGCAAAGGAAAAAATGAGTATGTTAAGATTAACCACATAAATCAGAAAGATATTGTACTAATAAGCTCCTAAAAATATGACAATATCTCAATTTTAGAAATGTAATTAAATACAAAAACTGCAAACCCTAGAACAACTTATCTTCAATTTATCTGTGTGAGTCTTCTGCCAAAAGAAGCAAGTAGTTAAATAAAAAATCTTGGGCAGATATACAGCAAAAACATTACCAGGCTGAGCATTTAAGGTCTGACAAAGTAATCAATAGTCACAGGCTAAGCTGCAGAACAGGAAATAGGATGCAATCTCAGACATGGGTGATTGTCATGCTCTGTTCTGTCGCCTCAGTGATGTGCAGTGATGTCATCTGATTAACTGAATTGTCATTAATTGCACGTAACTTCTCAAAAAACCTGAAAATCTCCACATCAATCACAGTTAAAAGCATTACTCTCCACAATCTCCTCATGACATATACTTAATTTTCCCCTTTGTTTTATAAAACCATATTAATTTAAAATACAGTAGAATTTAGTTGTATGTCAGCAAAACTGGATCAGGAATTTCTGTCTTCTAATCATGCCACTAAAAAATCATGAGTTTTATTCTGAGGTGAAAGAAAACCCTAATACTTCAGTGGGAATACTGCTTGTAACCAATGTGAATATATAAGACATACTCTTAATGCAGTAATATTCTGAAATTAATTCTTACTGCAGATAATGAAAAAGAAGCTTTTAGAAACTATTTTACAGAAATTAACAGTGACCAATTCTGTCAAATAAAACAAACAATGTGAGAGCTGAAGGAATTAAAGAACTGAAAGAGAAAATACTTCCAATGTCAATGGCATAAGTGTTTTGTATTTAATTTAACAGGTGTGTTTATAACAGGACAGGTGGGAATGGAGGCCCCCAGACCAACCTGTCCGACTGCTGGATCAGCCAGCGGAGAGCAGGAAGAGAGTGCGGCACTAGCATGGCCCTGACTGGGAATGTCACGGGCTGGGACAGGGCCTGGCACAGCTGGGACATCTCCTCCACCATCCCCCACTCGTACCCTGCAGGGAATAACACTGGATTGAAAAAACCTTTCACAAATAACCTCCACCCAGCCCAGAACTCAACAGAGTGATTCAGGTGTGACACAAAATGCGCAAAGTAGGGCACTGGTGAAAATTTGGAATTCTGAAAGGAAATTTTCAGATGATTTTAAGCAAAAATAATCCCAGAGGAGAAATGCAATATTAACATGGGAAAATAAACTGATTATTAAAACCTTCCTCTGCAGTCACTGCAGCGTTCACACAGAGCTACAGAGTGTGACGTGTTTATATTTGCTGCCACTGACTCTGGTATGGACTGCTCTGACATTGACAGGGACCCTCTAGAAACAAAAACAGTAAGGAAGAATTAGGGAAAAAATGTGAATTAACCCCATAGAACTGAGTTATACACAAACAAAGCACACAAAGCATTCTGTGCTTTAAAAAATGCAAACATCAAGCAATCTAAAACATTTGAAGTGCCCCTGCTGAGATTTTTACAAGCACTGCAGCTACTTAAAATATGATTTAACTGTTCTTTCCACAGGTTATGAAAATCTTATAAACAACAGTTAAAATTTTTTTCTCAATTGCTCATATGCAATGTATGACTGGAAAGAATAAAAAAGCACCAAATATTAAAAAAATAGTTTTGTAGGACAAACAGCAACCTTTAGTTGAAATCAGCCAAATGAGCTGTTTTTCCCAAGTCTTACAGTATATCCTTAATTAGTATTATCATAACCTGAATCTTAGAATGGAGAGAACATTAAATTAATTTTAAAATGTTACTCAGTATTTCCAATGCATTATTTCCACCAACTTTTTCCTGAGCTGAAAATATTTGAGAGAAAGCACTGAACAGTTTAATAAAATTACTGTGCACCATACAACAAAATACTAGATCTTGCTAAAGAGTAATCAGCAATTGGAACAGTGTATAATTCTGCCTTGGTGGCCACATACAATACTGGTGGGGACCCTGCTGATCATAAGGAGAATTACAAGAGGAATCCTGTGAAAAGGACCCAAAAGTAATGAAAACTGGAAAATTCACTGCAAAAATTCAATTATTCAACAGAAAGAAGAAAAGTTTAATTAACAATCTGATTTCAGCGATCAAAAGAAGCACAGCCAGGGTTTTAAATTTCTGGGTAGTCTGTTTTTCCTCGGGAAACATGCCAGAATTCCAATTACCAAACCAATCCTCCAAGGATCCAGGGAGAGACCTACCCGAAATAGGGGCTAAGGAGTTTGTCTCCTGAAACTCCTCAGTGTGTGAGAACGAGTTGAAGAACAAAAGAGTTTATTTTAACAATAAAAAGATCAGATTTTTACACAGCCCAGTTGCCAGTCTAACACTGAGGTAACTGCAGGATTGCACTGCATCCCACACACCTGCAAAGGAAACCATTCTCATGTCGTTTACTACAAGTTTCAAACAGAGGATGTTGTAGAGTTTGTGTTGAGTCAATTAAGAGACAGATGTGAAGGAAAGAAGCCATGCAGGGCGAGGCCCGGCTAGAGCTGTGTACCTTGCCTGTGGTGGTGGCCATGCCAGCCTGTGGTCCAGCCCAGGGACAGGGTGACGTCGGGGAAGGTCGAGGTGACGGTGCTGAGCATGCTCTGGGCGTTCAGTGCTGGGTGGCTCCCGCCGGGCCCTGCCAGGATGTCCCCATTGATCCACACGGGTCTCCTCAGCTGCTGCTCCACCTGCCCCAGCAGCTCCAGGGATGGTGCCACGGCATCCAGGCTGTGCAGGAGCACAGAGGGAATCAGGGAAGGCACAGCAGTGTGTTACTGAACCGTCCTGCTCAGACACTGAGTGAACGCTGACAACCCTCTGCCAGCAGGAGACTTGTCCTGCACCTCTGAGACTCCCATTCTGCCACCCCCCTGCTCCTAGAACCTCCTGGCACCACCTCACAGACCCCCAAACCTGTCACCTCTTCATTTTGGGTGCTTGAGAAGGGTTTTAACAAAGAAAACCACCGCAGGCTCCAACAATTCTGTTTAATGAGACCTGAAAGCCACAGATACTGTAAATATATTTATTTTATTTATATATATTCCTGTGGTTTATATCCAAGGGGTGAAAGTAATCTCTTCCAACCTTAACTACACTCTGTCACAAAGATTTTATCACTATTTCGGATCCAGACTGAAAGTTGACTTCACACCTGTGCAAGCCAATGCACCCATACAAGGAGAATAAAAAACCCCAAAACGAACATTTTAAGGCAACTAAAAGAGTGAAAGGACACCCATTTGAGCTTTTTATGCCTGGTCAAGATTTTCCCTACAGTTCAAAAGTGTGGCAGCACAAAAAAGTCTGCCTGTCAGATGTTCACCCTACATCTAATTATTAAATTATTAAATATGAGTTGTCATTATTTGAGCAACCAGTGCAGCACACCTTGTGAGCATTTAATAAAATCTACAGTCATGTATTCTGATTGTTCTTCAAATTAAAAGAAAAAGCACAAGCAGCTTTTTCTACCTCTATCCCACCAAAACTTCCAAAGCACCAGTACTGTGGAAAGGAAGGAGATGTGGAACAGTGGGGTAAAGGAATGAATGCCAAGAAAACCTTTTTTCTCTTACAGCACATGAATTAACACTCTATAAAACATTCAGGAATTTAAAATCATTGTAGTCAGAGCTCTCATATTAGGTCAGCTCTAAAGCCAACAACTGTCCCCTGAGCTGCTTGCATTGTCTCCTCTGATAAGTCATTTTGTATATTTTAACTTTTGCAGAGTGGCAGAAATTCCACCCAGTGCTTCCAGCTGGGATGAGCTCAAGTCTTGTAGGAGAAAAATTAGTGATGGCCTGAGTTAACGTGTGGGCTTCAGCATTTCTCACACTGTCCGAGGCCAGACAGTTCACATCTGTCAAGGACAGTGAAGAGCCTTCCTTTATACTACAAAGTATAATGTATTGTAGAGAGAATAAAGCCCAAAGCAGCATCTCTTGAAATAAACAACAACACAGAAAAAAAAAAAACCCAAAGCAAACATCAAATTCTGTTATCATTCGTCTCTATCTGCACTGTGTAATGTATTTTTAAATGCTTTTACACAATTAGTCTTTTATAATGCAGCATACTTTTAAAAGCTTTTTTTAAATCATTGCAATTGGCTGTAAACTCTTCGTGGAAAAACAAAAAATAGGTGGTTTTAAAATTAATTTAAACAATAATTAAAATGGAAAAAAAATCTCCAAACCCACAAGAAATAAACCCAAATGCCTACTTCGCTTTTTTCTCTTCTCTGCCTGACAGACATACACACACAGATTCTGTAACAATAAATAGATTTAGCCTGCCCACATATTTTGCATTTTCAAGAACTTTTACATGAAAACAGTGACTGTGTTACACAGAACAACAGGCATAATAGCATTTTACAACTGTCTATTGGGGTTTTTTGCACTTCCATAGCATAGTTAGACATTGATGAAGCATTTCGTAATTTTGTGCCAAAACAGACTTTGCACATGGAAATTCAGACAAGTTGAAATCAGGAGCTGCAGAGGTGAATGTCTGGAAATCACAGCTTACTTCCAACTCTTCCAAGGCTATCTCACAGTGTATTTTCCATTCAAGACAACGAAACAGCTAATGGTTAAAATTCTGAATGAACCTCTGAAAATCTAGTTAATAAATCAGGCCAAAGATAGGAGCCTTCCAGAGGGGCATCACCATTTCCCTTTTCCCAACAGGAAAATTCTGTCCAAAGTAACTAAAAAAATCATTATTTGTAGTTCAAAACACTTTCAAAGCTTTTGTTCTTGTGAGGCATTTATTAATAGGGATGATGTTTCCTCATTTCCTGCTCAGGAAGGAATGCATCACACAAGATGGCGCAATAGGAAAAAGTCTGGTCAACCATCACCTGTTAAACTGTTAACCACTATGATTGCAAACATCATAAAAATCTTTTTGTGGAGATACCTCTTAAAATCCAGCTTGATGCCTTTATTGGTGTTGACCATCTGTGTCAGCCACTCCTTCAGTGTGATGTCACCGTCTGTGTCAGGGGGGTGAGCCAGGATCGGGTCTCCCTTCCCTCCCTCCCCACCACGGAGGAGAACATCAGCTTCTACCATGTGCACATCACCTGTGGGGGGTAAAAATTGAAGCTCTAAGGTGCAAATCCAACAGTTTCAGTGTCTGCTTCCCAGCAACAATCACTCAGCAAGTCTTCCCACACCAGCCTGTGTTCACCTACTCCACACAGGCCACCCCCAGTGGGAAGTGCTGTCCATGACATGAAAGATGCATTTCTCTGGGTACTTCACTCACAAACTCTTCAGAGACTTACAAGCATGTGAAAATTGATTTTTGTAGATTTTGTAGATTTTGATTTTTGGCCGAGTAATCTCATGGGGGTTTTTTCATCAGAGAAACAGAAAAATGGACATCCAGCATGTGAATCTACTCTTGTTAAATTTCAAATCTTTTCCTCTCAAAACAGGGTTCCAGACAGATATTTTCAGAGTAAAGATGAGCACAGGATTTAACACCAGTAGAGACTGAGCACTCCCCTTTTCTCACTCTCAAACCTGACCAGCCCATCTCAGCCAAAACTTTAAAAACAAGTCAGCGAGCCAGGAAAATGGGAGCTGAAACACAAGACAGGCGAGTGAGAGCCTTAGGAATGCTGCAAGCTCTAGAAAACAGCTTTGTATAATGAGTCTGGGCAGTGCTACCAGCTTTGCAAAGAATCCAATACATACAGTTCCTTAGACTGGAATACTAATAGAAAAGCTAGTAATGATATTCAAGAGAATGCCCATTACATATGGAATTACATAAATATTTCTCAAATATTCACATAAATTCACATAAAATTCCCTGCTGCCCGGACTGGGACATCAGGGATTTTCTTATTCTACAACTGCCTTACAGGAGGGTGGAGCCGGGGGGGGGGGGGGTGTCGGGTTCTGCTCCCAGGGAACAAGGGACAGGACAAGAGGAAATGGCCTCACGCTGTGCCAGGAGAGATTAAGCTCAGGCCTTGGAAGGGGCTGCCCAGGAAAGTGGTGGAGTCCCCATCCCTGGAGACGTACAGGGTGTGAGGATGTGGCATCTGGGGACACGGTTTATTGGGTCCGGTGGTGCACGGCCGAAGGCTGGACGCGATGGCCCGGTGGGGCCTTTCCAACAGTGATAACTGAGCAGAGCAGGAAAGGAGAAGGGAGAAAGGGGAAAGGCAAAAGCGGAAGGGCTGGCAGAGCCAGTCCCGCACTCACTTCCCGCGGCCGCGGCCGCCCGGGCCCTGCTGTTGGCGGCGTGGAACCAGCGCACGGCAGCCCCGTCCCGCGCCGCGATGCGCCCGCAGCGCAGGAAATGGTCCACGGGCCACTCGCTCCACGAGCCTGCGGGGACAGGGGTCGACCCTCAGCACCCCCGCACGGGGGGGACACCGCGGGGCCCGGGGCGGTGCAGCCCCTGTCTCCGCTCCCCACCGGCGGCTGATGGAGCCCCTCTCCCCTTGCCCCGCGGGCCGAGCCCGCCCACGCCGCCGCCATCGCTCACCCGCCACCCCGCTCGCCATCGCCCGACGGTCCCGCCCCGCCCGCAGGGGTTGGGCCGCTCCGGCACCGCCGCCGCCTCAACGGGGCGGGACCGGGGCGAAGCAGGACGGGGAAGGGGAGGAAAAGGAAGGGGCAGCAGGTCCGGGGCAGTACCCCTGGGGCCGGTAGTGTGCCTGCAAAACGGGAAATATTTGAACGTTACTCTAAATCAGTATGTTCTTTGATGTTTGGTGTCCGTGTACTTTCCTGATCAGCAAGGGCAGAGACCTGGTCAGAGGGACAGGCAGCAGCTGCATCCCTTAGAGAAGGACATCCTGGAACTCACCAGCCGTAAGGGCGCAGTAAAGGATGTCCTCAGGACGAGAGGGCACAGTCCTAAGGTGCGCCGCCAGGGAATGTTGTACATCAGGAGGAATTTCTTCCTGGAAACGGCTGTCAGGCATTGGAAGGGGCTGCCCAGGGAGGTGGTGGAGTCCCCATCCCAGGAGGTGTCCAAGGAATCTGGCACTCAGTGTTCTGGGCTGAGTGACAAGGTGGACTCGATGGTGTGGGCGGCCTTTTCCAACTTGATTTGATTCTGTGTGAAATGAAGATGTTGGCAAAATATTCAAGGTCTGTGTATCCTATGGCTGAACTGTGTTCATTGTAATACTAAACCCCACAGCTACAGGCCAGAAAACACCCAGCCCAGGTGCAGAC
>JAWWLV010000100.1:8214178-8234292 GCA_035041135.1 Platyrinchus mystaceus | reverse complement strand
CCCCCCCCCCCCCCCCCCCCCCATGGCACAGACTGCCTAGAGAAGCTGTGGCTGGCCCATTCCGGTAAGTGTCCAAGGTCAGGTTGGACGGGGCTTGGAGCAACCTTGGATAGTGGAAGGTGTCCTGGCCCGTTGCAGGGAGTGGAAACAGATGGGCTTTAATGTCCCTTCCAACCCAAACCATTCTACAATTCTCTGACTAAATATTAACAGTTTTCTCAGATTTTACCTTTCCCTTTTTCACCCACTGCCAGCAGAAGTGGTGGCAGCTTATCCCCATCAGGAACAAGGCTGATGTCTCTTCGCACACACTTTTCGATCCCACACAGTGCTCTGTAACTTGAAGGGCTAACAGTCACATCATGTGCAGCCTGATCCAGTGCACTGCAACTGGTCTTCTCGGCCTCTGCAGTAGGAGAACACTCTTCAGTTCCTAGAGTTACAGATTTGTAACTAGGTGCCACCTCACTCTGGCCTGGGACACTCTGCTGTGCGCTGTCTGAAGGAACAGAAGGATTTGATTCCTCCGTTCTTGTCATAATATCAATTTCTTCCTTCCGTTTTTGATTTACATCAGTTAACATGTCATCTTCCTCTGGGTTTGCAGCCTACAAAGAAGAAATAACAAAAATTCTACACTGTCCCACAACCACCTAAACTTTCATTATCTGCATTCTAGATGCAAAAAGAGAAAGAAAGCTATCACAAATGCTGAGGATGCATTTCCTCCTAACAAGAAGAAAGCCACCAAATCTTTTTTTAATCTTCTTGTTTTAATGTTTAAGCGTTACATAGGTGAAGTTGCATCATTAATTTGTTTGTTTGGCAACACAAATCATTGTTCTAGACAGTCAGATGTGACACAATCAACACATCAGGTACCTCTCCAGGAATCTGTCTGCTATTGGTGTTGCCACGCACAGCTACTGAGCGTTGCCATCACTTAGATCAGCAGTTCAGTACTGCAAACATATTTCTACCCTCTGTACCAATAGCTGATTTTACATCTGATTAATTTCAAGCTTGGAGTCAAATCTATGCTGCTTCCCCAGCAAGATAGGTGTGACAAGCTGTGAACATGGGTGCATTGGGATATAAGCTGTCATTAAAAAATAAAACAAGCAAAAGAAACCCTGAGAGGTGCGCTATCAAGTACATTAGACTTGCATGCTATCTCCATAGGGAAGACTTTGTACTGCAACAAGGAAAACACCTGACAACTCTATGCTTGCCCTGTAGGAGCTCTCCTGATGTCCCATCAACTTCCAGCAAATCCTCCGTTTATTGAATACACTACCAGAGAATAAAAAAAAAAGGGCACCAACCCCTCAGGTACCACCCCACAAACACACAGACAGAAACATGAACTACACTGGCCAATAACAGACTTCTTCCCCATGCATTTTTTGCTGGTGTTTCATATCACTTGGTATTTTTTACCTTCACAGTCAAAATTTTGTGTTACCTTTGCTTTAGAGCTGCACGGTGGTGGTTTTGTTTGAGCTTCTGAGGCTGCTTACGCCAATTGTCAATCAACTGTATCCCACTCACTTTGTCCATGATGCTTTTAGTTTTAGACATTGCTCATATTTTGCAAGTGAAAATATCCTACTCTTTCCTCAAAATGTGAGACAGGCTATACCTTTTAATTACTGCAACTCCTTGGAGTCCTTACTTGTTCAAATGAATTCACATCTACTATTATTTGGTCTTCATGAATAAAAGCTGATTTACATGCTATGTATCTGGTAAGTGTCCAGATCCTCCATATACAGATAATAATGATCTGGTCTAGGTTTTTACCAATGTATTTTAAAAACTCTTGGGTCCTGCAAGAATTATAGAATTTATGTTATCACTTGAGACAGCATGTCAAAGCTATACTTTACTTTAAAAAGGCTTCAGCTGAGGAACCTATCCAAATCTTTCCACAGAAGCCTTTTTAAATACAGCAAACCACTGGGGAAAAATAAAAAAACAAAAGCAAACACAAACTTCCACTACAAGCCTGTTGTCAGTGACAGGTTTAAGAACTGTGGCTGAGGTTACCTTCACAGAAGTAATTAATCAAAGGCTGTGAACAAAAAAGACCTGCTTTGGAAAACTTTCTGCCATACCAATTTTTGAATGGTATGAACACCCCAAACCAAACAAGGCTTTCCTTTGAAAACCTTCCTTCAGTTTTCCTAGAAATGAATATTACTACAGGGTTCTTCAATGCAAGGACTTCATAAAAATACTCAAATACTGCCTCAGATTCCAAAAGCAGAACTGTTATGTATGTAAGAGGCCTCATCAATAGCAGGCAAAGGTATTTAATAGGTAATTTATGCACATTCACACACTTCCACACTCATACCGGGTGAGTCTCTGGCAAGTCAGGGTTCACTGGACTTAAGTCCTGCGACGACCTCTTGGTTCCAGAGGACAGTTTTGTCGTGTCTGCCACTTCACCATTGGGCAAAATACCATCTGCAAACCAGACCCTCCTCTGCTCTCTGGGGCACAGCCCTGGGAGAGGGTAAGAAAACAATAACTGCATGTTATCGCACTGTTCCAGTGCCTGAAAGGGATAAAAATAAGTCCCTTCTCCCCATCAAATACATGGAGAATCTGTTCAGTGGAATTAAGCAGAGGTAGAGTTTGACACCAGCCAGCCTCCAGTAAGGCAAATACATGCAGAAAAATCTTCTACTTGGGACCTACCATGTTACAATTAAATCTATTAATTCATATGTAAGGAAGGGTACTTCCTCAATCATCTCTCTGTACTAAGGTAAGAATGAAGTGCATATTACAGCTAAAAGATGAAATACACTCTAAAAAAGTTTTATCATTTTGTTTAACAATTTATTTTCATTGAAGAAGGTCAGATGTTTAATAAAGTGGAACAAAGACACTACTTAGCCACTAATCATTTTTATTTACACAGAGGATGAACCTCTACTGCTCCCTTTCAACTTGCCCCTAAACAGCTACTTTTTGTTTTTACTGTAAGACTGGCAGTCGCAACACAAGCCAGAGATCTCCCAAGACACATAAAAATTATGTACTTAACAGTTACACAAAAGAGAAGGCAATGAAAAAAGCAACATCTGCATTTCATAAACAGAGATTTAGGACTGACTTGGACCTGGCACCAAAACTAGGAAGTGAAAGTAACTGTCCAGTGTCTCATTCATAGAGTTTACATTTCCCACAAAAAATAACACCAAAAAGTGTATAAAAAATATACTAAGTACAAATCCAACATGCAATAAGTGACTCTTTCCAAAGAGATTCTGGAAATGTTAGATCTATACTGTTTATAGCATCTGTACCTTCAATACCAGGTTGTTTAAGGGCTGAGATAGGCAACAGTGCAGTAGGTGAAGGGGAGCTGGCACTACCAGGTATCTGGGCTTCCTCTACAGGTGGAACAGCAGAATGTTCAGACGAGACACTGGAACTGGGAACAGGACCAGTTGGACTCATCATCCTTTCAAATGCCTGTGCTAAAAAAATGTGGTTAGTTTTTAAGATCTCTCGATTAGATTTCATTTGCAGTGTTGTACTTTGGGTGGGGGTTTTTGGCAAAAGCAGTGCACAATTTGTGGTCTGCACACTAAGACTATTGCAGGGAAGAAAATTTACATTTATCTTCTGCCTGCATATTTGCCAGATTGGTTCTCATGACAGAAACCCCCTGTACCTCCTGGTACTGCTGCAGTGCATACCTTGGTGCAAACACATAGATCACATTTATCAAGTCAAATTCCATTCAGGTGGCATATTAAAAACCTGGCATGTTTTCAAGTTGTTATTTAAATATGAAACAACAGAATCTCATTTTTTTTCTCCTGATGTTTCCATAAGCACCCATGCTTAGCTTTCAGCTAAGGAAAGGATATCTGATGGTTCAATTACTGCAGTGCTGTTATGTGACTTGTAAAAACACCAGGGCAGGAAGCTACATAAAATGGGCAAATAACATGTGAGAACAAGCAGGGACATGGCTTTTAAACACCCAGAGGGCTACTGTGGAGGGAGGATCACTTTTGCCAGAATCCCTGTCACAAATGAACCAACAGTATAGCTTCATATTTAGTCCTACAGAGTTAAAAACTACTTTTTTTTTAAATAAAAATCACCAACTTGCTACTCAAAGTTTAAAATATGAACTGAAATCCAACTAAGAGGTACAATTATTCTCTTCATCCCTCCATCTCAGCAACAGGAAAGCATACACCAATTAAAGTAATCAAGCTCCCCAAAAAGAGCAAAGGTTAAAGGGATACTTTACTAGTTACTGCAATTACTCAAAGAAAACTTTTTACCTTTATTAATGTTATCGTAACAGCCAGTACAGACTCTTGCCTCCTTCTCCATGTACTGTAGTTTGCATTTTCGTTTGCAACAGCTACCACAAAAAACCTGAACCAGAAAAGGACTGGATTAAATGTTATAGACATACTTAGTGGTCTACAATTGCACAGGAATTGGAAAACTCTTCTGAGAAATACATTTGTTTCATTCTAAACCATCTGCAACCTTATAATCAAGCCAAGAAAAAAAAAACAAACAAGAACAAAACACACAATATGTGCACAACAAAAACCAACAACACGAAGGATTCAAGTGACATTTTATTAAAATTCTTATCTAGGGTGATGAAAAGCATTTCAGGTTGCAACACCTATTCCTAAATTCACTTCTGGTTCTTCCCGTAACTATTTTACATTGAACAACAGCAACAGCAATGAGGACTGAGCCCCAGAACTGGGTCAGATTTGCTTTACTGCTTTAGGATCATGTCTGCAGCTGCACAAAATCTCTCCAGAACATGTGTTAATGAGTTTGCTATGAAATTCCAAGCTGCCTCTTCACCCTCACGGACAACAATGTAAGCCAGAGCTTCCTGAGCTACTCACCCAGGCTGGCTCAGGTGCCATGTCAGCTAAGTAGGCTCTTCTACTCTCTCAGGAAGAATAAGCATTCTTGCCTTCATGTCACTAGCTCCCTTCAGCTGGGTATTTGAAAAGAAAGCTGCTTTGAAAGAACAGAACGTGCTCTTCTACTGCAAAAGCATATACGTGTTGTCTATTTTTAAGCAGAGATGGGGAAAAAAGTATCTCATTAGCCTGGACTAACCTGCACAATCCCCTTCAAAAAATTATGTCTTTAGTAAAGCTGGGTTTTTGCAAGAGTTGACATAAATAACTAGAGCTTTTGTTGCTTTTCCCTTATGTGCTTTCAAGGGTGATCTGCAAGTTTTCAGAAGATCACACCATTTTTAGCCATAAGCAGACTCTAGAGTATCAGCCTTACAAAAGGTCTCCTGAAACCTTGATCTGACAGAACCCTTCTACCACTGACCAGTGTTCAGTAAGTGGAAAGAACATACAAAGTCTTCTCTACTCCTAATTATCTCCAGGAAAATAAAGTGGATCAACTGGAAAAAAAAAACAAAACTAAAACAGAGGTGACAGAGAAAAAAAATCAAGTTACTACAAGTGAACTCCTTTAAAGTAGGAAAGGTCACTATAAAAGCAGTAATAATTGATAGGTGCAAGAAACTATCAAGAAACTGTTTCAAGTGCTTCTGCATTAGTGCCACACATAATTTACCTCAACTGAAAATCACATGCTCAGTACAGATGTTAACAGTGTAACTGATAAGGATTAATTGCTTATCAGTCACAATCCATCTTAGGGTTTCAAATGCTAAGGCAGCACAATCCTCTGCAATGGGGATTCTTCTCATACCCTTGGTGACACTGGGACCTGCAGAGGATTGCAGGAAGATTAATCCTAATGCATCTGAAAGGTGAAGACAAGCAAAGGGACAAGGGAAAGGAGGTGAAGATGGGGCTGCTGAGTGAAGGAACTGATCCTGGTTGAGCTAGGAAGAGCACCACAACAAGAGACAAACACCTCAGTAAAGGAACTGCAAAGCTGTTTGGCCTCACAAGTGCTGCAGTTGGGAGAGAAAGTGTGGCCCACTAACCTCACATTTCCCTGCAGCACAGAGGCCAGAATCCACAAGTGTTGACATGTTCATTGGTAAAAAAAGATGTAGGATAATAGGAATGTATAAAATTGTCTTCTAGAATAGTCCACACGGGACAATTGTGAATTCCTACCAGTTTTTCCTTATGTACCAAGTGGCTGCAAAAAACAACACAAAACTGGTTCACAAGGAATGTTTGGTTTCTTCTAAGACAAAAAGTTACTATTAAAAAGACAAAAAGTCTGTCAAAAAGTTAAGCTATGCACATTCAGAAAAACTATGCCAGTGTTACAACTGCATAGCACTGCAGTATCTATAAGGTATAGATAACCTATACTGCCTTCACTTGCTCTCCTAATGAACACAGATTGTGATGCTCCCTCTAATTACACTGTTGTTCTGCCAAAAGCCCCTCAAGCTAACACACCTACAGCTGTAAACAGGGCTGTGCAATGAAGGGTCTTCCATCCCCATCTCCAAACAAGGTGCAAGAAACTTCACAGTAAAATGTAAAACAGGAACCTAAAATTGGTCAGTCTTATGACTAAAACAAAACCCACTCTGAAGAACTGAATTTTAAACCATCACAGAACATCAACAGGATATTGTGGCAGTAAGTTCAACAAGTTCTAGGTTGGCACAATGAGTTCTTCCTTATCTTGGCACTCAAGATTCAGACCTACATTTTAGTTCACACCTACTGCAATAGAAATAAACGAGTACCAAGCTTTGAACACACAGTGCCTTCGAAGAGAGGTGGGAAAAAAACCTACCAAGGCTCTCCAGATGCTTCTTAGCAACAGGGACGCAAAAAGTTAGTACTGACACTAGTTCTTCCTCTGTCTCCTCATCCCTGTATCTTACAGAGCAACACTGAACAATAAGTTCATTAGTATTGACAGTATTTCCATTTATGCAAGTGTAAGCCACAGTAGCTCACAACGGAATTCTGAATTAAGGATAAGATGTGGCATCATTTACTCACTGCAGAAGACCATAGGCTGAAAAATGTTCTACAACTACTTGCTTTTGGTGAGTCACATATTTTCCTCTGAGACGACTTCCCTGGAAAATTATACATCTAAACATGCAGGAAGACAGATTTAGGCTATAAATCCTTCACACCTGTACTGCTGTTACAGCTCCTGAACAAATGCAATCCTTCCAGGTTTGCGGACAGTGCTTTACAGATAGTATAACCACTTCCCTGAATTCTCAGCATCACCTCAATTTTTTAAAGCTTAGACACTTTAAAAGCTGAGCATAAAGCTGATTCACTATGACTACTATGAAGTAGTCCATCATCTCACCTACCTTGTTCTATACAAAACACTAGACAAGCCAGCATTGAAATTTAATTACAATTTTCACAAAAAATATAACAAGATATCGGTCTTGTTCCACAGTCTTTAAGCTTCTACGAAAGGAAAAAAAAATATTTTTGTAAATAAAATACTTTGAGCATAGAAAAACTGCATCAATCTTCTTTCCCTCCTGTGCTTTGGTTATCCCTAAATCAGAATCCATTTCCTTTTAGCAGCACAGGACCCCTCTCCCACAACTCACCTTCCCACAAGCCCGGCAGTGGTGTCGTCTCTTTGTGAACGTGAACTTCACTTGGCAGTTCATGCAGTTGGGGGCCTCTGAATCAGGGACCCACAGTGGCTGTTTCCACAACAGAGCTGCAGGTGCTTTAAGTGACTCTGTGTTTTCAGACGTCTGATTTCCTCCAGCTTCAGAGGTGCTTTCCCCAGGGTCAGAGTTCTTACCAACACTTACACTGCTGCCTGAAAGAGGAACTTCTGAGGTAACAGAACCGTGTTCCTGGTTTTCTCTTTCAAGTGCATTTGTTCCATTCGGTTGTTTCTGACCATCAGCTCCTTGGGAAAGGCCAAGCAACTGCTTTGGTCTTGCACCTTCAATAGGACCATCAGAAGCCAGAGCTTCACTGCCACTCTCAGTCACGTCCTGACCATGAGATACATTATCTTCTTCTGCAGCTTCCAAATAGTTGGCAGGAAGAGATGCTTTAACATTACTATTAATGCTCATTGTCTTCTCCAGTTTTGCTTGCATAAGTTCTTCAGTGACCCCTGTGAAATCCAGGCTGTTCACATCTGTTACATTCCTTTCATCTGCATCATTTCCTATTAAGTTACCATCATTGTCTGAAGACTTCATCACCTTGGACTGCAGATTTTGTCCATACAAGAAATCATCAAGCTCAGCGTCACTGACTAGAATATCACTTTTAATAACACTCTCCTCCACAGTAAGGTCAGCCACAACTGAGCTCATACTTTCATCATAGAAGCTGTCCACACCAACACCATTTGGCTCAACCTCAAGGTCTAGAAAAGCAGAAGCAAAAGCTTTGATTTGATGAGAGTTACCACCATCAGTTACACTCTCAGTACTGCACTGCTCTCCATCCTCACTGTTTTTCACAATACTTTTGCCGATTTCAGCTAAATATTCTTCCTGCTCATGCCAGTCAGTATTTTCACAGGATTCCCTGCCAGAGGGATCAGTTTTAGACACTCCAGAATAAACAGCTACAGTATCACTAATAACCTCTGAGATTGCATTCTGAGGTAGAGGATTAACCTTTTCTTCTGTTACAACTAATGAACCGCACATGGACACAGGGAGACATGACAGAGAGGTCTGGACATCCTCAGCTGAAATACGCAAACTGGAAACACTCCTTAGTGTCTCACTGCTGTTAAGTTCTTCACTACATACATTCTCTTCTGTGATTTTCTTTTCCAATTCTACTTCAGCTCCTGTTTGACACGAGGAGCCTGGTGCAACACAAATTCCAGGTAATGTGTGGGTTTTGTGCACGTGATGTCTCTTGGGCAGATCTGAAAGCATGGATTCAGCATTACTCCCATCTTTTGGGTCTCCCTTTCCTATGGCATTTCCTCCATGCATCTCTTCACTTACTGCAGAACATGCACTGTCATCTTGTGGTTCACAAGGCAGTTTTTCACAAGCTTTTTCATCTTTGGGACCATTTGCATTTGAATTCTGTGTTGTTACAGGGACACCTTCAGTATCAAGGTGAGCAGCTTGTTCAGGCTGATCAAGTACTTCACTGCACTTTACAGGTTCTGTCCTGTGTTGATCATCACATGAATTCGAGATCTCTCCTGTAGCGTAACTGTCTGATTTTAAAGCTAAATGATTCATCTTCTCTGTTGTAAGACACCCTGAATTTTGAAGCATTGAGTCCCTATCACTTTGCTCTGTGCTGGAAGCACCTCTGCAACCAGATGATGACACACAAATAGGAACAGGTATGCAAGACAGGCCAAAGCCTGTTGACCCTTGGCTGCACTGGAAGTCATCTGGCTGTGACTTCTGAGAACCTTGGTGAGCATGGATTAAATCAGCTGTATCATTAACAAGATCACACACAGGTATGCCACACCTTCCCAGGCTGGAAGCCTCCATTTCATTTAAAGAACCACTGTCCACAGTGGACAGAAGATCAGGTCCAGCAACACTCTGCTCCTGCGGTGGTAAGTGACAGAGCAGTACGCCCCTCGTCCCAGCATGGCTAATCAGACAGGTCTTCTCTGGGGAAGGGCAGCTGTCAGCATCCTCTGGCAGCTCTGGTGCTGGGAATGCATGCTGTAAGCACCCCAGGACTGAGGAGAGGGAACGGTGCTTTGAGTCACATCGGTTTTGAGGTGTTCTGAGGCAGTCATATTCATCTGTGTTAAGGAAGAAGAGATCAAAGCAAAGTTTGTAAGACTCCTCTCCTTCCACAGTGTACACCCTCTAGATCCCATCTTATTCATTCATACAAGCTCTCACTTAGCATATGCTATTTTCACATTCCATGGTAAAAGCCATTTGACCACTTGGAGAACAAGCCAGTGCAAGAACTAACCTGTGTTCTGCTCAAATTCATCGAGCAACTTGTCCAAGTCACACACCGCAGCTTTGAAGTAACTATCCATTCTTGTCTCAGTTCGAGTGAAGCTTTACCCGTCTTAAACCTACAAAGAAGAACAAAAGCATCTCATTCACAGCAATTTGCTGTGTACAAAGCCCAAGTGTATCAGAAGACAACTTCTATAAGGTTTTTTTTTTTATTAACACCTTCTTCTCTCTCTCCATGTAAACAAAACCTAAGTACAAACAGGGCTGCAGCCTCTATGCACTTTGAATATGCTCTACACGGTGTACCTAGCACACCATGAACAATACACCCAAAAATCCACTTTAAATCATGAAATTGAGGCTGCCTTATAAAAAACAAGTGCATCTGAAAGCATGTACTATGGCATTACAATGTCAGCAAGTTTAAAACCAGAAGGTGCATTAGGATCTTCTAGTTTGTCTCCATATACATTTTATACCACAGTTCACAGGCAAGAACCAAAATAAGCCACTATTACCCTTCAACACAACTGAACTGCATAAATAATAATAAAAATTAAAAATCCAGCACGGTAATTCAGCTTATCATTTCTATTCTACTCAAAATACAAAAACAATAAAACTTCTGAGACCCCAAGAACATAAAACTCTTTTTTTAGACTTACCAGTTCATCAGAAAGCTACTTGCTAATCAATCACATTCCCCACTGCAAAACACCTTGGTTCATTTGCTTTATGAACCTTTCCAGCCACTCAATTTTATGCCTTTTTGGTCACTCTGAATTGCTTTCTAAGTCCACATCTATTTTCATGGCTGAACACTCACACTTTAACTCCCTATAAATAAAATCAATATTTTTACACTTCCTTTGAGCAAACTGAATGGACTCAGATCCAGTTAGTCTAATGTCTGTAAACTACACCTGTGGAGGTCTCTCTACTCTGCTACGCTATTACTTTCTTCTACTTTTATCAGTCCACTCTGTCTCTGCACTGGCTAACTTCACCTCCCACCCAATTCAATGTATTTTGACCATCTAGTACTGCTGCTTCTAAAAGCTTAGAGACCAAACAAATACTCAAATCCACTCACACCACTTATGCCACACTGCAGCTACAGATTCACACTCTACACCTTAACCTCCTCTGTTGAGGTGTAAGATTTCCCTTTAGTTAATCCTTCAGATCAGGTACATTCACTTACATTAATATGGAATTATTCACCACATGTGATGTAATTAATTATTCACCACATTAATGTGCATGTCACAAGAATACTTTAGGCAACGTGTAGTTCAAATAGAGATTTGCAAGGCATAAGAAAGGTGAAACAAATCATATGCAGCAGGGCAGCACTTTGTGCCCATGCATAAACCAGAAGTGAACCATCTGAATATACCATTTTTTTGATATCCACTGGCATTATAGCAAAGGTGTTCACACTGCACCACATCCCAGGTCTCCACAGCTGTCTAGAGGGCATCAAACAGCAGCAGATATATACTTAATACCACTTCTCCTCACTCATTTGAATGCAACCCTTGCCTGAACAATCACCTCATTTCATGACCTCCTGGTAACTGGACGTGCTACAACTTGAAGTTATTTCATTTAAGAGACTTACAAGATTAACAGCTTTTGGTGATCCACTAAGAGACATCAAAGTACAGATAACAGATATCTTAATGACATCAGAATTTATAAAAAAAACCTTTCATAATTCAAAAAAATATATAGGAGAGGTAAGTAATTATTACATCAATCTTTATCGTACACTTTAAAAGACCTAGATTCATTGTTTTCCACTCTTGAATGGCACATGACAAATTCTGAATTAAGCACAAGTGCATTATTAGATTACAATGCTAAATAGGTAGATTAGGATGCATTTGTGTTGTCCAGCGTTGGCCCACTGATCTCTGAAAAAGGAAAGAACTCAAAGAACTGTAGAATTGAAATCATATGCAAATATTTTCATCTATTTAATACAGAGTAAATCACTTCTACAGACAGCTCAGGAAACTATCACATCTCAGTCTACTGACCCAATAATGTTGTTACATTTTGTTAAATCCAGTTTTGAAATAGAATAGTTCCATTTGACTTAATAAAGCATTTTGAGTAATTAACCTGACTTCGAATAACTAGCATGTTATTCCTGTGATTTTGCTACTCTTTCTTGAAGTTTTTGATAGGTTTTCAGCTTTTCTACAACACACCTACAGTAAAAAAAACCCAAAACGCACAACAAAATAAAAATCCCCTGAAACAGAGCAGACTAGATCAGCATAAAGTATTCTTTTAAGAATCGTACTCCTAACAGCAGAATTATACTTCTAATTATCAGAAATCAGGATCACCACCATTATGGTTTTAAGTAGACAGAACTGTTATCTTCCAAATGTGTTTTCTACAGCTCTGAATCCACTCACTAGACAATCTCCAAACTGGTTCACAGATCAGCATTTTTTAAAAATAAGCTCTTAAAACTTAATGCTTATAATTTTATCTGAGGCATTAAGTCCCTAACGGTGCAGGGAAACACACAAGTTCAGACTCTCACCAGCTCCATTTTATAGACTGGTTTTTTTCAAAGTAGAAGTAACTTTTAAACAAGATTTAAATCACCTTCTGTTAAAGACTACATGCTTTGAGATTAAGTTAAATATTTATATTCAAGGAGACTTGAACCTAAAACATCAGTCCATCACAAAAAGGGAAAATAATATTAAAAGCATAAAATGTACTAAAAAAAAAGCACCCTGGACGTGTCACTTGTGCAGGTAAACATTTTGTGTGTGTCTGAACAGACTTCTCTCAGGGCTCTGACACGCTCCTAACACAGCACTTCAAACTGCACACAGACCTACCCTACTGAACAAAGGCAATAATTGTGCCACATTAAAACTGTAACAGACTCCAGAGTTCAGAACCAACATTCCACTGGGGATTTCTCAACACACTCTCATTTAAAGGAGAAGATAGCACAAAGCTGCTGGGATAACAAGTGGCCAAGTTACGGGATGGATGTCAGGGGTTCCTTTTTACAGATAAAGTCTCTCTAAATGGAGGTAGTTAGCAGTTTTTAATGCTGATAACTTGTAAACCAGGACAAGTAAGTTAATTATTATCAACTAACCAGTTCAATATCTGAAGACAAGCTGCCTTTTGGAGTTTAAGAATCCCTGAGAACCACCCTCTGTAGTGTCAGCACACATGGGCACCACCAGATCTCCAGTTTGCCACAGATGATCTCCCCTGCAGAGGCCAGGCCTGCTTTTGCGTGGAACAACACAGGGTTAAACACAGGGGTAAAGCAACACAGGGTTAGAGACAGAGAAACACACACATAGGGGCACACAGGTCTGCAGAGAGCTCACCACAGGAACCATCTCAATTCTGGTCGCCAGAGAAGTCTTTTCACTCACTGCTAAGTCATGTTACTTCAGCTCTATTGCTGTGTTTAATCATTACACTTAGCCTGAGCAGGAAGCTGTATTAAAGCTGTTATCCTCAGGACTGAAGTGGATTTTTCCAGCAACTACCACAACCACAACAAAGCCTCTGGTATAAACACAACCACCAAGTTCACAGTGCTCCAGGAGGGAGGAGCTCATGGAGCACAGGGTGCCTCTTCTCCCACCTTCAGGATATTTAATGACTTTTTCCTTCTCAGCCCCCTCCCAAACCCCAACACCTCAACCCACCCATAGGCTTGAGGCCCTACAGAAAAAAACATTTAAGCTTACAACCGCACATGGAGCTCACCAATAATCAACCTGACAGAGAAGTTCAGCACAACTGAATACACACTGTGTGGAAAACGCAAATAAAAATTAAATTATTCTTGCTGAGCAAGATAATTTACTATCCATCCCAAAAGCTCCAGCTGCTGCTGCCACAGCAAAATTATGAGCTGAATCAGGGGGTGAAGACAAAAGTTGCAGAACTTTTCGGACACATAAGGAAATAAATACATAGCACACTACAAAAAACTGCCGTGCGTGAAGAGCAACGTTCTGTTAGTTCAACACAGACTTCTCAGAAGGACAGAACTTCTTCAGCACCACTGTGACAGCTCTATCCCAACATCACCAGCAACTCCTGGGGACTCTCATTTCCACCCAAAGAAATTTGCACCCCTGAACTGAAAACAGCATCACTCATACCACACAGAGAATCACAGATTCCAGAACAGCCGGGTTTGGAAGGAACCTCTGGAGATACTTGTCCAACCGCAGCCCAGGCAGGGTCTCCTGGAGCAGGTGACACAGGGATGTGTCCAGGTGGGTCTGGGATGTCTCCAAATAGGGGGACTCTGCACCCTCCCTGGGCAGCTGTTCCAGGCTCTGCCACCTCCATGGAAAGAAGTTCTGCCTCAGGTTGAGGGGGAACTTGTGTTTCAGTTTATGGCCTTTGTTCCTTGTCCTGTCGCTGGGCACCATTGAACAGAGTCTGGGACCATTCTCTGACATCCCGTGGGGATATCAGTGTGGATTGATGGGATTTCCTCTCAGTCTTCTCCTTTCCATACTAACTAGGCCCAGCTCCTGCACTCTCTGCTCACCAGAGAGATGCTCCAGATCCCTCATCACCTCTGTGGCCTCTGTCAGACCCTCTCTGGCAGCTCCTTGTCTTTCTTATCCTGAGGAGCCCAGACCTGGACACAGCATAGTGGGTCCAGGAAGCAGTTATGAACTGTCAGCAGTGCTCCAGTGCCACCAGCAGCAGCCAGTCCCACCAGTGAGGAACCCACAGGCTCAGCTGGGCAGACACAGCCCCCACACACTGCCCAGGGCACCATCCCCACCACCTGCAAGTTATTATCTCATAGTTATTGTGAGCACCTATTACTCAGCCTTAGAAAATGAGCCATGAGAATGGGATTGCACCAAGCCTGGCACGTTCCCTCAGCATTCCCATCTCCTGTGATTTACATTGTTAATGAGCAGATGTGCATGAGACAGTCCCGGCACTAAGCTGGGTGTTCTTGCTGGACACAGACCCTGCCCAGAGCCCACTGGCGGTCAACGCCCTGCAGGGCCAGCTCCATGGAAATACAGAATGTTTGGCAACCTTTTACTGCCTGGAAGTGCAGGGGTAAGATTGCCCATTACACTTTATATACTCCATATAATCATCTCTTTCTCTTATACTCTATATACCATATAACTCAACCTACCCTATAAATACTCTCTATATATTATACTCTATCTACCCTGTACATACCCTACATAATACTGTCTGTACATATATTGTACTCTACTCACCGTATATAATAGCCTCTATATTATACACTACATACCCTACATAACACTCTCTCTATATATTATACTCTATATACGTATATATACTCTATATACCTTATGTATAAACAAGCGGAACAGCAGTAAGCAAAAACACCACTGATACGCTCAAACCTCCGGGGGCAGTTAACCCGCTGAAGCAGCCTCAGATCGCACCGCGTCCCTCCTCACCGGCGGCTCAGGGCTGTGTCCCCTCAGGGCTGTGTCCCCTCAGGGTTTGTCCCCTCAGGGCCGCCCCGGCCCCGCCGGCGGCTCCGGCCCTGCTCCGCGACCGCTGCGCATGCGCGGACACGAAAGGCATGACGTCACCGTGCCCAGCCGTGCCCACCCCGCGCCTGCGCAGCGGCGCCGCTGCAAGCCACACCGCTGGGGGCGGAGCCGAAGGGAGGGGGCGTGGCCAGCGATATGAGTGACAGCATGGGGGCGGAGCCTGAGGGAGGGGGCGGGGCTCGCCCTGTGATTGACGGGCGCAGCTCAGTCCTGCGCGCCCGCTCCCACACGAACCGCCAGGGGGCGCCAGCCCGCGAAGTGGCCACACCCCCGGTCCGTGCGGTGACATCACCCCTGTCCCGTCAGCCCCGCGTTATCGTGACGTTACACGCCCCCTCACCTCGCGGTGACGTCACTCCCGCGCCGTCAGCCGCCTGCCGGTTCTCGTGACGTCACACACACCCCGCCCGCGGTGACGTGATATGACATCATAGAGTTAGAAACGATTAACAATTTGCCCAGAGTTACAGGGAATGAGAGGGGGTTGATGCGCCAGGATCCTGCCTGATTGCTGCAAAATGTGGAATGTGCCAAAGTTTTCCTAAGAAAGGATGTTCTGTGGTTGATCTTTGGAACTTTCAAGCCCAAGAAGCAAGAGAGGCGGTGAAACTTGTTGCCCTTGTTGCCCTTGTTAAGGTTTAGGGCTGGATGTGTCTCAGTGATGTCAGCCCTGAGTGAGGGTAACAAGGCTTGGGGAAAGGATTTCCACTGAGAGTGGGCACAAGGAATGCAGTATTTATGGGCCACAAGGACAAAGGAAGGAACTAATAAAGGCAGCTCAGGACCTGGGCTGAATCAGCTCCCACTGGACACAGGATGATTCCAACAGGGGCAGGGTGTGATCACTGAACCCAGAAACCCCCCAACCCAAAGGAAGAGAATGACTGAGCATGGGATCACTTAGCATGAGAAGTGATAGAATATAAACCCAACAGAATATAAAATATATATACAAAGAAAGAGTGATTGGGCATTGGAATGGGCTGCACAGAGAGCTGATGGGGTCACCATCTCCGGAGGTGTTTAAGAAGAGACTGGATGTGGCACTCAGTGCTATGGTCTGTTGACAAGGTGGTGTTGGGTCATAGGTTGGACTTCTTGATCTCAGAGGTCTTTTCCAACTTAATTGAGTCTGTGATTCTGTAATTAAAAAAAGAACTATGTAACTTGTAGCCAATTGACATTAACACCTTTGTTTGCTGAAGTATATAAACAGTGAAAGCTTTTGACAGTAGGTGAGCTGGATTTGTGGAAACACCCACCTTCCACCCTGCACAGAATAAACAATGTCTCATTTCTAAACCTGACTGTCTGTATTTAGGCACAATTGTCCCTCTCGCTCTGTCAGCCCCCCTGGTCCTTTTGACAGCACATCCCCACCCCACTCTCGCTCTGTCACCCTGTGGGGCCAGGGAAGGGCAGGGGAAGGCTCAGACAGCCCACAGATGTTCCATCCAGTTTTGAATCACTATTAAATTGATCAGCCCTGCCCCTCTCAGCACAGCGTTGGTCATTGGGCCCATCACAGCAGTGATGCAATCACAGCTTCTGGTGTTTCCACAAAGTGTTTCTTTTTTACAAAATCCACCTGCTCCCAAGTGTGGCTGCACGGTCCCACCATCCCCCCGGGACCACCTGAGGGCCAGGACAACTTTCGCAGGGTTTTTGCTGGATTTCCATGTGTTTCCATGCTGGGAACTGAGGGGACACTGTTCTGGGGAGGGGGACTGTTGCAGCAAGTGTGAGCAGGGCCTGACAGCCCCTTCCCTTCATCCTGTCCCAAAACATCCTCCTTCGCCTCCCGTTGGCATGGGCCAACATGTAGCTGACCTTCCTCTGGTGGGCCAGGGACAACTCCTTGTCATTTACCTGGGGGTTGTTTGACACAGAAAGGAGAGAAAGACGTTCATCAGCTCAGAACAAGGCACTGTTTGTAAACCGATGGCTGCATGTGCTGCCCCAAGGGTTTGTGATGAACAAAATACTGACCAAATATATCAACATCTTCAGAATCTTGAGGGGATTGTCCAGCTCCTCGACCCTCCTGCAGGCCCCACCCTATGAGAGCAAGCTGGATAGCTTTTGCCCCAAATTGTTCTCCTTCCCTTGTAACTTGACATGCTCCAAGGAAAACAAAAGTACAACTGTGAAATTCATGGTAATTAGTTTTTAAACAGTAAGTAGCCTGAAAAAAACAAAGATTCTCTGACACAGGTTATTTGTAAGATTTCTAAAAATATTGAAATACGTTAAAAATATGGGACATATGCATCGGGTTACAGAGCTTGAAAGCAATGATGTTGCTATAGCAGAAGTCAGGGTGTTTGCTCTTGTAGTACCACATCCCAAGAGTGATCAAGGAACCTGGGGGACCCACCAAACTTCTAATCCTGGCAGCTGCAGGTCAATTACCAACACAAATATATTCTGATGTCCCATTCCTAAATTCTGTGATGGTTTTGACCAGGACATAAGAACTTAAATACTTTTCTTTATCCCTTTTTTTTAAAGAATAAAAGGATTATTACAATTTGTCCAATTTTACAGATTCTAATTCTTCCTCTTTTACAGAGGGCTTTGTAACTCTGTTACATATTAAGTGTCAGAATAATAATAAAAAGCAAAATAAAAAACTAGACATGTTTTTTTAAAAAATCCAAAACAACGACAAAACCCCCAATCAACAACAACAAAAAAACTCACCGAAAAAATTCCCCACAAACCTTAAAGTTCATCCAGTCCCACCCCCTTCCACTAGACCAGGCTTCTCAATGCCTCATCCAGGCTAAAAAATCCTAGTAACTATATATTTATATATATTTTATATATTTTTGCATTTCTCCTCCTTCCCTAATTCTTCCATAGAGCTAATTTGCAAAGAAAAACACCCAGTACATAAGCTGCTGATGACATGTAAAATGGCCAGTTCTTGTCTTTTCTCTGCTGTTGTTATAACAAATGTCTTTAATATCTGGAATATTATTGTCATCCCATGTAACAGCTTATTTCTTCCAGCATGTTTTCAGTCAAGTGGTAGAGTTCATGCATGTATAATTTAAAAAAGGGTGCAGTAAAGGCCTGGACTGGGTACTCCAGTGTCCTACAGGACCTGTATGTTCCATTTATACACACACACACTCTGCATTTCACATGTGAAACTCATGGTAGAAATTCCTCAATTACAAAACACATTGTTTAATATTACACTGTGTATTCACAGCTTTGACGTAGCTTGTTTCTTGACTCTTCATAAACCCCAGTCAGCAGCTGAGCCACAGCCACACATTTCACACAGTAAGAAGGTGCTCAAGCCACATGCTCCCTCCTTTTCCAGACAACTCCCCCAGACTCTCAGCTTGCCCAGGTACCAGTGCCCCTCAGACACCTCCAGTTCTCAAATTTAGTTTCCTTCTTCATCTTTATCCCCTCTGCAAGTCTCAGGGCCTAGTCCTTCCTCTGCATCAGCTGCTGCTCAAAGGCAATTCTGAAGGCGTCTGCCATAAGAAACGCTTCATCCTTACTTGTCTTCAGATTTTCAATCTGGTTTTAATTCAGGGAAAATTTAAAGTACTTTGAGCAACTTGGAAGCAAAAGGAGATTTAAATGTATATCAAGACACAGACAGATTGTAAAATAAATATAATCAAGGAAGTAGTAGGAACCAGATGAAGAGTTTTTCTGACATGTTTAGAAAATATATTTTGACATGTGTATTAAGTTCTTACTGTACATATGCACAAACCACTGACCATCAACACATACAATCCTCTCTGTGTATTTATCTCTGTTCCTCTCTGCACATGCAGAGGAGATTGAGGGGGAAAAAGGAGCAAAGAGAATAGAACCTATGTTTGGGATAAGAACTTTGGTACAAAAGGAACAGGACAGTCCTTATTTTCAAAACTAGTAAGTCAACTGGAACTTCTGCAGCAGGATCACAAGAATGGTTTCCACATTTCCAGAGTCAAATACAAATTAAAAGGAAAATTCTAAATTCACAGAATTTCACTAATTTTTCTTTAAAAATTAAGAGCTTGAAAGTCATGTTCTGAATTTAAGCCTGAGATAAATATATATTTTCCAGCAAGATCAGCTTCCTGACATAGCTGTGGGTGCTGATACCAAGGGAGGGCGGGAATGCACTGCCAGGAAGGAAGGAAAAGGGTCAGGGCAGTCCACACACACAGTAGATACATTTATGGAGTGCATACATTTAGGGTGTGTTTTCCTTTTATAAAAAATATGTAAGGAAAAAGAATTCAAAAGATAATTTTTTTTCTTTTTTTTTTTTTTCCTTACTAGTAAAGCCGAATAAACATAATTACAATTTTTCTACCAGCAAAAGTTAGAGCATTACAAGCTGTGCTGGGCTGACCTTGGCTGGATGCCAGGTGTCCACCCAGCCACTCTATCGCTCCCCTTCCCAGCCAGACAGGGGAGAGAGTAAGGTGGAAAAATAACTTGTAGGTTGGGATAAGGCAGTTTATTTAAAGCAAAAAGTAAAGCAGAAGCTTGTGCACACAAAAGCAAAGCAAAGCAAAAGATAGCAGGGTTTATTCTCTACTTCCCACGATCAGTGATGGTCGGCCACTCCCAAGAAGCAGGGCTTCAGCAAGCATGAGGGTTCCTCAGCAGGCAGCCATTAGACAATGAAT
>JAWWLV010000100.1:8173612-8200230 GCA_035041135.1 Platyrinchus mystaceus | reverse complement strand
CGGGGGGGGGTCGGGCTCTGCTCCCAGGGAACAGGGACAGGAGGAGAGGGAACGGCCTCAGGCTGTGCCAGGGGAGGATGGATTGGATATTATAGGAGATTTCTTCCTGGAGAGGGTGATCAGGCAGTGGAAGAGGCTGCCCAGGGCAGTGATTGAGTCCCCTTGGCTGGAAGGGTTCCAAAAACACGTGGATATGACGTGTGGATGGGGTTTAGTGGTGCTGCTGCACTGATGATCTCGGGGGTCTTTTCCAACCTAAACCATCCTGTGTGTTTGTCAAGGATGTACATGAGTTTCTCTTCCTTTCCTCCTGAAGTTCCCATCTTTTCCATTCTCTTTCTGGAGGTGTGAGGTTTTAGTTTTGGGGGCTTTCCTTCAGGGCTTTGTTTTTGTGCTGTCTTTGTTTGTTTGACAGTTTTCTCTTTGTCTCCTCCACAGACTTTTCCTGACCTTTTCCAATTCAGCCTTATCTTGTCCCTTCAATCCTCAGCCTCTTCTCTCTGTGCTGTTTCTTTGCAATCCAGCAGGCCATTTCTCCTGTATAGCTTGAAGAGGTGTAGGGGGGTGGTAAATACCACTTTTTAAGTTCTCATGCCCTGGAAGGAAAGAAGCTCTGAAAATAGTCATAGAATCACTGGTTCTGTGATCATTAAAGTATAGTTTTGTTGAGTGGAATATAGATAAGTCCTGATATGTAGATCAGAAGCATTACATACTGTTTGGGGTTTTTTTATCAAAAAAGGTCTTTGCCTCAGATTTTATTATTTGCAAACTAGTTCTGTCTCAAGATGAGTGTTTGTCTTAGAGTTTGTCCAAATTAATAAACTTACTCGACATCAGAGCTGATAAAGTTTCCTCTCCAAGGCATAAAATGCTCCCATCAATTCCCAACTTCAATTTAAATGACAGGGTACAAATAAAACAAGAATAAAGTGGAATTTCTTTCATATTTCCCATCAATAACATTTGTCAGGGCCTGGCGTGCTCAGGACACAAAGATACTTGTGCAGGCAATGGAAATGTTACAATTATTGCTTAGGGATGAATTATATGTGTAAGAACTATTTCAGGGGCCCTAAGAAAACTATAAATTGCTGCTGTTGATCTTTTGTTTGAGTTATGTTTCTTATAAAAGAGAATTAAACAGGGTTTGCTTCAGTAATGAATGGGAAATGCCCAATTTGGGGCTGGGCTGGCTTTTCCCTGGGTGAATGTCCAAGAGTAGCTTCAGGACTCCTTTCCAAACCCTGCTTGACAAATCTGCAGAAGAAATGTCTCATTTTAAACCAGCCAGAGCAGTTTTTTAGCCTTGCTGTGTTTCCATGGGGAGCATCCATTCGATGGATACACAAAACCAGGTTGTGGATTACGTGTCTCTCATTACTTTGGGGAACCACTTGAGTTTCTTTAAAGACTTTTAGTGGTATTCAAGCATGTGTGAAGAGCTTTTTTTTTGCTGTTTCACTATCTTTGAGCATCCTCTGAAAAACTCTGCAACTTTTCATGATTCTTTAAGAATTTTGTGAAAGTCTTTGTTTTCTGAGCCTGCAAGAAAGATGGAGAGAGACTGTTTATAGGGGCCTGGAGGGACAGGACAAGGGGGAATGGCTTCCCACTGCCAGAGGGCAGAGTTGGATGGGTTAGTGGGAAAAAACTGTTCCCTGGGAGGGTGGGGAGGCCCTGGCACAGGTTGCTCAGACCAGCTGTGACTGCTCCATCCCTGGAAGTGTCCAAGGCCAGGTTGGACGGGGCTGATTTGCTTCAACCCTCTTTTCTTGGAGCATCATCTTTTTCTCCGTTTGTTCCCCCCAAGCTTTGCAAGGCAAAATCTGCTTCCTGCTGCTGGGAATTCTAAGCCCTGAGTTCATTTTGCTCTGCCACGTGCAGGTGACCTTGCAGAGGTACAAAGAGCAGAGCCAGAGTGGACAGTGGGGGGGTGGGATGCAGGTCCCAGGTGTGGTACAGCACTGGAAGTGTGAGAACCAGTGACCCATTCACTCCCTCCCTGTGGTCCTTCCCACCTGTTGCCTAGTGCCAAACATCTCCTTGGCTGCTGGAAGAAGGTGACTTTCTCCATTATTCCCAGGATGGATGATCATGTTGTTAGCAACACCGCTCCGTTCTGCAGTTCTGAATAAGCCTCTGTAATTAATTCCACTTGTCTAATAAAGGCTATTTCAGAGCAGGGCTGAGGCTGTGGTTTGCACAGAGCTCAGGCAAATCTTTGGAGCCATCTAATGGGGATATAAAAATGCTGGATTTAGTTAATAACCTTGGATTGTAGCAGTTTGTGATGTCAGTGGCAGAACTGCTGCTCTGTGCATCCCACAGACACACAGGTAGCCGGGGGACTCCCATTTCGTGGGAAAGGTTGGCATTTCAACCTTTCAACAGAAGTTTCCTGTATTCAGGTGAAAAAGCAAGATTTTTGAGTGTTCCCATGTTCTTTCTCAGTTCAGAGTCTGTTTTTGCTGATCTAAAAGAAGGGAACCCAGAGGCACTGCTGCTCACCCAGAGTTTGCTTTGAGTGCTCCTCGTGAATTCATCCACTTTTGATCATTTGCTAAATTGGGGCTAATAAAAAAGGTAGATTATTTGAAATGTTCATCTGATTACAATGAATTCTGAATTCACTGAATTCATCCACATCTGGTAGGTTTCTAAACTGTGACTAATATAAAAATAAGGGATTATTTGAAGTGTTGGTCTTATCACAGGATCTTATTTTAGTACCCCTGCAAGTTTAGGAAGAAGAGCATTTTGTAAGATTTTGGGAACTTTTCTTTTTTGGCATCTCAATGAAGTATTTTTTTTCCCTTGCAAAATATTATTTCTTCACAAAAATCTTGCCTCTTAAATTCATCAGTGGAAATTTAAGTATGATTTGAGACTCAGTGACAAGAGGAGCAGTGGCCTGGCTGTGTTGGCTGGCAGGTAAAGGTGCTTAAGATGAGTAAAGTATTGCCATCAATGTGAAAAATACTAAAAATTCTTATCTAAGAGTTGGGAAACAATTCCAGATATCTCTTCTCCTCCCTCCCTGTCTCTCTTCTTGTGAAATCCTCACAGGAGAGAAGACAGGCTGGGGATGCTCAGCCACAGCCCCTTAAAATTACCTTGAATGAAAGGAAATATTTTTTATTAAATGTGGGACTGTTTGTTACCCTGAGCTCTGTGGAATCAAGTTATCCTTGGAAAATTCCATTGACATTCAGCGTGCATTGCACATCAAAGCAAACATTCTGGAGTGTGGATTGTGGTGACAACGATGCATAAAGTGCATTTTCCTTATCGAAACTGAATGTGGGAATGGCACTTTCCGAAACAATTAGCAAATAAGTGAGCCTGAGCAAACAGAAGCAGCCAGCCTGAAAGGATCCCGGTGTTTGCTTGGTTCCAAATGCTCTGCATTCATTACTTTGGAAGCAGTAAGTGGTTGTTTTGTGGTGCTCAGGGGAGTTCGTGGGACACCAAACACACCAGCAGATTTAGAGCTGTGAGAAGAGGCAGCTCCTTCCAACTTCCCTGCTTTCCAGGGCTGAGCATTTTCAAATAGAAAAGAGGTATCTGATTGTCCTTTGTTTAATATATTATTCAATCTCAAGCCTTTTTTTTTTGTCTGATAAGAATAGAAAGATTAAAAGAAACTCTTCAAATTGATGCTGCTTCCTCTCTCACAGATTGATAATCTGTTTACCTGTGATTCTGCACTGGTCAGGTCTAATAAATAACACTAAGGTTTTCACCTGGGAAACTGTAAAATATACATATTGTATGTTATTTTTTCTCCTTAGACCTCAACTGCTACTGTCAATATAGTGGTGACAGATGTGAATGACAACGGACCAGTTTTTGACATGTTTCTACCCAAAAACTTCTCTGTGCAGGAAGAGGAAGCCAATGCTTTTGTTGGTCAAGTAAGGGTAAGTCATTAAAATTGTTTATTTTGTTACCCAAACTGTCCAGACAATTGGGAAAGAGCACGAAATAATTGTGCCTTAGACAAAATCCCACCAAAATATCTTAGGTTTAACTACAAACTGTCTATTGTCAGATGTATTTTTGATAACAAAGTCGTGTTTTGAGCTTTAAAATACAGAATTGTGCTTTAAAATATGGGATTGATTGTTTTCTTTGCTATGTGTAATAACTGAAAACACTCTTTCATGTAAAAATAACACATTAAAACTTGGGGTTTTTTTAAGAAATGCCACTGTATAAACTTGCTTCTCACAGATTTCCGGTGTTAAAACAGTGCTGCCACATTTTTAAACTCTTACTGATTTCTTTGTAAATCATTTCCTGCCATACTGAACAAGTGACATCCAGCTATGGGCAAGTGTCACACATAGAGAACATTTTAAGGCCATTCAGGGGAAAACCAGTTAAAACCCTGACTGAAATAATTGATTACCTGCCATAAAAATAGATGTTTCTTGGGGGTGTTGCTAATTTGGGGGATTTGAAGCTGTGTTGGTTTTTCTTCCCCCCAGTAGCAACCACATAAATAGAAAATGGGAGCTCCTTAACTCGTGCCTTTGGGAAGAACAGGACATTTTGAGTACCATGGGAACCATCTTGGATAGCACATGACCATAATAAGCATGGGTTTTTCCCCCAGTTTGTATTAATTAATAAGGCATCAGAGACTGGTTTGAAGCCTTGGACATGGAGAATTTAGGATCCCTCACTGCAATTAAATCAGGTTTCACAAATTGTTGTTACTGCTTCGGTTTTTGGCACTGTCCTCACGTGTGGTGGTTCGGTGTGAGGATCATCAGCTGCCTGAGCTCGTTGTCAGAGTCCCAGACAGGGTTGGGTCGGGAGGGACCTCAAAGCCCACCCCATCCCACCCCTGCCATGGGCAGGGACACCTTCCACCAGCCCAGGCTGCTCCAAGCCCCGTCCAGCCTGGCCTTGGACACTTCCAGGGATCCAGGGGCAGCCACAGCTTCTCTGGGCAACCTGTGCCAGGGCCTCCCCACCCTCCCAGGGAACAATTCCAACCCTGCCCTCTGGCAGTGGGAAGCTATTTCTCTTTATCCTTCATTCCACCCCTTCTCCCACGTCCTTCTCCAGCATTTTTGGAGCCCCTTTAGGCCCTGGAAGGGGCTCTGAGGTGTTCCCAAAGCCTTCTCTTCTCCAGGCAGAACAACCCCAGCTCTCCCATCACAGGCAGAGAGTTGCACAGAGCACAGAATCCTCCGTGCTCTGGTGACTCCTCTGTTTTCCAGCACCTTCCTTGGCCAGGTCCCCCACGTTGACGTAGCTCAGCCCTGCTCTGGATGCCAGTTCCTTCCCCAGTGTGGTTTTCCCAACGCCAGGAGTGCCTGGAGACCAACACCACACGGCAGGGTGAGGGAGGGGGTGCAGCTCCCCCCAAACACCCTCCCAGCAGGGGAACTGGGGCGTTTGGCCAGCGGACGTCGGGGGGTTCCTGTGAGGGAAAAGGGCCCAAAGCTGCACCCCAAAGAGAACCAGGGAGGGCAATGCTGGGGAAGGAAACGGGAAACCAGGGGGCGGAAAACCCCACTGTGAGCAGGAACGTCACCCACGGGGCGGGGGGGGGCAGAGAAAACCCTGGGATGGGATGGGATGGGATGGGATGGGATGGGATGGGATGGGATGGGACGGGACAGGACAGCACGGGAGCGTCCCGAGTTCTCGGCAGGTGTGACACCCCAAATCCTCCCAGGTCGGGACCCCACACCCCAAATCACCCCGACTGGGACCCCAGACCCCAAACCAAGCCAGGTTTGGACCCCACACCCCAAATCACCCCAGGCTGAGCCCCAGACCCCAAACCACCCCGGGACGAGCCCCCAGACCCCCCTAGGCCGTGCTGGGGCCGCGGTCTGACACCCCGGGCCAGCCCCGGCCGAGCCCCCCGAGCCCCCAGACCCCCCTAGGCCGTGTTGGGGCCGCGGTCTGACACCCCGGGCCAGCCCAGCCGCGCCCCCCGCGCCCACCGGTGATCAGCACGTTCGGCCGCCTCATGGCGATCCGGGGGCCTCCGCCGCCGCCGGCGCGCGCCGATGGCGTCACCGCGCGGGCGGGCACGGCGCGGGCAGCCCGGCGACGCCCGCAGGAGAAGGACCCCGCGGGGCCTACGGGTGAGGGCACCGGGACCGGGACCGGGGAGACGGGACGGACGGGACGGGACGGGGACACCGAGAGACCCCCGGGACGGAACGGGGACATCGGGGACACCGAGAGAGCCCCCAGACTCGGAGTGCACCCAGGATGTCCGGCAGCGGCCCGGGACGGCCGGCGGAGGTGGGTCCGGGGCCGGGGCCGGGTCTGAGACCCCCAAACCCCGCAGGACCCCCTGGCTTCCCAAACCCCTTCCCCCAGAGCAGCCTGGGGGCGGCTGGATCCACTCCCAGCCCCAGCCCCAGTCAGTGGTTCAAGTCTGAGGTGTTGTACGGCTGTCACTGCACAGCTCTGTCCCGTGGGATTGAGGGCAGCAAACCATGCATTATCAAATATATATCAAATATAAGTACGATTGGACAAAGAGATCTTGATCAGAACTATCCACTACACAGTATAGGAGCTGTAACAACTGTTATAATAGAGTGCACTAGGAAGCAGCTTTGGAGAAGTTCTCAATGGTGTCACTTGTTTGTCCCTTTGCCCAGGGATTGTCCCAGCTCTGCTGCATCTTCCCCTCCCTCTCAGGATGTTTCCCTTTGGGATTGATGTCTCGGGCTGTTTTCAGCTCTGTTCAACCCAAAAGCAGCCTGAGCCCCCTTCTTCATTCCCCACTGGGGGCTTTGCAAACAGGGCCTTGTTGGAGTTGTTTTGCCCATTCCAGGCAGAGCATCCTGGCATGCCTGGCTCTCAGACACTGCTGTGTTGGTTGATGAGATGTGTAAAGTGTGTTTTCCCAGCCCTTTTTGGGGACTCTGGGGGCTCTGTTGCCATCCAGCCTGTCTCAGCCCTGCACTGAGGGGCTGCCAGTGACCTCTGTGATGGTATCTGGGGCCTTTGAGAAGTTCTCTGGAGTGTAAGTTTGCACCCCTGTTCCATCTGGGAGCTCCTCCACCCCAAAATTCGGTGCTGAATGGTTCCTTGTTGCTGTCTCAGGCTCTGGTGCAGTCACAGCTCAGCCCAAGCTGCCCCATGCAGCAAACAGGAAACAATCCCTGATTTTGTTGTGCTGCCTCAATAACTGTTCTCTGCCATCTGCTTCCAGCTTTGAATCACAAATGCCTGCCTTGTAAGTGTTGAAGAAGAGGGGAAAAAATTGCCACATACTGAAAACATGAACATGACCTTAATGTAAACATACATTAGCAGCTGATGCTGCTTCTTCATTCTTATCCCTGATTTAATTTTACTTCTTTAGTTTGGTATGTTTGTGGAGCTTTCTACTTGTTCTGACTTGACAATTTACTGCAAAATACTCTTGGCACAACATGTGAGGGGAGGCTTTTTTTTAATACTGAAGAATCTCAGAATCCCAGAATGGTTTGGGTTTGAAGGGCCTTAAAGCCCATCCACTCCCATCCCCTGCCATGAGCAGGGACACCTTCCACTCTCCCAGGTTGCTCCAAGCCCTGTCCAAGCTGGCCTTGGACACTTGCAGGGATGGACAAGTGTACACTGGATGAAAAGCTGCCATTTTCTAGGGACAGCTGTGCCCAGACAAGGGGAAGAGGTGCTGCTTCAATCCCACAGTGTTTGTGTTCTCCAGGTGGCAGACTGGCTGGCGCATCCCTTCGATGACTTCTTTGGGAGCACCAGTGTTCCTGGGAAGGCCCTGGGAGGCGGCGCTGGGAGAGGCCGGAGGCAGCAGCAGAAGGACCCGAGTTCTGTGCCAGAAAACAGCAAAGCCAGGGTTCCTCCCAGGAAAAGGGCAAAGCCCTCTGTGGTGGATCTGCCTTGTCACAAGTCCAGGCAGAGCTGGAGCCAATCCCAGGATGAGCTGCCATGGGTGGACAGATACAAACCTGAGACTCAGGTGGGACTTATTCTGAGTGCTAACGTAGTAGTAACATTATAGTAACATGCTGTGTTTCTGTCCATAATTTGTGTTGGTCAGGCTCCCAGAATATCGTATTTTGCTACGGCAAAAAGGAGCTGGTCTGGTTTGTTTACTACCAGGAGCTCTTTATGTATAGGAGACACATTTCCCTCAGGCCTCCTGAGGAGGTAAAGCTGCTGATGAGATGTTGTTCCCTGTCAGTCCACATGTAAACTTCTGAACCTGTTACTGAGTTCCAGCCACATCCATCTGCTCCAAGCACTGGGAAAACCCAGCTGCCTGGGATTTGCAAAGCTTACAGAAACCTGTGCAGTATTAGAGTAAAAGGACCAAAATGCACTGGCTCCAGCAGTAGCTATGAAGCATAATGACACCAACAGGCAAGGTTGCACTGTTGTTACTTTGAGAGTAATTAACAGCTCCTTATTTCCCATCTGCAAACAATGGAAAACAGGTTGTTGGAGGAAACAGGTTGATGTGATCATCCTTAGCTATGGCACTTGCAGAGCATAAATGTAACTGGAACACACACCAGCATGTCTGTTAATATTTCAGTCAGTATGTATTTTATCCTTGAATCTCATCTTTAGAAACCAAGAGGTGAATATATGAATTTCACATTTTTTAACCTTGTTTCAGAATGACCTTGCTGTGCAAAAGAAGAAAATTGAAGAAGTTGAGACCTGGTTAAAAACGCACATATTTCAGAGGCAGCCAAAGCAGGTAAATGTGCTAAAATGAGCGGCCAGAGGAATGAAACCATACAAATGAGCTGGATACATTTCTAAGTTCAGAGAAAAACCTCAGCTGAGAGGTGGTGATTGTGCATCATTGTAAGAAATCTGTTAAGAACATAGATCAGAGCTTGTACTTTTGTTTTGGGCCTGTGCTGGTAAGAGGTGCATTCTGATTTTGGTCAGAAATATTTTCTGGCATCCAGTCATAAATCAAAACTCTTCAATGTGCCTGAAACCTCAGGGTAGTTTTTAGGTCTCTTGGCAAATGTCCAGTTGTGCTGGGTTGGTGTACCAGGATGTTTTTAGTTTGGATGGGTAGGAGCTGTTCTTGTACAGGGCATAATTGCCAGTCTTGACCAACTAACCGGGGCCTTTCAGAACAGAACAGGGCTCTCAGAGTCCTGGCCTGGCTCTCTCTGTCTGAGTACTCAGCAGGTAAATCAACAGCACAAAATATGTGACTTAGGTTTCACTGGGAAGGAGGATCATTGCCAGAGAAACGGAGACATTCAACCAATATTCATCTCCAGCCAGCTGTCATTACTTATTGATCACACTTGGAATTATTTCTGTCCCTCTGTGTCAGGGTGGCTCTGTTTTGTTGCTGACTGGTCCCCCTGGCTGCGGAAAAACTGCAACTCTGCAAATTCTGGCCAAAGATCTTGGCCTTCAGGTGCAAGAATGGATCAATCCCCTGTCTTTAGACTTTACAAAGGAAGAGTTAAGAAACATGTTTGCCCATGGTAAGTATTTTGGGTTTTTTCTCTTTTTTTTTTCTGTTCCAGTTACTTCTATAGTTTTCATATATGCTGTATTTTTGCTTATTTTGTGTCTGTCACATATGAAATCAGATCCACATCTGTGTAAATCCATTCCCTAGTGTATAATAAAAATCTTTGTATTGCTTTTCTCTGGAAAGGGATTTAGGTTTTTTACAGTGTTTACTCCAAAATAACTGACAATTCAGATCAGTACAGAAAGCTCAGTAATAGCCTGGATATCACTTGAACCAGGTAAATGTTTTTATTGGGGTCCTCACTTAAATTATACCCTTTAAAATTTCTCTTGTACTTGTTTGCCAAAGGGCTTCTTCAGTGGTGTTGTCAGAAAGTAGTGTGGGTGGGTATTAGTTCTTGTGGGTATTTTATTCTACTTGGTATAATATAGAATACATACTTTTAATTAGTTTTCTCTTTCAGACTCCAATTTTCATATGTTTCCGAGCCAGGCCCAAGCAGCTCTCTTTCAAGATTTTCTATTAAGAGCAAATAAGTATAACAAACTTCAGATGCTTGGGGAGTCCTCAGAAAGTGATAAAAAGCTTATTCTTGTTGAAGTAAGTGAAAACTTGTGAAATCTTGGGATGAAAACAGTACCTGATGTTGTAATACTGACATGCTCATGAGCTCCAGCTGGTGGACTGGTGTTTCCCAAAGTTCATCAGCTGTGCTGCAGATGAGATCTTTATTGCTCTTTGAGTCTCTACAGCAGCTGAGAATCACGTTCTGCTTGTAGGTGAACCATATAACCAAAAGTCAGGAATTGGAGTCTGGTTTGAGTATAGCAATAAGTAACAGAGGATCAAGAAGGAGATTAACACAACATTGAAAGTTGTTCCCATGTTTGATTGTCTGTCTAGAACTATCTATGTGTGTAAAAAGGAAGAGTGGGAAAAAATCCCATTATTCCTGTTCCTTAAAGATGCAGGAGAGTGTAGGAGACAGATGAGGATGAACACAATCAGAAACATTTGCAATTTAACACTCAGTCCCTGGTCTTCAGGGAGTGTTGTTTAGGTCAGAGGTGTGGAATAAGGGGTTTTGTGCAGGTACAGGACAAGACTTTATTTGTACTTGCTCAGGAATGTGTTTCAATAACAATTTCTTTCTGACCCTTTTTTCCTTTTTCTGGGAGGAATTTTAGAAATTGATAGTCAAGTTGTTGTCTGTAAACTTACAAGACAAAAAAGGCAAAAATTCTAGTTAGGTGCTGTAGATTTTAGGAGTTTTGTGTGACTTGTCTTCATAAAGTCACCTTCTTGTGTAAGTCCTGTCACACCTCATATGGTATGTTGTGCCCTCTTCCCCAGCAGAGCTGCCTGGAGTGTTTGTCCTCTGGGTAAATCTCTGTCTGGCAGGCAGTGTGATCACCCAGGGCTGTTCCTTAGGAAGCAGAGACAGAAAGAAAGCATTTACTTTTAGCTAATTGTTTTCTGTAATGCAGACATACTGTGCTTTGGGTTTGGATTCTTTCCCCTCTCCATGGCTCTTTTCAGCATTAGCTGCATTCAGGTTTGGTTGCAAGGCAGCTAGCCAGGAATTACAAATGTGCAGCAATGTGATGTGCCGTGACAATCTTGATGTCTGTGGGAGGGAACATTTACACCTGAATGTAGTGTCAGCAGCTCTTTGTTTTGGGCAGGACATTCCCAACCAGTTCTACAGGGACCCCAGCAGTCTGCATGGCATTCTCAGGTTGGCACAAAATAAGTTTTTAATTATCTTTGGCCACTCGCAGCAAACTGGGGTTTGGTCCTCACAACACTTGCTTGTTTTTCACTTCAGGACATTTGTTCGTACGAGTAGGTGCCCCCTGATATTTATAATCTCTGACAACTTCAGTGGAGACAACAACCAGAGGTTACTGTTTCCAGCAGAAATTCTAGAGGAGCTTTGTATATCCACTATAAGGTAAAATCTTTTATCTCATTAAAACATGGTTAAAATAAGTGAGAAGTCAGAAAGTAATTGATTTTTTTTTAATGACATTCAACAGTTTCAAGCCTGTTGCACCAACAAATATGATGAAAGTTCTCAATCGAATATCTGCAGCAGAAGCTGGGATGGTAAGTTGTGAGAGCTGCTGACTTCTGTGCAGTGCTAGGACCAAAAGATTTCACGCTGTTATATCTGAAATATGTTTATTTTTGTTACTGTATTTGTTGGATCTTTTGTAGAGCCCCACACCTCCAAAAAAAACCCCTCACCATCTGCCCCAACAGAAAACAAAGGAGAAGCTGGAAAGATACCTTGTTTTTCAGATTAGTGTCACTGGATCCTTGATCTGAGTCTACAAAGTTACTTCTGAAAATTTATAACAGTACCTATATATATGAAACAAATAACAGTAATAGAATTCATTCCGTTGGTTTGTTGTATCCAGCAAGGCCAGAAGAGGTCTTGAACTTAAACCCTGTATTATTCCTGAACTGTTTTGATTACAATTACGTATCCTATTGAATGACGCCTTGCAAAGAGTTATGTCCCTTTTTCTCTTTAATATGGCTGTGTAAAAATGGATTAATTGTTTTAAAGTGAGCAGCATTACATGGTTTGAGCACACGGTGGATGCTCATGTGTCTGTGGTGTAGATCTGCAGCCATGTTCAAATACCCCTTTTCCTGCCTTTTTTGTTGTTTTTAATGTTGCTTTTCCTTGTAGAACAGAGAGAAAAATCATGCCCTTGATAGAGCTTCTCTGGAGCTGCTTTGCAGAGGTTGTTCAGGTGACATAAGAAGTGCAATTAACAGCCTTCAGTTTTCCTCAAGGAAAGGTAAAAGAATTTGTTTTTATTAAGTTAACGATGTTCTGACTGTTTCAAACAGAAGGTGTTGTGTTTGGTGTTGTAGCACGGCTGGGTGAGCTGTGCACAACATTTCTGACACACTCTTCTGAAGCAGGAATAGACCCAAGGTGTGTGAGGGAGTGAGGGAGCCACTGGGGATCAGTGGCTGGCTGGGGCTAAACCGTGGCAACAATGCATGTGCTGACCTACTGTAGTGAAAGACCCTCTTTTCTTCCTGATATCTTTGCTATTTGTGTTTGCTGTTTAAAGTTTTTATGACTCAATGTTAATTTGAGAGCGATATTTTCATTGCCTCCTTCTTACATTTCTTAACCTGCTTATTTTGTAAGCCTTTCATGAGTCAGTAATTGTTACAAAATCAATATATGGCAGTTGCATTTCTAAAAGCAGTGCTTTGGCATGTGTAGTTTGTTCTAAAAACTGTGAAATGGTGCCAGCCTTTAAATTCAACCTAGAAATAAGGGAGTGGACTCAACTGTTGTCTTCTGCTATGTGTGCTAGAGGTAGCAATGATCTTGTTTCTTTCACACATTTTTTTTCTCGTATCCACTTTTCAAATAGAAATTATGCTCATGGAATACAAGATTAAGAGTAGTTCTGAGTCCCTTTTGTAAGAAAGAGTGTTGTACTTGGAAGTTGAGGGTATATTGAAATCAGCTGAGCATTGTTTCTTAAGTTACGTGAGGCAGAAAGAACAGTGTCTACATTTAACTTGTACATGTGAAAAGTAAGTTATTCTGATGTTGCCTTCAGGTATCCTAAGTTTGGATTGTTCTGTGTTAATCAGAAAAATACTAATTTCCTCTTAGTATGACAATACTGCCATTAATATTAATTACTAGTTAGTAGGTTGGTGCTACCTGAGAAAAGCTTACAGTATCTCACTATTGCACACTAAGTAGCTTCCACATACTCCAGAAAATCTAAATAGCCTCAAAATAACCAATTGGTGTAATTTGTAATAAATTACCTTGGAAATGTAAAACCATGGGGGCTAGAGCTTGGGAGAAATCAAAGGTATATGACTTCAGAGCTTCTTGTATGTGGACTACTGGAATTGTCTACTGAAGTCACACCACACAGAACATTGTCTTCTCACATTTTCTCTGACATTGAGAAGGTGTTTGAACAGAGTATTTTTAGTTGTCTAGGTATTTGTTAGGTGAATGATTGCAAATCTGGGAGACACTCCACCTCTTTGTTGATCTCCCGAGCATGCAGAATTCATTTGTGTGTATATATAGTTATTTCTTCATGTGTATATGTGTAAATACAATTGATATGCTCACTTTGTGCCACTAATAATGGGTGAAAAGAATCCATGGTAATTGTGGGAGCAAAGAAAAACAAATACTGAAAAAGATAATTTCTCTGAGCTCAGTAAGGAGCATGCACTGGCCACTAAATCAAATTGTGGGTGAAAATACAGTAGAATAAGGGGTTTATTTAGAAGCTCAAAACGTTGTGTAGGTTGTAAAACATTAATAGGCTGTTGGAAGAATCATCTATATGAGAGGTTTTCTTATATTTTCTTATATCTTATATTTCAGTGAGGATATTGTACAGACAATGCAAATATAAGACAAATTAATAAGTGAAGAGGATGTAACTGAAATATAATTTACATATATTTGTACTTATGCTTTGTAAAGGTGAAATTCTAAACAAAGGCAAGTGAGGAACATCAGAACTAGACCGAATAAGCCTGAATGCTTTTGTTAAAGACAGCTGTGTCTGTTAATCAGGCTGAAGGGACAGAAGTGGAATGAAGCCAGTGAATTATGCTACTTTAGGTGACTGGGTTGTCTTCCTAATACATGAGCTTTCCCTTATGCCCATATTTATGTAACCTTTTCTGTTCTCTTTATTACTATTATTGGTTCATATAGAGCATTAGCAGTACCAGTATAATAGAAAAATTCTGTGGATTCATATGCTTTCTCTTGATTTTATTTTTGCTTTAATTGATAGAGTGCTCATTGGAGAAGGAGTTTTGGTCAAGGAAGAAAAGGAGCTCTGCAACAAAATGTGAGGAAGCAGCAGTATCTAAAGAAAGAAAGAAAAGTAAATGTGATACCTCAAAAGACCAGGAGATACAAGCCATTGGTGGCAGAGATGCATCCATCTTTCTTTTCCATGCTCTGGGGAAAATAATTTATTGCAAAAGTACGAAAACTTTGACTTATTCTCCCTTTGAATGGGCAAAGCATGTCAGCTGCTAATAGATAGATTTGCTAAAGTAAGGCTTAGGGTGGCATCTGGTGGGGATGTTTGGTCAATAACAATGGTATGAAATCAGCTAAATTGGGATCCCTAATTGGTAGTAATTCACAATATTAGTTCTAAAATCAAATGCATGGAAGTAGTGGGCTGAGGGCAAACTACATTTGTTAGGTGGAGCTTAATGTAACCAACTGTGTGTTGATGACTCTGTAACATTGACTGTATAGTTAAGGATTTGTGCCTGTTTCAGGATCTTTTGGGAGCTGGAAATGTTGTAATTTAGGTGCTGTAGAGCTGACAGTTGCTAACAATGTTTCTCATGTAGGAGAACCAGTGTCAGAGGCAGAATTCCCTCAGCTCCCTGCTCATCTGTCAGAATTCCATCGGGACACGTTGCTCATTCAGCCTGAGGTACTTTTGCAGTTACTCCATGAGTTCAGCTGGGTTGGAAACACACCAAAGCACATTCTGAATCACATGGTTTAATCAAAATGTGTGTGTATTCAGTCTAAGTTACACAGTAAGTCATCCGAAAGGGAGCACTGTCCCTCTTCCCTAGGGCAAACCAGCCCCCTTTTTGTCTGAACACCATTGCAAAGACCTTGTGTTCCAGCTCCCTGAACATCTACATGTATCATAACTTTAACTAGGTGCTTTTCCTTACCTACCTCTAAAACCTGAACTTTTCTTCTTTCTAATAGGATATTGTGGAAAAATCACATATGTCAGGAGCCATGTTTAATTTATACCTCCACCAGAACTATGTGGAATTCTTCTCTGATATAGACGATGTGGTGAGAGCCAGTGAATATCTGAGTGCTGCTGATGTCCTTTGCAGTAACTGGAGCGTAAGTCTCATCTTTCTATACACTTTGACATTGAGCTTTTTGACATCTCACTGCGTTTATGAATGTTTGCTGCAGGCTTATGTGGGTGACAGTGAGTTGTTAATGAATGCTGAAATACATCAGCTGCAGAAGAGATGCAGGTCCAACTTTTTTGTCCAGCTTCTGTCAGCATTTTATTGTAGTGGATTATAGAGTTTGTGAACTGTTCTACAAAGTATTTTTAAGTAGAACATACTCATGCTAAAAACATGTGGGTGTCCATAAGCCTTTCCCCTGAAGGAATTGAACCAGCTCTTTTGTTCAGCTGCTTTGAGTAAAAGTTCCACTGTAATCTAAACTTTGAAATTCTGGGCAGGTTGTGTCACTGCAGTTTCTGAGGGTGTTTCAGTTCAGATGAGGCACTTTGAGGTCACACAGTGCCCAATTTCTCTTCTTAGACACGTCCTGTGATGGAAAACTACAGTGCCTCTGTGGGTACCCGAGGGGTGATCCATTCCAACACATCCAGGGCCCTTGCCCACCAGCAGGGAGGGATGGGATTCCGACCCTTGCATAAACCCCAGTGGTTTTTTATCAATAAAAAGGTAAATGCTTGATTTTTATTATTTCTTTTTGTTTTCCCTAAGGTATGAGTATTAACTAGTATAGATGAGATTTGCTCTTAGTGCTAAACTTGTCAAATATCCCATTTTGATATAATCTGCTTCTAAAAAGCAGTTGCTTGAAGAGCAATTTGTATCACTCCTTTAATGTAGAAATAAACCGGAGGCCTCTGACAAAGCCTGATAGCTGTGTCCAGCCTGACATGTGTGGGGACAGTCTCAGTCCTGCATTAGTGGAGACACAGTCAGCATTCAAACACTAACAGGTATTCCTAGAACTGAGTGTGAGCTTTTTGCACATTGAACTGATACATAAGTTTCACAAATTTCTGCTGTTACAGTTTATGTGTTTATCAGAAGTAGCTTGTTCAGGATATACCAAAGGTCTGGGCAATTTTTTTACATTTGAACTCATGCTTCTCTTGCTTTATCTGTCAAAAAGTATTGGCCTGGATGGGCAGGGAATTCTGTAATCAAAGGATAGATATTTTCTGGAAATGTAAATATGCAGCAAAAGGCAAAACCAAAGGATTTTACCATTTTTATGATTGGTCTATGTTAACTCTAACTGCTTATCTTTCCTCTAGTCTTGTTTCTCAGTAGCTTGTGTGTAGTCATCTGGCAGGCAGGAGGAAAGTGTGTGTTTTATGCTACAGAATATCTACAATAATCATGTTCCACCAGGCGTTTTTACTTGTGTTTCTTCTCTCCCCTCCCCAACCATTACAGTATCAGGAAAATTGCCTTGCTGCCAAATCTCTGTTCTCAAGCTTCTGTTTACCACCCGAGTGCCTTCAGACAGAGCTGCTGCCTTACCTTGCTAAGCTAGCAAACCCAATGAGAAACCAAGGTAAGATGGGTGTAACTTGATCTTAGACTCTTTTTTGGCCATTGAAACATACTGAAAAATTTTGTAAGCCAAGATGTCAATACTGTCTATGCTTTTGCCTCAGGAAGAAAAGATGCCTATGGTACATATATAGAGGTGATACCCAAAGGTGCTTCTAGTAACAGCCAAAATTCAAGCTGTTCTGGTAGGATTATCAAACTTCACTAATTAAGTTGCTCTCCAGGCTTAGGACTTATTTTAAATCTACTGGAGGAATTGATAAAAAGACCTTTGGAAACCTAGTGGGCAAAAGTAACTAGATCTTTGTTGCTTACTGATACCTTTCCAGTAACAGACTTAAAGGGCTTTAAAAAGCCTTTCCCAGATAAAAAAAATTCAAGTTTATAGTGCATAAAAAAGTAAAATCTGAGGTAATCCAATAGCTGACCATTCATGCAGAAAAAATTACTTATAATTCACATAATTCAAAAATTACTGTTTAGTCAGCTGGATCACTTGTGCTGCGTTAATTGTTTCTGATAAAAAGTTTCATGTCTTAACTAAGGCCTTGCCATCAGGATGAATTAATTTTGTAGGCTGTGGAATAATAACTCTACATCATAAATAGAAATGGATGAATGTAAGGGGGTTTTTTTAGGGTCCTGTGCGTAGGCAGTCTGTCAATATTGTGGTAAACGGTAACAGTTTGGGAAAAAAGATTACATGTATGCATGTACAGTGTTTTTGTATCTAAAATGTTTCAAATATATGCAGGAATACTTGACTAACACATTAATTGCTTGTTTTCCAGTATGTTTAATTGTATGTTAATTATGATCTGCCCACTATGATACTGGTGGTTCTTTGTTCTTAGCTCAGATCGCTTTTATCCAAGATGTGGGGAGGCTGCCACTGAAAAGACATTTTGGGAGGTAAGATTAGATCTTGTCTATACTTAAAGAAAGTCAGACTTCATTACTTCACTGTATTAAGGGGAAGAACCCTTTCATAGAGAACCCTTTCACAGTAAATTATTCAGTGATTTACTGAAGTCCTGCTTTTAATCCTTGTTTAACTTTCTTTTCTATTGTATCAAATATTAGATCTGTCCTAGACAGTGTTTCTCCAGTGCATGATCTGAACAAAATACTTCCTTTACTATCAAAAACATTTATGTGAGAATAAAAGTGAACTGATGCAAAGAGTTCAGTGCATCTTGCCTGTTGTTTGTCATGACACAAAGCAATAATCTGGAAGTTTGGTAGAACATTCCCTGTTCACCTGCACATTGGAAGTGCAAGAAGGAAGGTACAACAGGGAAATGTTCCAACTTCCTTTGAAGCAGCTGTATCCCTATAGAAATACAAAATATTTCAATGAGTTCATTTTTTAATGTGCCCTCCTTACAGATTGTGGAGGGCTCATGAGGTGATGTGGCACAAGATGATGTGTTGTGACTCTCGTGAGCCCTCTGAATCACAGACATCATTTACTGTGGTAGAGCCTCAGTTAGGTCTGTGTGGCTTTGACATCTCTGAAATTTAAGAGTTTTAGTTGGTCTGTTTCTGGTAAAGAATCCAGATCACAGCTGGAGTGAGACAAACTCTGTCATCTCCTACCAGGACAGAGTTTGTTCAGGCACCTGACAAAGCATCTCCTGCTTGTCACTGATGCTGCTGCTGAGTTTAACTATAAGTTTCTAAGCTGTATTTCCAGGAACCACCCTGTTCCCTGACAACTGTGTTAAAATTAAGGAAGGAGAGTGTCCCTAAGCAGTGTATTTCTTTGTAATCCCCCTCATCTGAGTGACAATGTAACTTCTCAAATTATTTGTAACTTCCTTATGCCATTAAGTGTCAGTGCAGCATACCTTTGGATACTGGTTAACGTTTGTATCTGCATTAAGTTGGGGGGGTGTCACTGAAAGTCTGATCCGAGGGGTAACTTCCTGCTGAAAACACTTGTCATCCTTCCCCATTTGCTCAATCTGCTGCAAAGGGAGTATAGAGAAAAGTAGGTATTTGCTTCCTTCATGAATCCTAATTGAACATAATTTCAATGGTGTTACTAAACAGCCCTTAAAATAACTCAGTGTGCAGTTTCAGTGGGAGTAAGGTTTTACCTAGAGGCAGACAGTCTTTCCTGTATGAACTCCTGTGAGACAGCAGCTGTCTGTTCGTGGTCATGCAGTGCTGCACTGATGATTTCACAGGTTAAAGCTGGAAGCTCTCAGTGACAAGGACCCCGGGACCCCAGAGCTGTTCCGTGGGGAGGGCGACGGTGCCGACGCGGAGCCGGGGAACAGCGCGACAGGCGAGAGTGATCCCAGGGATCCCGAGGGACTCCTGCTGCCCTCCAGCCAGTGCAGTGGCAGTGACCTGCCTGGCAGCCAGCCCCAGCCCGTGGCAGCCCAGGCCATCCTGGAGGAGGAGGAGTTCACAATAGAGGAATTCGACAGTGACTGAGCCCCGCACACCACCCACTGCCTCGCCCGGCTGAGGGGCTGCGACGGCCTTGGCTGAAGAGAGTGTGCTCTGCCCCAAAGTGCTGCCTAAGCCACAGAGCGGGGCTGGGAGCCAGGTCTAACGTGCTGTCAGCATCGAGACAGCTCTCCTCAGCTTCCTCCTCACTGTGCAGGATCAGCCCTGAGCTGAACACTAAATCACAAGCAATTTCCTGCCTCTCCTGAGCCACAAAATCATCTATAAAAGAGAGTAATAAATGACTGAAGTCCGTCTGAAGGAGACTGTAGATCAGCAGTGTTAGTCTTAAGTTATTTTCATTTTTCTCATGTTAATTTACTTTGCAGTTGTACACTGTGTTTCCTGAGTACACGTGCCATAAGTTGTCAGCATTTGAAGGTTTTGTTCAAATTCATACCTTCAAAAGAACCTGCTGTTTGGAAGTTTGTATGTTCATGAAATAAGAGGCTGAAATGTACACAGAAAAAGTTTCATGTCCCATAGTGATGACATACAGAAAAATCCTACTGCATTAATAGTGTTTAGTACTCTGACTCAGATTTTTATGTTATTATAAGTAAGTTTATATGTTGTACCATAGCTTATTTTGTATTCCTTGTTGAAAGATATTTTCCTAACTTATGGAGGGGAAAATGCAACAATCAAGCGTAAGTTGTACTCTATAGGAAGTTTAAAGTGTGTAAAGTGCAGTTTTTCTCCTGCAGTTGCACTTGTGCTGGGGCAAAGCCTGTTTTTGTGTTTGGTAAGTGACACATGGTACAGTGCTGGGGATAGTGATACCTCAGGAGTGAGGAAAAAAGTGTAACCAAATGCCTTTGACTGTGTGGTGCACATTTGCATTTCTGTATAGCTCACAGCCAGAGTTTAGTAAGAGAAGACATGTGTTTATTCACCCAGACCTTGGGTCAATGCTATTAAAGAGTCTGGATTTGTCCTCTCCTAAGGGACAGGTGTAGTCTTTCCATCTACACCTGTTGTTTCATTTTGAAGAGAGAAATTTCCCTCCTAGTTCTAAAATTCTGTTACAGCTCATTGCTGCAAAGTCAAAATGTCTTTGGTTGTTGGTGCCCATCAGCTCTGTTCTTCCTCTCCAGGGTGCTTTGGATGGCTGTTTCTGAGGTGCCTCCAGTGCAAATGACAATAAGGCAGGAAATACTTATTTTTGTTCTGCAGGCACAATCCCAAGGTCCTTCCTTGTGTCTTTTCAGATTTCCTTGCTGTAGTACCAGGTATTAACAGTTACTTTCACATCAGCTGTTTCCCATTGGCCTTGCCCTTGGTAGGGCCAAATTCAGTCCTCACCTGGCAAATTACACCCTGTAATAGCAGAGACTGACCTGTGTGACTACAGCTCACAGTAATTACATAAAACCTGTTTCCCATGAAAACATTAAACACACAAAGAGAGCATTATTTGCTTTGAAGCCCCAATTTCTTGCAGTGCTGGTGAGTGCCCCATTAAAGTAGTGCCCAGTTACCATCCCCTCAGCTCCAGGTGAGGCAGAGGGCAGTGCTGGGAACATGTCAGTGCCGCAGCCCACCTTCCTACCTCTCTCCAGGGTCCATTTCAGCTCCCTCAGCACTGTCCCAATTACGGGGTAGGGAAAGAAGGTCTGTCCTGTGGATAGGGGTGATTTAGGAGCATCCCACGAAGGAAAGATGTGGACCTTTTTGGTGTGGTCAGAACATTTGAACAGCTGTGGCAGCCTCTGGGGAGCCCCCGTGGCTCGTGCTGGAGCCCACCCCGCACTCAGTGTCCGGGTTTGGTACAGTGGATGTTCTACCGTCGGTGCTGGCAGCTCCCTCCACGCTCTGCCTCCCGGGAGAGCGGGCCAGGAACATGGATATGGATGAAGGTGACGGAAAGCAGCAGAGAAATGTAGAAGTTAAACACAAGAAACAGTATTACCTTTTTTTCCTCCCGATTTCATGTGCCTGGGGTGGGAGGGGGATGTCCCGTTGTGACATTACCTGCTGGCAGAAGGTGACAGCCCAAGCAGCCCGTTGTGACCCCACTGGGGGGGGGGGTGTTGTGATGTCACCTCCTCCCCAATTGTGTTCGGGCCCCGAAGAGCCCAGGACACTATGGCTTGAGCCTGGACTCCTGAGTGAGGTTGCAAGGTCTGGAGGGTTGAGGGAGGCTTCTCCCGGGGCTGGTGGTGCCTCGGGGGCTCCGTTGGCAGCTCAGTGCCCTCCGGGGCCATTCCCGTGCTTGCTTAGCCCTGCCTGGTTTGGACAGCTGGGCATTGCGGGTGTTTGCAGCAGGGAAGGTGAGGCTGCGGGGAAACTCCTCACGGGGTGTCTGTGCACGGGGTGTGCGCTGGGCTCGGGAAGTGGGGAGCGTGTCCTGGAGGGGCCTGGGCATTGCATCCTCCCCGCCCCGGGACAGCCTCTGACCATGGTCCCGTCCCACCGTGCAGTGCCCGATACCCTTCGGAAGCAGCACAGAATCGTCAGGGTCGGAGCAGCCCCTCAGGACCGCCAAGTGGACCCGGCGCGGCCCGACCGCGGTGCCCGCGATGGGCATCGCCCGGTCCCAGGCGCTGCCCGACCCGCCACGGCGGGCGAGCCGGGCCACGCAGACCGAGTGGGACTGCCCGGTGTGTCACCGCGTGTGCTGCGACAGCCTGGCGGTGCCCTGCGGACACGCGTTCTGCCTGGGCTGCCTCCTGCGGGGCGCGGCCGAGAGCCCCGTCTGTCCCCGCTGCCGCAGCCCCGTCATCGCCGCCCGCTTCTCCGTGCTCGGCGACGCCGATTTCCTGCAGTGCATCCTCAGCCCTCCGGGCCGCTCCCCGGGGGCGCGCAGGGCTCAGTTCCGCCTGGTCGAGACCTGCCCCCGGCCCCGCTGCCCCCGGAGCCCCCCGGGCCCGGCCGGACCCTCCGCGGCGCTCCCGGCCGAGCTCTGGGCGGAGCTGCTGCACGGGCAGGAGCATCTGCTGGACCCGGTGCGGCCGTGGCTGCGGCTCAGCCTCGAGGCGATCCACGGCCCGCGCTGGTGGGAGGCCCGCGAGGTGGAGAGCATCGCCCTCTCCGCCCTCTGCATCTACGGCCCCGACAGGGACGCGCTGGCCCAGATGCTGCAGAGCTACCTGGGGGAATACACGGCCCCGCTGGTGCACGGGCTGGTCCTCGTCACCCTGAGCCAGTGCGGCGAGGCCTGGCAGGTGCAGCGCTCCCAGCCTGCCAGGGACCGGGACGGGAGCTCTGTGTCCAGCTCCAGCTGCTCCTCCTCGCCAGGGGGAACACCCCCTGCCAGCCCAGGGAGCACCCCCACTCACAGCCCGGGGGGGACCCCCAGGCCCAGCACGGCCCACGCTTGTGACCCCGCGGGGTTGGGCCTGGAGGACCAGCTCGGCACATCAGAGGCTCCTCCTGGGAGTCCTGACCACCCCTCATCTGTGCCTGTCCCTGCAGAGCAGGAGCAGCCCCAGGACACGGCCCGGGAGCCCATGGAGGCTCCAGGTCCCTCCAGTCCCGACCAGGACAGGGGCCACACGCGCCGGCAGCACCGGCACCACCGAAAGAGGAGGGCCCCTGACCGCCACGGTTCCTCGCAGCCCAGGAGGAGGAAAAAGAAAAGGAAATAAATTTCCTTGACACAGTCTCCGAGTGCTGCTTCCTCCCCCTTCTCCTGAGGCCCTTTTCCTATTGTTCGAGGCTCCCACACCCCCAGTGCCCCAACACCACCTCCCAGGGAAATCCTGAGTGGTGCCGTGGTGATGCCAAAGCTCTCATGGGCAGAATGATTCTTGTGTCTCATTTAACCATCTGAGCTTCCCATCCCCTTTCAGATCCCTTCAGTCAATCCATTGCTGATGTATCTTCATTTCCCTGATGAGAAGTCATCAGTCCTTTCCAAGCAGGGACCTGGGAATGGTGCAGGAGCCCCCAGGAGGACAGAGAAACCCTCTGATGTCCTCAGCTCCCCCCCAGGGTGAAGCAGCCTCTGCCTGGGTGTGGGGTTTAAGGATTGCCTGGGCAGCTGCCCACACGTGGGATGTGGATTGGGACAGGGAAAAAGGCAGGCACGGGCTGACAGTGGGAGAAAGTTTGGGTTGGGAAGGGCTTGGGGGCTGGATCCCCAGACGGATCACAGGGTTGAAGGGGAGCAGCTGCAGGAGGCAGAGGGAGGTTTGGCACTGTCCTTCAGCCCCATCCAGACCCCCAGGGATGGGGGTAGATCCTCCTGCTGCCGGTGGGCTCCATACTGGCGAAGGGGTGCCACATAAAAGGGGAGGGTAACAGGTGATGCCTGAGCCCAGAGATTCCTGTTCCGTGGGCTCAGCGATGTCCCCGTGTCCATCCAGCCCTTCCCGTCCCGCAGCCCGCGGTTTCCCCACCGGGGCCGGCGCTTCCCGAGCTGCTCCCGGCTCTCCCTGGCCGGGGCTCGGTGTTCCATCCCCGGACCGGGATGGCTCCGGTCCCTGCGCTCCCTCCCGCCCGTTCCCGCTCCGCGCGCGGCCCGACCGCCCTCGCGATGCGGCGGGGGCGGGGCCCAGTCGCGACAGCGGGCGCTGGTTGGCTGCTGGCCCGCGGGCCGGAAGCGGAAGCGCCGGAGGAAGAGGAGGAGGAAGAGGAGAGGATGGAGGCGGCGGCGGAGCCGGGCGGGCAGTGCCGCCTGCGGCCCTTCTCCTGCGAGCAGGGGCTGCTCTCGCGGCCCGACGGCTCGGCCGCCTTCCTGCAGGGTCTGTGGGGCCGAGCGCCCGGGGCTGCCCCTCCCGGGCTCTCCTTCCTCGAGGGGCTGTGGGGCCACATTCCCGAGGTCCCTTGTCCCCTTCCCAGCTCTTCCCGCAGGGTGTTCCGCCCTTCCCGGAGCTGCCCATCCTGCAGGCTCTGGGGGCTCCGCTCCCCTTCCCAGCCCTCCCCGTCTCCCCTTGGTGGCTCCCCGTCCCCATCCCATCTCTCCTCATTCCTTCCCTTGCATCCCACCCTCCCTGTCCGCAGGTGACACCTCGGTCCTGGCCGGGCTCTACGGCCCCGCCGAAGCGAAGCTCAGCAAGGAGTTGCCGGACCGGGCGGCGCTGGAGGTGCTGCTGCGCCCCAAGGTGGGGCTGCCAGGTGGGACCCCCGGCCCTCCCCCAAAACAGGGAGCCGAAGTGTTGGAGTTATTTACAGCGCTTCATTTACAGTTTGCTGGGCAGCAAATCCCCAAATGCAGCACGGCGAACTCCAGAACTTGTTACTGTTTGTAAACACTGTATATACACACATTTTGGCAAACGAAGGCGTTAATGTTCATCGGCTACAGGTTACATAGTTCTCTTGTTAATTACTATTCTGTTGGTTAATGACTCTCTCACTTCTCATGCTGGTTGGTCCCATGCTCAGTCTTTGTCTTCCTTTGGGTTGGGGGGTTTCTTGGGTTGGTGGTCACAGCCTGCCCCTGCTGGAATCACCCTGAATCCAGTGGGAGCTGAATCAGCCCAGGTGCTAAATTGTCTTTATTAGTTCCTTTCTTATCTTGGGGGTTCTGCTGGATGTCCCTGTGGGCCATAAATTCTACATTCCCTGTGCCCACTGCCAGGGGAAATTCTTCCTCCTAAGGTTTGATACCCTCCCCCAGGGCTGAGATCACTGAGACACATCCAGCCCTAAACCTTAACAAGGCAGTTCCACCGACCAGGAATCTGTGTTTCAATTACCTGGACATCACTGGGATCTCGCTGGCTGCTGTCTGATCCATGGGTTTGGTCTCTGTCTGGAGGCTGGAGAGCACAGACCGACCATCAGACAGCAGCCTTTCTGAGGGGCATGTGCTCGCTGTGGTTTGCAGGGGTGCTGGAGCGGAGCCGGGAGCAGCAGCTGCGCCAGACGTGCGAGGCTGTGGTGCTGGGGGTGCTGCACCCCCGCACCGCCGTCACCCTGGTGCTGCAGGTGCTCAGCGACGCCGGGTCGGTATCCTTTGGCAGGGAGGGTCTGGGGGAACAGCTCGCAGCTGGGTTTGGGGTGGGGGGCCGGAGCTGCGCTGTGTCCCTTGACTGTGCCCCCCAGCTGCTGTCGTGCTGCCTGAACGCCGCCTGCATGGGGCTGCTGGACGCGGGGCTGCCCCTCTCCTCCCTCTTCTGCGGCATCACCTGCGCCCTCGGCCCCGACGGCACCGTCACCCTCGACCCCACGGCGCGGCAGGAGCAGGTGAGCCCCGGGAGGGGGGTGCAGGCACTGCCTGTGCCCCTGGAGCTCCCCTGACCCCGCGGTCCCGCAGGAGGCCCGCGCCGTGCTCACCTTTGCCATCGACAGCAGCGAGAGGAAGGTGCTGATGGCCACCACCAAGGGCAGCTGCTCTGTGAAGGAGGTGAGGGACCCCAGGGGTTTGGGGGTGTGGGAGCCCCTGGGGCAGCCTGGCCCCCATCCCACCCCTTTTCCCCCGCAGATGCAGCAGTGCCTGGTCACAGCCCAGCGTGCCGCAGACACCATCTTCGACTTCTACCGCGACTCCCTGCGCCGCAGGTACTCCAAATCCTGACCGGGACCCCGCAGGCGGCCGGGCCGGGCCGGGGCTCCCACTCAGTAAAGGACCTTTCTGTATTCTCTGTGCCTCCTGAGTTCATCCCGCGCCAGAGGGGCCCCCAGAGTGGGGGGCACACAGGGACGTGCCCAGGACACGTGTCCTGAGCCCCTCAGAGTGGGGCACAGGCCTGGGAACGCCTGTCCTGGCACAGCCCCCAAAGCAGGGCTCACACGGGGACACGGCTGGGACACGCGTTGTGCCGGTACCGCTCCGAGCCGGGACACCCCGCACGGCTGGGATGCGTGTTGTACCGGGACACCCCGCACGGCTGGGTCACGGGACAGGCGGTGCCGGTACCGCTCAGGCCGGGACATCCCGCACGGCGGGGACACGCGTTGTGCCGGTACCGGGACACCCCGCACGGTGGGGACACGCGTTGTGCCGGTACCGGGACACCCCGCACGGCGGGGACACGCGTTGTGCCGGTACCGGGACACCCCGCACGGAGGGCGCTCGGTCTCATTGCCGTGACCTTCCCAGCATGGCGGCGCCGAGGGACGGATCGATCCTTCCTGGGCGGGGCTTGCGGCGCCGCGGCCAATGGAGCGGCCGGGAGGCGTCACGTGTCTGGGAAACCCCCCGGGCGGGGGGTGGGAAATGATGTCAAACGGCGTTGCAATGAATATTAAAAAAATAATAAAAAAGAAACCGACGAGACAAGCCCACAAAAACACACAAAAAAAACCCCAAAACAAACAAACAAAACAAACAAAAAACTCCCACAAAACAACTCCAAACCCCAGTAAACCCAAAGAAGCCGCGGCGGAAGGGCGCACGCCCGGGGTGCCCCACGTGGCCGCGCACGTGATGCCG
>JAWWLV010000100.1:8153428-8169663 GCA_035041135.1 Platyrinchus mystaceus | reverse complement strand
GATGCTGGACAGCCAGCATTGTAATAATATCTCTTATAACCTTTCTTTATTCTACAGGGATTTTTGCCGTATCCAAACATCTCAAAGAAGAATTCCTTTCTAACAATCTGGGAGCTTTGTCCAGGATTTCCATCCGGTAGCTCTGAACTGGAAGACCTGCGTTCCAGGAAGATGCATCCTGCCACAATAGTTAGCAGTCCTAGAAACAGGCTTTCTGTTCAGAGCGGCCGTGACAGAAAACCTGAGACAAACGGCAGTAGAATAAAGAAGGTAATTGGACACTTAACATTCGGTAAAATACTATAAAAGGGACATTTAATTTAGGGAGATACTCTGTTTGTGGGACTTGTAAGTCCCCGGCGAGCATCTAACATATCATACTGTTCTGTTTTCTGTTGTTTGCTAATAAATGTATTCTTTAGTTATGATTTTGCTATCTCGAACATCACTTTTTAATCTATAACAATGTCACTGTGCACCACCAAAAGAGTGTGGGACCATCCTCTGACAGCCCTTGGGGGTATTGGTGTGAATTGGTGGGATTGCCTCTCAGCCTTCTCTCCAGACGAGCCAGGCCCAGCTCCCGCCGTCTCTGCTCTCCAGGGAGATGCTCCAGACCCTTCATCATCAGATGGGCAGATGCTGACATTAATTGTGCCCTTCTTTAGGGTTGGAGCTGGTCCAGGCCAGCAGTTTCCCCAGGAGACGGCACACAGCAGCCCCTGCTGTCCACAGAAATGGGATCCGTTACTTGCTGTGCAAAAATCAACAATTACACCCTCGAGAGAGACACTGAGTGTTTATTTCAGCACTGAACAAGCCCTGGGTGCTCCGTGTGTGCCAATTATCCCTGTGCTCAGTCCTTTTTGGGTCGGGGCAGGAGGGTTTGGTGTTGTGGCTCACGATCTGCCCTGCTGGAGTCACCTTGTACCCAGTGGAGCTGATTCAGCCCAGGTGCTGAACTGTCTTCATTAGTTTCCTCCTCATCCTTGGGGTTTTGCCAGATGTCCTTTTGGCCCATAAACTCTGTGTTCCCTGCACCCACTGTCGGTGGAAATCCTTCCTCCCAAGATGTGATACCCTCCCCCGGGGCTGAGATCACTGAGATATGTCCAGCCCTGAACCCTTAACAAGGCAATTCCACCGACCAGGAATCTGCGTTTCCATCCCCTGGGCACCACTCAGAGCTCGTGGGCTGCTCTTTGATCCATGGATTAAATCTCCTTTCTGGAGGCTTGAAATTTGCAAAGATCAAACGTTAAAAATCATCCTTTCTAAAGGGAATTTTTAAACACTCTACATCCTGCAGTGCTCAGGGCACCAGGAATGCTGCCCGAGGTGGACACTGCGGGGGTTGGAGAGGGGCAGGGGGGGCAGGCAGAGCCTGCTCTGGCGATGGCTCCCACCGTCACCCCACAACACACCTGGGCTTCACAGCCCTCCAGATAATAACAAAAAAGGGGATTTCTCCCGGCTCAGCTGCCTGTGGCCTGAGGCAGAGGCAATTACAGAGCAGCTGCTCCATTGTGCTGGTGATTACAGGGCTAATTGAGCGCTCCTGGCTCGGGGCCCTCCCTGACTTTGGCCAAGGAGGAGGGTTCCCAAACCTCCCACACCCAGCACAGTCACAGGACGTTCAATCCCCGTCCCTGCTGCAAACAAAGGGGAACCTGTTCTGCTCACAGAAAGCGTGGCACTGCCCTCCTGAGAGCTTTCCATCTAAGTCCGGGGGCAAAACGCAACACAGCTGCCCACCGTCCCTGCTGGCACAAACCCCTGTTTCTGCCAGGTCCAGGAAACCTCATTAGTCATTCAAGGTTTCATTCTGCAGAGCGGCTCTCGCCGGCCTTGGCAGGCAGGAACAGATTGGCAGGTCCTGATTCCATCCTGGCAGAGAAACAAGGAGTTCCTTCCTACAGTCCGTGATTGTGGGTCCTCCCGGTCCTGCAGGAGCAGGAGCAAGGCTGTTTCCCCAGGCATTGCTCGGGAGGAGATGAAGGAATGAGAAGAGATTGGAGCAGGGGGGAGACAACAGGTTAGGGAGCAGCACAGGTGAGGGCTCTGCCATGACACGGGCTAGGAAGGTGTTGCCACAACAACTGCAGCCACCCCGTTGTCCTTGTCCCTGTTTGAGATGAAGGGGTGAGAAACATTTCCTGTGGGAGATGTTCCCATTGGAGAGGTGGAGACTTCAAGTGTGGAGTGACTGCTGAGGGACAGAAGGCCTTGGCTTAGGGTTTTGACAATGTCCTGTGCTGTCCTTGGAATGTTTGTGTCAGTTTTCCAAAATTCCCTCAAACCATCAAAGTGCAAAGCTTGGACAGTTCATAGCAGGTCTTTAGTTCCATTCAGTGCCATAATTACAGGAACATTTTACTTTCCCTTCCCTGGAGCTACAGGCAGATCATGAGCCACTGGCCAGGCACTTCCTCGAGGTGTCTGAGCAGAACTTGGCTCGACACTGTATGGGAAACACTTGTGTGTGGCAGGTAACAGCATTAAAAGCTGACAGAAAGTGCAGAGGCTGCCTCAGGGGACACCTGGATCTGCCAAGTGGTTATGGAACAGTGGTGTGAGGAGAGGCCAAACTCCATGGGTAGCTGGAGAGAAGCAGTGGCACCTCCTGGGACAAGGCCAGGAGTTCCTCTGTGTCAGTTGTAGCACATAATGCCCAGATAACACCAATGTAAGAGTGTCAGAAACACCAAACCGGACACAGACTTAAAAAACACAAAGCAATAGGAAAAAAGTAGTTCTAAGTGTGTTGTTCTTTGGGAGAGATGGACAAAGGAAGTACAAAGACTGGGAGAAAGGTTGAGGGATGGGAAAAGGGATTGCCACGTTACAGGAATGCTGTGGCCAGTGCTGGGGGCAGAAGCAGCCGAACAGCCCTGTGTGAGATCCCCACTGCTGGAACATTAACCCACAGCTGTTGTGGCCAGGGGGTCACACCACCCCTGCTGTTTTCCCTGGCAGGCCTCAGGACACCCAGGGGAATGGGCTGCATTCCCCAGTACGGTGGTGTGGGTGCATCTTCGGGGTGTGATGCCTTTGGCAGCTCCCTATCACCTGTCATTGTTCAAAAGCAGTCTCAGCGTTTTCTACCTGAGAAAAGATTGACAAGGTGACAGAGAATAAGGACTTGCTTTGGTGTCTTTACCAACCTCCAAGTTTGCTCTACATACCGGCCAGTTCAGGTCCAAGGTGCATTTCAGGCACCAAGGGCAGGCACGGCCTGGCTGCCTCCTCACCCCGAGGGCAAAACCACGGTGAAACTTTGGTTCTGGCTTTTTCTTTTCTTGCCATTGCTGTGGGTGGGTGAAATCTTTCTGGAAAACTGCAAGATTGGGGTGCAAAGGAGCTGCGCTGTTCACGGGACGGAGCTTGCAGGTGCCAGAGGCAGGGCTGTGTGCAGGGTGGGAGTGCAGAGGAGAGGGGCTGGTGGGCAGGGCTGTCCAGGCACCTGAGCCAGGACACACTGGTGGAAACTTGGCCTTCTGTCCCCACAGGTTCTCCCACTCCACGAAGGTCTGGCACTGGGATGAGACACAGCTGGTGCAGAGAGCAGGCAGGAAATAGCACTCAGAAATTACAACTGCCCTGATCACCTCTTTTGAGACCTCAGGCAGGTTCCTAAGAGAAAGGAACTCAACACAGTGGATTGATCCTCAATAAAAATGTTCTGTGGAGTGGCCCTTCACAGACTGCCCTGTGGCGTTTCTCCAGGACTGCTCCCATGCTGTGGATATGGCTCCTCCACCAGCTGGACAGACAGAATGCCTCCCCCTGGGAAAGGCAGCACCAGCCTGACCTGACCCCCTCTGCATCCACCGGTGAGGTCTGGAGGAGCGCCAGGAACCTCCGCTCCTGGAATTGGATCAGGATGTTTCTCACGGATGCACAGCCAAGGCATTCCGGAGGCCCTGGGAAAGCCCTGCAGAAACGCTGGGGAGAGGCCAGGTAGGTATTGCTGGAGCCCTGGTGGCACCTGCCACACTGGCCTTTTCCTCCCTTCCCAGGGATCAGTACTGATCCCCCACTGATGGCAGCGCTCGGCTTTGTGCACAGAGGCTTCTCAGAGCCTGACCGAGGAGTTCCAGCCTGTCCTCCTGCAGTCCCTGCAGACCCCACGGATCTGGACGGGCTGTGCCAGGTCTGGGCCCCTCACATGGGACCAGGAGGGTGTTCCTGGCCGGCTGGTGCCTCTCCTGGCTCCCCGACAGTGCCAGGGTGGTGCTGTCGCTGCCAGGGCACAGCACAGGCTCTGAGTCAGTCCCTGCTGGGCTCTGGTGCCCAGGGCTGTGGCTGCCCAGGGCTCTGGTGCCCAGGGCTGTGGCTGCCCAGCCCTGGCAGCTCTGGGCCCAGCTTCCCCAACCCCTGTGTGGTGCAGGGCAGGGGTGAGCTGAGTCCAGGACTGACACGTCTGCTGGGGCAGAGCTGTGCAGGTACGGGTGTCTAACCCAGAGTGCCCGAGTGAGCCCAGCTTAGGCTGGTTCCTGTGGGGCAGGGCAGGTCTCCCTGGCAAAGGACGATGCCCCAGGAGACACTTCCCAATGGGAGCTCCCTGGCAGCACTGCTGTGGGGCCTGGCCTGCTGTTCCAGCCCACAGTTTCATGGCGTTGGCCCCACAGGACACAGGGTAGCTTCCAGCAGCTCCTCACAGAAGACACCCCTTTAGTCCCTGGGACCAAAACCTGGCCACGCAACCCAGCACAAGCACCCAGGTACACATTTGTGTCTATCTTGCCACACACAGCAGCACAGACACCCTGAGCATTCAGAACCAGCAGCACAAGCAGTCTCTGCTCCCACTTCTGGCCTGGAACCACTATAGAGATGCACAGCAGTGGAAGTGGGGCTGGAAGAGGGGCAGGACAGACAGCCCTGACTCAGCACCAGGCACTGCCAGACAAGCATCCCAACAGGAATGCGGACCCTGTGCCCCGGCCCTTTCACCACCTCCCCCCTCACTCTCCCCACATTTGCTCTGCCCAAACCCTGTCAATGCCCATGTTTCCCCACATTCAGTTCCTCCCCCAGGCATCCTGCAATGAGCCTTGTGCAATCCCAGAACACTCTTTCCCTGTGCCCTTCAGTGTGTCCTGTATCCCTGGCTGTGACCTCGCATCTGTCAGGTGCCCAGGAGAGGATGGACATCCCCCATCCCTGTGGGACCGAACGCCCTGGGACTGGGAGGTGCTGGGTGGGGTTTTGTGGCTCTGGGGATGTCGCTGTGGTTCCCCTGCAGCTCGGGGCTCTGCTGGTGTGGGCACCTGAGCTTTTCCTCACCACTGTCAGCATTCCTGGGCTGTGATCTCTCATCTCTGAGAGGGCTGGAGCTGATGCAGTGTTACTGGACCAGCCACACTGGACTCTTCGCCAGCCAGCTCACGAGGCCAGGTAGTTTGGATTCACCCACCAGTTCCCGTCACTATCCCAGGGATGTCCCCAGCACCCCAGGTCAGCTTTATCACCCTTCAGCCAGTCCTGTGGGCTGGGCTTTGGTGGCTGTGGCCCCCAAGGGTGAGGAGCACCCTGGCACTCCTGGCACTCCAAGGAGAAGTTGCTTTCCTGCTGTTTCCTCTTCACTTGGCAGAAGCCAAATGTGGCCCTTCTGCTGATGGAGCTGCACCAATTGTGTCAACCCCCTGCACTACTGCAGATGTTCAGGTGGAGAAACCAGCCCCAAAAGCTTAAGCTGGAAGTGAAAAAATATGCAGGAAAGCAACATAAGGGCCTAAGGCAAATATTTCAGACTTGTCACCCATTTAGCTGTGATCCAGGACAGGGAGAGACAGAAAATGTGAGCCCACAAAAACACTGACCTATAACCACAGCACCCTCTGCCCTTGCACCAGGTGGTTGAACATCTCTGGTCTTCAACAGGTTCAATGTGCTGACCTTTGTGGTGAAGGGGACCAGAAGCATTTTTCTGTGGCAATTTAAGAAGTAGGATTAGAGCACAAAGCAGAGTGGAGGAGGGTGAAGGTCTTAACCCTGTGGAAGGGCACATGGAGTGCCTGGGAACTGGAGCTGTTCCTGCACAGTTCCTGCAGCTGAAGCCCTGCAGCACAGAGGTGCTTGGACATTGTGGGCAGCCCTGGCACATCTGCATGAGGAGCTCAGAGAGGGGCTGACTGATCCTCTAAGTTTAGTTTTTCTGCTGTGAAATATGAAGGGGTTTCATCCTTCATGAGATCTTAACCGTATCTCTTCAAAGCTTTTCTGGGTCCTTAATCCCAGCCATCCCAGAGCCATTATCTGGATCACAGGACATGGAGGTAGGTGGGTTCACAGCCTCAGCTCATGACTGGGATGAGCTCCCAGAGGTTTCATCCTCCACAGACACAGCTTGGCATGCAAGCAGCCACAAGCTGCAAGCTTCCAAGTACTTCCGAAATGTTTCCTGGGACAGAGGGCTTTCACAAGTCAGCTGAGACATGATCCAAACGTGAGCAATGACAAATGCTATTCAGAGACAAAATGTCCGGTAGCTTTCTGGAGAATTGTTTCCCAGGCTTCTGGAACTGAGAATAATCAAAGATAAGAAAACCACTTGCTTGGTTCCACCTCACATAGGTCCAAATCTCATATTTCATAGGTCAGTGTGGAGCTCTGATGTGTCTTGTTAGTGGCTACCACTCTTCATCCCCAGGAAAGAGAACTAGAGCTTTATTTCTTTTTTAATTAAGCTTCTGCTTCCTGTGTGGATTGCTTTGAAAACGTCATCCAGGGGCAACGGGGGAAGGGAGATGTGATACAAGTTGCCCAGGGAAGATGCATGAGTCAGCAACTGATGCAAAACCTTTTTCTGGGCACTGTTTAATGTTTATATTAATTTCAGACGTCAGGCCCCAACCTCATCACTTTGTCAGTTTCAGTGCACAGGGTAGTACTGAACAGTGCCAGACAAGCACAGCTTCTACATCAGAAGTGAAGAAAAATAACCCTGTTTTCTGTGGTTGAGCTCTTCTGGGGAGAGGAGCAGTCCTGGAAAAGGGGCACAGAGAGCAGCCCAGGCAGTGGAGAACCCGCAGTGTAGAAACGCTGCGAGGGACCAGAGGGGCGAAGCCGGGGAGGCACAAACCAGAGCGGATCGATGCCTTTCCGTGGGCGAGTCCGTGTGTCCTGCCCAGCCCTGTGCTAAAAGCAGCGCTGCGGCGGCCGAGGAGAAGGTCGGACACCGGGCAGGGCACCTTCAGAGCAAGAGTAGGTGCTGGAGGAGGAGGGGGAGCTGACGCCGAGGATGTGGGTTCCCGTGTCCCCACTGCCGGTCACGCAGTGCCGGGGAGGATCCCGCTGTCGGTGTCCTTGGCACCATCGAGCCCCCTGCGCTGTGTTTCGTGGTGGACGCGGCTCTGCACACCCGGGGGGACACAGAGTGGGAAACCCAAATAACAGCTGCCCTGCCCGCTCCCACCAGCCTGTCCCAGACACACTCCCCCGGCCCCGGGGGAGCCCAGGGGAACAGAGGCGGCTGGGAGCACGAATTAGGGACTCAGAGGAAGGTATATCGCTGCCAGGGCTGTCCCAGGAGAGACCCAGCCCCGCAATCCAGGTGTGAAATCTGTCGAAAAGGGGTCAACGCCTGCTCACCCTTGGGACCATCAACACGAGACATATTGCTGGGCGCAGGAAGGAGCATTTCGGGATTGCACAAGGGGTTTTGCAGGACGCCTGGGGGAAGAACCGAATGCGAGGAAATGTGGGCATCGATGGGGTTTGGCGAGAGCAAACGTGGGGAGACTGAGGGGGGAGGCGGTGAAAGGGCCGGGGCACAGGATCAGCATTCCTATTGGGATTCTCGTCCGGCAGTGCCCGGCGCTGAGTCAGGGCTGTCTGTCCTGCCCCTCCTCCAGCCCCACTTCCAGCGCTGTCCCGAGGGGGAGTCCGTCAGTCCAGCGAGGTCGTGTGTGCCCCTGGGGCAGCACCCGGACCGACCCCGGTGCCGGTCCGGCCGGACGATCCGGACGATCCAGACGCTCCAGGAAGCTGCGGGTGCGGGTCTCCAGGGGCGGGATCGCCGGGGTGCGGGGTCCCGGGGGCGGGGTCCGGGGGCGGGTCCCGGGGCGGGGTCCCCGGGCCGTTGCCGATGAGATGCCCCCGCTGCCCCGGTGGTGGCCGCGCTCCGCTCCCGGCAGCAGGTAACGGGATGGCTGGGGGGGCAGCGTGGGGTCCCCCCGCCCTCCGAGGCGCGGGGTGGTCGCGGGGCTTCTCCAGGGGGTCGGTCCCGCCGGGGTCCGCCGGTGCGCGGAGCGGGGCCGGCCCTGTCCGCGCCGTCGGTCCGGGCTGCGGGCGGTGCCGCCGCCCGTCCCTCTCCCACCGGGTGTCTCTGGCGCGGGGCCACGGGGTCAGTGCGCGTCTCTTCGCGTTGGGGTGATGGTTTAGCGCTTTCTGCCCGATTTTGCACCAAAGGCGCGGGCGATTTTCCTTTTTGGTGGGAGGAAGCCATACGCGTGTATCCCGCTCCCCCCAACAACAAAACAAGCGAGCAAAACCCCCCAAAGCTGTCAGCTGTGGGATTCACAGCCAGTGATTTTGGCTTATTAACCTTAATGGCGAAAATGTTGTGTGAGAAATTTGGCCCGAGCTGAAGCAGGCAGGACGCAGAGTCACTTTGACGTGCGGGTGTCAAGGGTACCGCTGTGAGCACCTCCATCCCCGGGGGCAGCGGGGGAGCTCCGCAGGACCAAGGAGAGGTCAGGGCTGCACCTCTCCTCGGGGCGGTAGGGATCTGTACCGCTTCCCAAAGCGCCCAGGTTTTCCCCATCCGTGTGTGCTCGTGTGGCTCTCCAACCACTGCAAACACACCTGCCAGCTCCGGCCCAGCGATCCTGCTACGGGTGTGCTTGCTGACCTCCACCTCCCGAGCGCTTTTCTGACATTCTCACAGCCTGTCTGTGTCTCCTTGTTGCAGTGGGGTTTGCCACAGCTGTGGGAAAATACCTGAAGTATCTGCTTCCAGCCAGATTTGGGTGAGACTTACCTTGCTAGGGGGATGTGTGAGATAAGGCTGAGTGGTCTAAAGAGACTGTAAGATGAGAAATGTTAGGAACCCCATTAGTCATGGAGGTCTTGTCCCAGAAGAGCAGGCTTGCTGGCCCAGGAGAATCTGCAGAATTAGAGGTGGAAATGACAGTAATGTTGGATAGGAAGCTCTCAGTTAACCATAATCAGGCATTGGAATGGGCTGCCCAGGGAAGTGGTGGATTCTCCATCCCTGGAGGTGTTTAAGAAGAGACTGGATGTGGCACTTAGTGCCATGGTCTAGTAACTGTGGTGGTAGTGGATCAAGGGTTGGACTTGATGATCTCAGATGTTCTTTCCAACCCATCTGATTCTATGATTTCTTTCACTTTATCCCTTTCTGTGGTGCTGTTCCCACTCCCATACAGGGTTCTCTATAGCAAGGCAGAGAGGCAGATATTCAGAGAGCTATTGTACAACCTGAGAAAAATCTAAGCTGGAAAAGAAAAGAATTCTGGGTTTCTGCTGGCAGCATTTGATTTTCCCTGCATAAATTCCATCGAACATTGCCTAGAGAGGCACCCCACCCTTATCCCATTCCCCTGTCTGTGAATTGGTCCATGCAGCTCTGGCAAGACTGATGAGAAGCCTCTGGGACCAGCCAGGGTGGGAAGGCCAAGGCAAAGACACATGTGAGTGATGGCAGGACATAGCAAACCAAACTGTGCCCAGCCCCGTGGCCTCTCTGCCTCCCTGATTCAGCTGTCAGGAGCAGGCAAATGGCATATCTACACATGTGGTGCTGTCCTGGGTTTTACTGATCCTGAGTTTCACTCCTCTAAGGTTTAGTAAATTTGCCTCTGAATTTTTGCTGAGCAATGTGGTGGCAAACAATGCCTTTATGCTGTTCAGTGCCCTGGGCTCTGTCCTTGTGGAAAGCCAGGTGTTTCTGAAGCTGGAGAAAACCTCTGGGGCTCTTGTGAAATGTCTCTGTATGTGGCACGACATTCTTGAACCAGTATTTTTTAAGTGCATATATTTTCCTTTTTGTTTTATTCTTCTTTTCTTGATGTTTGCCAAAAGGCCAAAACAAAGTTGTTTCCAAGCCCTTGTGCTCAGTAAAATCTAGGACACACATAGAGATCACCTGTATGGACAGGTGTGGAGGAACCTGTTGTGGTGCCAGCCCTGATCTTGAGTTCTCTGCTGTGCAAACAGTCCCAGGAAGGCACTGGCAATACTCCAGAGTGCTGAACTCCACAGGCATGTTTGTTGGTTCCAGACCTGCACCAGGACACAGAGATCAGGGACAATGTGTGAAGGTCTGCACAGAATCTTTTTTTTCTTTTTTCGCCCTGATGTGCAATTTGCCAATGGCATGAAAGTGTTTCTTAGAGGGCGAGCTGCTTGGTTCTCTGGTGTTGTGCAAACAGGGGCTGGGGAGGACGATCCAGCCACGGGCTGGCAGGCAGCTCTTTTATTCACTGTGAAAAGGAGTTGCAAGTCAGGAAATCAGAGGGAAACATTCCTTCTCCCCCAGCAGTTCTTGTCCTGGGAAACAGAGCTGAAGGGAGGAAAGTCTTCGTGCACTTCCACAGGAGTCTATTTTTAGGAGTGAAAGCTATTCAGGAGGGAAGTATTGATTTTCCTTCTTTCCACCTTGAACGTTCTGTTTATCATTTCCTTTGGTTTATGTGTAATGCACCATGCACAGAGCTATTCTTGCTTCTCACCTCATGCCCCGAGCCCGTCAAGGATATATGGCCTTTGCTGAAACCATTTTTATTTGGCGCCTGAAGTCTTCTCATGCTCTGCCCAGAATTTCATATTTTAAAACTAAAACTTTGCTCTTTTGGAGCCAGGCTGTGTCTGTGTAAAACCTTGCCATTGTCAGGTGAGAGAGGAAGGTGGGGATGTGCAGGTACAGAACAGAATCTCTCCTACCTTCCCTGGGTTGACATGTGCTAAATTCTCCTGCAGGTTGTTTTTGACTTAGAGCAGCTGGAAAGTTTTGTTATTGGTGGGGGTTTTTTTATTTGTTTGGGTTTTGTTTTGGTTTTGTTTTCTTGTTTGTTTTCTTTTCTTTATTTTTATTTTTTTTTCCTGACAGCATCTGTCTGTAGGTGAAAACCTGAGTTTCCCACGGTATTAAAAAGCAACAGTGCTTCTTTTTTTTTTTTTCCTGAGGTGTGGTACTGGTGGTTACTCTTTGCCTGATATTAGGTAGAAGTGCTGAACATCACGGGCCTCTGGCACAGCGCAGGTTCTCTATCAGAGCCAGGGAAGGTCAGAGGACCTGCTCGCACACCCTTCGGTGCTGAAGTGGTTCCCCCTGAGGCCTTGGGGGTGATCAGACGGCAGCTGACACAAGAGCCTGGGGGATAAACTGGGCTGCTCAGATCTCAATCCCATTAGTGACGTCTGGCAGCGTCACACAGTGTTGCCTGGTGCCGTGGGGGTGCTTGCTGTGTGCTGCAGTGAGGGGCAGGGGCACTGACTCCATGACACGCAGGGATGCTTGTGGCCGTGGGCAGGACCCTGCCCCGGACCCTCTGTGGGCAGCAGGATGAGCCCCAGCTGGGCCCGTGACCCTGTGTGGCAACCACGTGAGTGCAGCTCCTCTCCTCCAAACCAGCCAAATACAGCAGGGCTGTGACACGGGATGGCCATTGTGGCGTTTTGCATTTTCTTTTCTTAATTTTCTTTTGGCGTGGATTATGTTATTTGTATGTGCACAGCCAGCATGGTGGGAGTGCAGAGTGCCACAGGAGCTTTAACACTGGTTCTTGGGCTCAGCTGTCTCCCTGGCTGTGTCTCCAAGAACATCTTTAGAGGATGCTGTGTGGAAAATAGGTGGGTTACTGTTCTGTCCTCATGTCTTGTCAGATCTGGCTGACCTTCAAAATCTTTGCTGCAGAGGTGCCCGGTTGTGCCAGAAGTGTCTTCTGGTGCAGCTCAGAGCCACAAGCTTGGTTTTCTTCTGCCTGCCTGGGTAGGCAGGGACGTGCTCACCCTCTGGTAGTGTCCTGGCAGGAGTAGCAGCTGGAGGAGCAGACGTCACCCCTTGCACCCTCACCTCCCTGCCCTGAGCTGTCTGTTACATGATCTCCTCCCTGGCTGAGTGAGAACCTGCTGTTCTCCTGAACCTGCACCTGCCTGGCAGGTGGCTCTAGGGACAACCACAGCTGCTGAGCTGGGGTGGCCTGGGCAGGGGCCAGCCCTGCTTCATCTCTCAGCTGCACAGTGTGAGGAGGTGTCACCAGGAACACAGGATGTACAATTATAGAGCCACAGCACAGTTTGGGTTGGAAAGGACCTTTAAAGGTCATCCAATCCAACCCAACCCCTGCCATGGGCAGGGACACCTTCCACTATCCCAGTTTGCTCCCAGCCCCATCCAACCTGACCTTGAACGCTTCCAGGGAGGGGGCAGCCACAGCTTCTCTGGGCAGTCTGTGCCAGGGCCTCACCATCCTCATTGTGAAAAGTGTTTTGCTTATATCCTGTCTGAATCTGCCCTCTTTTAGTTTAAAACCTGTCACTACAGGCCAGGCCTAAAATTCTGTCCCCATCTTTCTTGTAAGCCCCTTGAGACACTGGAAGGGACTCTAAGGTCTCCCTGGCGTGTTCTCTTCTCTAGGCTCAACAACCCCAACTCTCTCAGCCTTTCCTTCTAGAATAGGTGCTCCAGCCCTGTGGTTGTCTTTGTGACCCTCCTCTGGACTTACTTCCACAGCTCCACATCCTTCTGCTGTTGTTCCCCAGAGCTGGAGGCAGCTCTGCAGGGGGGTCTCACCTGAGGGGGCAGAGGGGCAGAATCCCCCCCTGCCCTGCTGCCCATGCTGTGGGATCAGCCCAGGGCACAGGGGGTTTCTGGGCTGGGCCATGTCCAGCACCCCCAAGTCCTTCTCCCCAGGGCTGCTCTCAATGCCTTTGTTGAACTCGCTGCTGATGGGCATCCATTACAAGAAGCACTTGGACAGATGCTTCCAGGAGCCCTGATGAGTGAAGATGACTTCACTTATGGTTGAACAGTGTCTGGAGTTTTACAGCAGCTTATGGCCACTTCTGATCACACAGTTCTATGTCAGCAGGTGCAGGAAACCTGCTGGTCCCCACTGCTGCTCCTGCTGCCATGTTCTGGTGGTAGCCAACGCTTTAAACCAAAGAGGTAATGTCAAAAGTACCAGGAAAACTTTGCCCCTCAGAAAAATTGAGTTTGATGAATTGCTACTTTTCTGTGAAAATTTTAAGTGTTCCCCTTGAAAGTGGGTTTGTTTTTTTTCCTGCTGGCCAGGTCTGCACTGTGCATGTCCTGACACACCTGCTGGTTGTGCTGCTCTGTGGCTGCACACCCTGAGGTGGGCCCTGGCCTTCAGGTCTGTGTTGCTCCTAAAAATCCAGAGCCACCAGACTGGGTTCCCTCCAAGACGAGCTCTCTGGAACGGTCAGTTGGTCATGAAAATAAACCCCTGTCGAGTCACAGTTCCCTCTGGAATACCTGAAGGATCTGCGTATCAGGATCCCAGCCCAAGCTGCTTAGTGACAAGCTCAAGGGCTTGGCTCAGAAATAGCTGCCCAAGGGCACTTGGGAGTAGGACCTGAGTTGGAGCTGCCACTGGACATCCTGGAAGAGGAGAGGTGCCAGCTGTGGTGCCAGAACACCATGGGAAACAAAGCTGCTCCTGGTGTTGTGCACTGTTTTGTGGAAATAGTACCTGCCCAAACTGCCTCTTCTAAGGCACCTGTTGTTTGGCTCAAACATTCCTGTTTACTGAAAGCACAATGTGCGTTTTTTTCCTTAGTATTCCATTTGTCTTTTAGGCTTTTCCTCCTTGTCCTGCAGGTTAAGAGACTTTCTCTGGAAAATCTGTTTTGTGAAGCCCAGGTAGAGAAGTCTGTCCTTTCTGCAGAGCAGCAAAGGAAGGGGGAAGGGGTGGAGGTGGAGCTGCAGATGGAGGTGGTGAGGAAGTGGCGGAGAAGGATTGTTCTCTCAATCAGCACATCAGCAGCTGAAGTGTGAGGCTTCCAGGCATCCAGACAGGGAGCTCTGGGAGGAAGGAGCTGCTGTGGGCACGAGCTTCCCCATGGCTCAGAGGGAACATCAAGTGTCTGGGGGGAGTGGGAAAGCCACTTTGTGCTGCCAAGGAGAGAGGTGAGGTCCAAGGCAACAGACGCTGCAGCTACTGCTGCACGGGTGTTATGGAGGGTGAAACCCCACGGCTGAGAGGGGACACACTGAGCAGGGACCGTGTCTGCTCAGGACAAATCCTGTGTGTGTGTTCCAGGCTGCAGAACTGCTGTGCTTCTGTTCCTTCTGTGGTCACTTCTCAGTCACTGTGTGGAAAGGGGTCAATTTTCCCACCCTATAAGCTCTAACCTCCTCTGAAAGCACAGCTGGATCACAGGGGGCCCTGGTTTTGATTTGGAGATGCCTCTCAGGAGCAGATACAGGAGCAGTGTGGCTGAAGGAGAACTGTGTTATGTAAGAAAGAAAGCCCAGAGAGTGCCGAGTGCAAGAACTGCTGAAGGGCTGAATTTCCTCCCTGTTTTCTGCCTGTGGCTGCACAGGCAGGGAACAAAACAGGCCGGAGTGGCTCCTTGGGAGGCAGAGAAAGGTTGGCAAATGTGGGTCCTGCCCTCCCTTCCTTGTTAGAAAAGGTGACCTGGGGCAGCACTGTGCCCTGGGAGAGTGCTGAGGGAACAGGTCCGGTTTCTGTGGAGACAAAATGTTTTTTGCCTCATTTCTCTGAGCTTCCAGTTATCTTTGCTGTTCAGAAATTAACTTACTGATATTCCTGCTACAGCAGAGCCTCTGCCATGGACCAGCAACCTGCTGTGCCAGTGTGACAGAGCATGTTCCCGAGGTCCAGAACTTCCAGCACCAGGAGAAGGCACGAGGGAGGAGCTCGGGACGTGCAGATCTCTGAGGCTGACCAGAAGACACAGTGTGAAAGGTGGATATAACAGAGAAACACAAAGAGCTGATAATCTTCGCCACTTCTGGCGGATGCAGACATATTTTGTTTCATTTTGTGTCTGGTTCACTTGCAGCCCACAGTTCTTCCCAGGGTCTGAGCTCACAGTAACAACAGTGGTACGTGGCTACAGAGGCTGCCTGTGCCTTGTAAGGTGCAGTGTTGGAGTGTGCAGTTACCACTGCCGTTTGAATTTACAAATGTCAAACCAATTTTCTGGTTTGACAGAAGACTTGTTAGTCTGGCAGGTTCAGTATGGGGGCTGAAAGCCAATCTAGACTTTTACATCTCCCAGAGAAGATCCTGGATCCATGAAATCCATGGAAAAGGAATACAGAGGTCTGCCATGGGAGGGTAACTCACTATGGGTTGCACACTACTCACAGACAACCAAAAGCACCAGGCAGGGCAGGCAGGGTGGGCAGTGAGTGTGGACAGGTGTTATCCCCTGTTAAAGCTCATGGTCTTCCCAAGGTTTTGTGTTACAAAAGAGTTGGGAATTGGTGTTGGTAACTCTGAACTGGTGTCCAGAGGATTCCCTTGCGCTTTTGTCTTTCTGTTTTCCTGTGATTTCTGTCACTTTCAGGTAAATGGAAGATTTGGAGACTAACCTAATCCAGACACGAAAAGCATGTAGAATAGAGCAGATGGTATCGAAATGGCTTCATCGCTCTCGTGACAGTGCACCCAGGCAAGTGTGGGTTTTGTGAAAGGAATCTCTGTGCTCACCTTCCATCAGAGACAGCACAGGCTGTTCCCAATGAACAGGGGCTGGTACAGGATGCAGATCATAGTTATTGCTTCTGTTGTTCTTGGGAAATATGTGTACAGTAGTCCCTAGAGAAATGAGAGCAGCAGTGGATTTTAAGCAATCCACTGGTTTTCAGGGAAAGATGTTCCTGCTTTCCTCTGCCGTGGTTTTGTGAGGGAGAAACTCAGCACTACTCCATGCAAAACTTGCTCTTCTTGGAGGTGGGGTCCTGTTTGTCCCTAACCAAGGGCCCACGTTTTTGGGCAAGGCTGGATTGCATTGACCAGAGATCCTGGTCCATGGCTGCTTTCCTTCCCTGGGGTCTGAGAATCAGCATTAGGCTGATCCCAGCACAGGCTGAGGGCTGGACATTCTCTTGCCGCCTTGCTGGGGGAAGATGCTGCTGTTACCTGTGGATGGAGGCACTGGAACTCTCTCTTCGTGAGACCATGGGCTGGGATGAGGGAAAAGTTGTAGCTACAGCCCCTCTGATGTCCTCAGCTTTCTCTGGACCCTGGGGAGTTGCTGTTGGCTGGGGG
>JAWWLV010000100.1:8131120-8153418 GCA_035041135.1 Platyrinchus mystaceus | reverse complement strand
CCCCCCCCCCCAGAGCTGGGGACCCAGGGTGTGCTGTCCTTGCTGTGCAGCACATGTCCCACGGAGAGCAGGGATGTGTGTGGATCCAGGCCCCTTGGACGGGGTGTCTCTGGCTGTGTCTTGTGTAACTGTGGATTCTGATCCCACAGGGGCAGCGTGCCGGCGATGGACAGCGCCGGGGACAGCGCTGTCCCCCCCGCCAGCCGGGTACAACTCAGAGTCACCGTGTACAAGGACCTGGTTCTGCAGCACTATGGCTTTGAGATCTGCCCCACCCTGCCCCTGACCATCGCGTCCGTCACTGCGGGTGAGCGCCGGGCTCCTCCCCACGGCGCGGGCCCCGGGGCCTTGGTGATGAACTCCTGCCACATGTGTGTGGTTTCTGGAGTTCCTGTTCGGCATGTGACCCTCAGACACTGCAGGCAGAAGCCTGGATGCCTGTGGCACACAGAGTGCCCAGGGTGAGAGCAGTTCTGATGGCGCAGAGCCCTCAGCAGGGTTCCCATGGGTCCCTTGCTGGCACTCGCTCACTGCTGACCTTCATGGTGCAGGCAGCAACATTCTTCCTGGTGTTTCCTCTGAGATGCAGAGGAAGAATTTCATCTAATCTTAGAGAATTTCATCTTATTCTGCTATGGCCCTGGTGATCTGTTGCTGAACAGACCCTGGGCTTCCAGCCCTGTAACACAGAGAGTTTCACTGCTGCCTCCAGGCACTGCTGAGGTCATGCAGATCTACTCCTCCAGCTGTAGAAGAGAGACATGCTGTTAAGGTGGCCTGAGGGTTTTGAGTCAAAAACTGAATCTGTTTCTTATTTACCTTTCTTTTTTTTTAACGGGTGCACAAAAACTCTTGGTTTTTACCTGTTGTTGTGAGTGTGGCAGCCAGAGAGACACTGTGCCCACTGCCTTCTTGTGGCCATCCATCTATGTGGGCTGGAGGATGTCCCTCTGTCACCTCCCCCTTCTCTTCCCATGTGAAACATGGCAAAATTATCTCGGAGTTCTGGGGTGTAAGAAGTGGGGAAGGAATTTTTTTCTGTGGTGCTTTTCTTGTCTCCTAATCAGAAAGAATAAACATTTTACTGAAACTGGGGCACAGAGAACCCTTCCCTTGCTGTGGGAGCCCACGGCTACAAGGCCTGTGTTTGGTTGGACTGTGTGGTGGGCTATGACAAGGGCACAGACACACACAGGAGTGGTTTTCCATGGGGCAGAGGGAAGTCTGGGTGGGAGGCACAGACACAACCAGGGGCACACGGGCTGGCATCAGTGCCCAGTGTCCTCCAACCCCTTTTATTTTGCCATCCAGAGACAGTTGCTGAGGGAAGCAGGTGCTGGGAGGGAAGAGGAGCTCACAGTGAGCATTTCTGGACATCCCTAGTGTAGATGAGGCACTTGGGGACATTGTTAGTGGTGGACCTGGCAGTGCTGAGTTCACAGTTGGACTCCATGATCTCAGGGGTCTTTTCCCACCTGAATGATGCCGTGATTCCCTGGTGGGAGCAGGTCTCCTGACTCACAGTGTGCCGGTTTCCTGCAGGCAGCACTGCTGAGGGGAAGCTGCAGCCGGGTGACCAGCTCGTCCGGATCAACTCCAGGCCAGTGGAGGACCTGTCTGTGGAACGAGCTGCCAGCATCATCAGGTGTGGTGTCTCCCGCTGCCCGGCCGGGGCAGAAGGGCTGGGGGACTCACTGCTGAGCCTGTGTCTGTTGCAGGGACGCCGGCGACGAGCTGCCTCTGACTGTCCTGCGCTGCACCACTGTAAGTGGCCTTTCCTCGGCTCCCCTGGCACCCCTTGGCATGGCCACAGCCCTGGGGCAGCTGGGATGCCCCCCCACCCCAAGGGCCCCCTGATCCCCCACTGGGGGATGCAGGCAGGCCTGTTTTGTCCTCCTGGACACAGTGGGAGCTGCTGTGGCAGCAGGATCACCATCTGCCCTTGGAGCTCCTTGGCAGCTCATGAGCTTTTCCTTCTGACTGCTGGAAAAACTCCTCCCTTGTTCCCCAGGCTCTGCCTAGTGAAGGACTGGGACCCAGGCATGTATTGTGCTTTGGGAACACAAGCAAAGTTGTACTGCAAAGTTTTAGTGCTGATTGCCCATCTCTGTAGCAGAGATTTCCCCAGAAGGCACTTGATGCTGGCAGGATGTGTTGTTATCCACATGGAATTCACTGTGTGTAAAGGCTGAGTTGCAAAGCAAAGACAGAATTTGGTTTGTGGGCTTCCTGTGAGGTGTGAAAGTGGCCTGAGTGGGATTCCATCCAGACCACCTCCTTTCTCCCCTCCCCAGCACCCAAAAATATTTCTGGAGTGTTTCTCGTTTGTTGGAGGTTTCTTTTTTTATTTTTTTTTATTTATTTTATTTATTTTTTCTTAAAACAAGAGTCATATTTCCTTCAGAAGTTACTGAAGCTCTCAGGCTTGAGATTTCTTGACTCTTAAGGAAAGGTACATGGAAGAGAAAATCTCAAATATTTTTCCCACCCAAAGGTGTAGGCATTCAGTCATGCACAAAGCCAAAGCAACCAGAAAAACTTCAAGCAAACCCACTGAACAGTGGCTTCCTTTTCCGTTAACCTCATCTCATCTCCCCTGCCCAGTGCATCAGTTGTTGGTCTGGCCAGCCCTGATCTGACTCTGGAGATCAAGGGAAAAACTGGAGTTGGTTATGCAAAACCTGAATGCCTGCTCGAAGAGGCGAGATGCAATGGCTTTTCAGAGAGAAAAGGGTTTGGAAAACCCTTCATGGAATTTGGAGTGCCCTTCACAGGCCCTCAGGCACTGTTGAGGAGCAAGTGGGGCACAATCCCGTATCTGTTTTTTCATTTTCAGGTCATTTTAAGGACATCTCCAAACACAGCCACGCCTGATGCAGGGTTTGGGGGTGACTCTTGCCGTGCTCTGAAGGCAGCTCAGAGCCGAGAGGTAACACCTCCCACTGCCAGGTCCCAGACCCTCTGCAGGGCTGGGATGTGGGAGGCTGTGAGCCCCTCAGGGCAGTTGCAGGGTGTCTGCATGCCCTGGTGTGCTCTGGAAGGTCTGGATGTGCACAGGGTCTCCTCCTGACTCCCATCCTCCCTCCCTGCCACATGTCCTTGGGACAGGATGGGAGTGTGGCAGTCCAGGAGGCACCAGCACCTCTGGCTGGATTGACTCCACCTGGAAGCCACCCAGGAGGATGCTGAGGGATTCTGATTCTGCTCTTGGGGAACTTCGTGCTGTACAAGAGCAGCACATTTGCACACAGGAGCTTGGTGGTTCCTTGACTCATGTGGTGTCTTGTGAGCATGGTAAGACCCTGCCATGGTGAGAGCAAGGTTGTGTGACAGCAGTGCAACAAAGCTGGCTTTGTGACCTTGGGCAGTTTCCTGAGTGGTTTGCAGTATGATGGTGTGCTCTGGGAAGCCCAACGGAGCCAGGATGTGCTACTCACATGGTTGTGGTGTGCTGGCACGGGTCTGTCCATCACTGCCAGGCTCTTTACAGGTGTTGGTTTAGGTGTAGCCCCACTGCAGACCAGCTCCTGGCAGACTCGCAGTCATTCTGGGGTGCCCTGGCTTCGTTGCAGGAGGTGTGGAGATGCCTGAGCACAGCAGCTGGTTCCCATGCAGTGACATTGGGAGTGTGTGTGGCACATGTGTCCCCTTGCTGGGCAGCCAGGCTTGGGCTCAGCAGCTGCCCAGACAGGGCAAAAGGGCCCGGGGCAAGGCTGGGAGCTGAGAGCCTCCCCCTGCACGTCTCTCTGTGGCCTCGAGGCAGCACAGTGGGAGTAGCCCCAGGGCAGAGGTGCCCATGTGCCCTGCCCATGTCAGGGGCTCTGCTCCTGCCCGAGGCCGCTGCCCTGACCCACCACCACTGTTGTTCCAGGGTGGACCCAAGTCATCATTCCTCACCGAGGAGAAGAGAGCGAGGCTGAAGACAAACCCCGTCAAAGTGCGGTTTGCGGAGGAGGTGCTGCTGAACGGGCACTCGCAGGTCAGGGGGCTCCGCGGGACGGGGATCCCTCTGAGGGTGGGTTGTGTGGCTGGGACTCACTCTGCTGGTCACCCTGGGCACGATCCAGGCACCTGCTCCCAACAGCTCCTGAGGCAGAGAGAAGCACTGGCATCTCTGGAGGAGTTTGTGTTTAACCTGCTCACTTGCACTAATATAAAATACCTGCATGCACTATTTCTGTCCCATCCCACCATCACGCCCTAAACCATCATTTCACAGCTGTAGGAGGCAGTTGTCATCTCCTGAGGTGCTATTCCATCCGTGGTGAACCCACACTGAATTTTGGCCATGAGAAATGCTGATCCTAAAGGTGACCCATGAGCGCTGATGTGTGTGCCAGGTTTATGTGCTGCTGGAGTAGCTGGGGTGTCGCCTGCTGTGGTGTCCCCTCCTGAGGACAGGTCACACTGTGATCACAGGGTTTGGTGCTAGTGACTTTGCTTTGCTGTTAGGTGTGACACGTGTTCTCGAGCTGACAGGGTGGAGGCTTGTTGTCCTACCCTGCAGAGGGTTTCCTCAGAGCCTCCTCAGCTGCCTCTGTATCTGACCCTCTTTAAGATGAGCCAGGTCACAGCTTCCTGGAGGGTGCTGAAAACCCATTATGGGGTTCCTAGTGCTGGTAGGAGACAGATTGGGTCGATATGGGTCAGCCTGTGTGGGTCTGCCTGTAGCAGAAGTGAGAACACTTGTAACTTCTCTGAGGCGTGAACAGCTTCTGAATGTTTCCTTTTTCTTTTTGTGTAACTTAATTAACTCAGTGGAGTGGACGGGGCTCAGTCGAGAGTCATTAACTCTATTGAGTTTTCTTTTTTCCCTTCAGCAGGAAAAAATTCACTGGTCAAAATGCCCCACTCACATCCCTGCTCATTAGTGCTATTCAGTCGTCCATGTCTGACCAAATCTTGCTTATGCGCAGTGATGATGAAGCACCCATTTGTCCCTTTTCCTCTTCCGTTTCTTTCACCCTGTTGCCAGGTGTGCTGGTGCTGCTGCCAGGCTCATTCCTGCCCTTCCAAGGCCTGTGTTCATATGCCACAGGTGTTGATGACAAGTGCTTGGTGTCCTGCCTGGGACATATGGTGGTGTGGCCACTCTCCCTGACACAGAATTCAGGTACCAGACCTCTCATGTGGCTGGGAGATGTGACACAGGCCATCAAGCTCATCAGGCAGGGAAGGGGGAAGGAGAGGACATGCTCTGGAAGTGGGCCCAGGCAGAGATGACTGAGAAGTGTGTTGGACAGGACTGGCTGTGGGATACAGGCAGACCTGGAATTGCCAGCACTCCCTGCTTTTCTTATAGCTGGTAGTTCACACCCGTATCTCCTGGAGCTTCCATGGAGCTGTGTCAGCCAGAGGCTGGGCACTGGTGTCACAGCCATGAAGGTCTCAGATCCCTGCCAGATACTTACTGATTGCAAGGTGGGTCTCAAGGGACCTGGAGAAAGGTCTTGAGAGGCCCAGAGAAGGCACTTCTGGAGGGGATGCTGCACTTTGTGCCCCCCTGCCCCACAAGCCTCTGTCAGCATCTGCTGAGCTAATCATACCTCTGCAAGTGCAGTGGAGGGACACAATCAATGTATAGTTTGTCACTCATTTACTGAGAGCATAAAGGTAGGAGAAGTTCATTCGGGTGCTGGGGTCCCACTGGCTTCCCTTTTCACTAGTTGGATATGTTTGGATATGTTGGATCCCTGTTTGGAGTAGTAAAGTATTAGCACAAAGGAAGAGCAAATAAATTTGTTGCATATTTATGACTTCTTTCTGGAAAAGCACTATCCACCACAGCAGCCCTGAGTGCTTTAGGGTTGCTCTCCCTTCTGTGGGCTGATGTACTAAGGCAGCCAAAACGGGTATTATGGCCCTGAAAAACTGCACAGCCTCCTGTTTCAGTAAATATACTGCTCTTGTCATCCTAATGGAGCATGGCTAAGTGATCCTTGTGGCGACGGGAAGGATCCCAACGGCTGCCTTCTGCAGCTGAAACCTGAAACTCCGGGTTGGGAACATAAATTGTTGATGAGCCTCAATGCTGTCCAGCCCCCGCTTTCTGTGGACTGATGATGTATTTCCATATCACTGAGCAATACGCAAGAGACGGGTCCCTCAGGACCCTTGGGTCAGCACAGGCAGTGTGTTATTAGCAGCTGTAACTTGGGGTAAATCAGCCTTACCCCACACAGGATGGGCACAGCTGTTGAAGCTTTTGGAGCTAATTTGTAGTAGCTTTTGACAGCCTGCACAAAAGGAGAGAAACCCTACCTAGGTGTTCTGACTGGATAATTGGAAGAGTGCTGATAATTTGTACATGAATCTCTGAGTAGATGTAGGTTTTGCTGTGTGCTGGCTGTGCAAGGCCCCATATACATGATAACTGTGGCCATGGGAGCTCCCAGAAGAAAGGCGCAGCTGGTGCAAAATGGCATCAGTCTCCTGGAACTGATGGAGGGCCCAAAGCCTGTCAAAAATGTGCTCTGTTTAGCACAGAGGAGTTGGATTTTGGGATTGGGAATACCAGCAGTGTTCTCTCTTTTTTTATCAGTGGTGACTGTAGAGACTTGAACCCCACAAAACGAGGAGGGGAGAATAAGGAAGGAGATTCAGAAGTGGTTTATCTTTGCCCTGGCAGCACATCCAGAGTGTGTGGCCCCTCTGCTGGGAGGGACCGAGGCTGTGAGATTTGTAACATGTGGCACAGCAAATGAAACATGAGAGATTGTCTCAGAAACACCATTCTTAACCTTGAGACTGTTACAACAAGTCAACGAACCCTTTAAGACTGGAGGAACATGCTGGTCCAAGGATGTGAGAAAGTCATGCTGAATAGGAAGTTCAAGGGCAGAGGAGTAAAACTCCTCAGCACTGAACAATAACAGGAGCAATGCTGGAAACAGGAAGAAAGGTGCAGATGACCTCTGCAGAGTGACGTGGAGGGCCGAAAGGTGAAGCTCCAGGCAGCCCCAGGAGGACAGAGGCCAAATCCCCAGACCCTTCTCCGAGAACCCAACAGAGGTGCTCTTGCTGTGGGTGTCCTTGCCCTGTCCCACGCTTTGGGACCTACCTCAGGACATATTGGTGACATCACCTGCTGTTTAGGAAGGCCCAGGGTCACAATTCTCAGGGGGATACTCAATGAAAGTGGCACTGTGTGCTTGTTTGAGTCCCACAGCCTTCTCTTGGTTGTGGGAGAGTGGAGGGCATGGGCATGTCCAGGGTGAAGCTGTGGCTGCTGCTGGTGGGATGGTGGTCGGTGTGGGGTCTGTGCTGCCTGGTGCTGGGAGATGGGAAGGTGCCTTTTCTGTCAGGCATCGTTGCTTTTCAGTAATGGGCAGGGAGGATGAGTGTTCACTTCCAGTGCCTGCTGGATCCTCCTGTGCCGTGCGGGAACCACAGGGCATGCCTGGCCATGGGCAGCAGTGGGATGGGCTGGAGTGTTACGGTAAAGCCATTTGTTGTGCTCTCTTTCCCTCGTTCCATGCCAGAAGGGTAATCAGGAATAAAGGTTGATGCCATGGAAGAGTGTTGCCAAGGCAGAGGAGGATTTTCCTGGATGCCAGGACTTGCCGTGCCAGGCAGAGCCGCTGGTGCCCGAGGGTCCAGCTGCTGCTTTTGTTCTGCAGGGGAGCTCCCTCCTGTGCATGCCCAACGTTCTCAAGGTGTACCTGGAGAACGGACAGACGAAGGCGTTCAGGTTCGACAGGAACACCACTGCGAAGGTAACGATGCTTGGCTGGCTGTTCCCACCACTCCAATCCAGCTCGTTAACAAAGGTGCACACAGGGGACTTGCAGCCTCCGGGTTGCACTGAGAGGCTGGAAGGGGATTCCTGACTGGTGCTGGGCACACTGGGTTTGCCATGTTCCAGCCTCATTTCTGCACTGGTGACAATGTTCCCCTGTGGAGACCTGAAAGCTGATTAAACCCTTCAGGTGACAAAGCAGCATCTGAGGGAATGATCCTCCTGAATGAAGAGCGGTCCTCCCTCAGATCACTTCTGCTTGAAGGCATCACAGACAAGTTGCCATCATTCCCCTCAAAAGACGGTGCTGCTGCCCAGAGCCATCGATCCAGCCCTTTCCCTAACTGCTGTGCTTAGACATAGGATTACACACTTCCACTTTTTCTAGCCTGATCTTTAGAGCTGCCCAGTGTTTGTGTTGGAATTAACAAGATTTGCCCATGCCCAGTGGCTGGAGGATACATGTTGTCCTGAGGCATCTCTCTCACTGTGGGAGAGGCACACGATGGACACATTTTGTGGGGTTACCAGGCTGAAAGAATATTAAGGGGAAGGGCAAAGAGCTTTTATTTATCATGCAGCAAAAACTTTCCTTTAAAAGGAGGAGTTTATTGTCTAGTTCATCCAAGCTTCAGAAAACCATCCTGGTCTCTAGGTATCAAGGTCTACTTATAAGGCAGAGAAAAAGAAAGTGGTGAAATAAAGCAAGGAGATGGTAAGGAATGGGGAGGTCAGTTGTAAAGAGAGGTTTGAATGCCCACCCACAAGGATTTAATTTCTAAAGGATGGATTAGCTCTTCATCTTTGACTTGAGTTTCTCAGCTCTGACCTGGAACAAGTTTTTGCAGTTTTTCAGTGCAGCCCTCCAGAAACACCCAAATGGGTAAAATCTTCCCAAGTTAGTTTATTCCAAAAATTCCTCTGCTGCTTGAGAGATGCTGGCTTAAAGCTGAGATGAGTCAAACATTTATGTTGCCTCAAGAGGCTTGGTTGAGTCCAAGGGCTTCTGTTTCAATTTGTGCTCAGTCAAGCCTCATGTGTTGTTTCCTGTTTGCCAAAAATAAACCTTGTTATTTTCATAACAGTATTCTGGCAGAATTCTCCATTAAAACTGAAACAGCAGTTTCAGTCATTTTTGGTAAGATTTGTACAATTATGCTCTCAAATTGTTGTTTATTGGAGGGAAGAAGTGTTTTTCACCAGTTCCTTGTAGTTTTTCCACAAATCATAGAATCCCAGAATGGTTTGGGTTGGAAGGAGCCTTAAAGAGCATCCAGTTCCAACACCCTGCCATGGGCAGGGACACCATCCACTAAACTGGGTTGCTCCAAACCCTGTCCAGCCTGGCTTTGTGCACCTCCAGGATTATGGCATCCATGTCCAAAGTGCAGTAGAGTTTTAGAAAGCTGGAACAGTGAACAGGAGACACTTGGACCAAGGATGACAAAAGTGCTCAACGATACCCAACCGAAAACCGTAAAACTTTGAGTGCAAGGCAGCTCAGGACAGGCAGCTCCAGGAAATGGATTTGATGCCTGTGACAACTTGGAATTTGCATGTTGCTGGACTCTTACCAGGGCAAGGTGCATCTTCCCTGCACTGTCCTCCCGACATGCTGGGATGTGCTGTGCTTCGTTTGTCCGTGCCTGCCGTGCTCCTCTGCAGCTCTGCAGGCTGGAGTCACACAGTGACCTCCTCGTGCTGTCTGAGTGGTGCTCAGCCCCACGTCTGAGCTCTGTGTAACCCCTGTGCCCCTGCCCAGGACATCGTGCTGACACTGCAGGAGAAGCTGTCCATCCGCAGCATCGCCCACTTCGCCCTCGTGCTGGAGGAGCAGTACAACCTGGCCAACATCCACCTGCTGCATGAGGAGGAGCTCATTGCAGAGGTAGGTGTGTCCCACGGCCCTGCAGGGGGGTTCTGACACCCAGGAACAGAGGCCAGAGAGGGGCAGGGAGAGCCCAGTGCTGTGGGTGTCACCAGAGGGGTGAGTCCAGCCCTGTCCCCAGCCTTACCATCCCCTTCTGCCACGGCCTTCATCCATATCCCTGGAGAAATGGCACTTTTGGGAGTGTCTTGCCCTGGTTGGAGATCCTGCAGAGCAGTTCCCATGGCCTGATATTGCTTGGACTGTATAGAGCAGTCGAGGATCACATCCTTTGTGCCACCTGTCTCGTGGGCCCATCCACAAAGGAGTGTTTGAGCCTTAAAACAGCCTTTACACAGCTGTGCACCACCTCACTATGTACAGTTCTCTGAGTAGTCAGAGTATTCACACAGCCAGGAGACACTTTTTGATTAAATTCTGACTCAGTAGTTGGTGTCCTGTCAACATGAGGTGAGTGAGCTCGTGTAATTCTGCTGCTCTGCAAGTAATGCTGGGCTCTTCCAGTGTGTGAGGAAGTGCCTGCTCAGGTGTCGCAGCTGTGCTGATGGGTGTGTGGTTGATGACCTACTGTGCTGCAGGGGCATTCATGGAATCATACATAGCATATCCTGAGCTGGAAAAGACCCACAAGGAACACTGAGTTCAAGTCCCTTGGTGCTGACACTGTCAGACCACTGAGCACACGTGCCTGAGGATTTCAGCTGTGCAGGATTTGCCCAGAATAAAATATGCTGATGTATAACTCAGAGTCTTGACACTACAGTGATGATTCAGGGGTCTGTTTAGGACTGCTGTGCCTTGTGACTGAGCTCCAAAGCAGAGCAGTTTGCCCCTTCTCTTGCTGTTATCACATGGACCCAAAGCCTCTGTCCTGGTCACACTGCAAGCGTGTGAGATCAGTGGGTATTTGATGAAGTGTTGCTGTCAAAGGGCTTCCAACTACTGCAGGGAGAAGCAAAAACCAGTGAAGACTCAGAGATAAAATTACAAGCACTAGCAAAGTCTCTTTGTGTTTGCTGAGGACAATGTGCACCATCCCCTTGCCAGCAGCTTTAAGCGATTGCTGTGGGTTGGCTCACCATGCAGCCAGGGAGGGAGGGGCTGTACTGTGATGCCCTGTGTCTGTTGCAGGTTGTACAGAAAAGAGAATCTCATGACTACCGGTGCCTCTTCAGAGTGTGCTTTTTCCCCAAGGACCCCTTGGACCTCCTGCAGGAAGACCCAGTGGCCTTTGAATATCTGTACCTACAGGTGACACTGGGGTGTTCTATGCTTTGGAACCCCTTCCCACCTCATTCTCATTTCTGCCTTAAACCACAGTGTGCCTGACTCGCTCAGCTATATGGATGTGGAATGCAGACCACTTAAAATCAGAGCACTTCAATTTAATTTGCCCTAAATTCTTGAATCAATTGGTATGGTTGCCTGGTGACACCCTTAATTGGATGCATGGTGTCACGTCAGCGGTCTCATCCTGACTTCTTCCCGAGCTAACTCTGCTCTATTTGCTCCAGAGCTGCAGTGATGTGCTCCAGGAAAGGTTTGCTGTGGAAATGAAGTGCAGCCTGGCGTTACGTCTGGCTGCTCTGCACATACAGGAGAGGATCTATGCATGTGCTCAGGCACAGAAAGTGTCCTTGAAATACATCGAGTAAGTTCACACATTTCTGCGTTCTGTAGTGACTAAGCCTGGAGAAAAAGGAGCCACCTAAAAGTGGCATCAGCTCAATGTTTGCCTGGTGTTTGGCTCCAGATAGGAGACTGTCTGTGACCCAAAGGGACTGCAGCCTCTTGGTTGTGCTGGTTATTTTAGGATAGGGCTGCCTCATGGGTCTCCCTTTCCTTAATCTGCTGAACTACTTGAACAGTGCAGACAGTGAACACCTGGGCATGTCCCAAGGCAGAGGGAGGTTCTGATCTGTCACTGGAGCAGGGACTTGAAATTGCAGCTCTCTCACACAGTGGTGATTACCCAAGCTGCTCCTGCCAGTATTCATTGCAGTAGCTCGAGAGAGAGGAGATAATCACCAGCTTTGCACAGCCAGCACATCTCTTCATTCACCAGAACCATGCCAGAACCACCTACTTTGGGCAAAAATGATAGATCCTGTGACTTAATGGAATCTAGGGGGAAATGACTAAGGAGCAGGTGTGCTGTGCTGCAGGTCAGTGCTGTTACCTGCCCTAGAGAACTCCCCACTTCAGGAACTGGTGATGAGCCAGTTGTTAATCAACAGACATAGGTGTGGTGACTCACTGTGCTGCCAGATGTGCCCAACTGTGTGCAGCAAGCAGAGAGCAAGGGGCAGCTGCAGTGCTCCTTGCATACCTCCTGGGTATGTAATGCCTGGGCTCAATAAACCCCCCAGTATCACACATGGCTCATGTTTTTGGGTCCAGGGATCTGAAATGTCATAATCTTGTCACCAAAGTAAGGTGAGTGCAAGGACAGAATCTCCATCCTCTGGGTCATGAGGGGAGGTTGGGACTGTCCTGCTGACAAAGCTTGTGAATTAACTCCTGTAAAAGCATGTGAAAACAGGCATTCTGCATGACACTGTACATTCTCCAGCCCCTCTCCTGACCTGGGGGCATGTGCAGATAGCAGAGAATTTGAGCAGCGAGGCCGCCGGGTGTGTTACAGCCCCATGAGGCTGTGTGGTGCCTTTGCCCTGTCCTGTGGTGCTGGGGGTCAGCATGGCCAGGGCCCCCTGTGCTCCCTTCCCCTCTTTCTGCCAGGAGGGACTGGGGAATCGAAAACTTCATCTCTCCTACCCTGCTTCGAAACATGAGAGGGAAGGACATCAAGAAAGCCATCAGCTACCACCTGAAGCGGAACCAGCTGCTGCTGGACCCTCGGCAGAAGGTAGCGTGTAACCCCCGAGTCGTGGTACCTCCAAGGATGGCAGCAGTGTCTTTTGGGGCCAAAGAGAGAGTGTCTCTCCTCTGCGGGTCTCCTCCCTGTGCAGCACTTGGGGCTTTTTCCCTGCCTTTCCCTCGTCTGTGCCCACACTCCCCGATTTCCCTGCGTTGTGTGTCCTGCTGCAGTTTGCTCTGGGATGCCCAGTGGGCCATGTGGGATGGTCCTGGACACTCCTGTGGCCTGTCCAAACTGAGCTGAATGTGTTGGTCAGATACACAGTCCTGCATGAAAGTCTTCCAGCCTGCAGTACCTGTTTCTAAATGGTGTTTCCTCTCTTGCCAAATGAAGCACCAGCTCACAGCAACCCAGGTGCGCCTGAGCTACCTGCAGATCCTGGGAGAGCTGAAGATGTACAGTGGGAAGATCTTCAACGCCAGCATGATGGTACAAGCTGTTCATTTATGTAATTGGCTTTGGTGTGCTGCCCTACTGGTCACGCTGCTTCTCCCTGTCCTGAAATATCGTATGTTGGTCAGGGGCTCTGCTGGGGAAACTCAGCATAGTCCCTTTAAAGTGCATAACAGACCAGCCTACATGATAGTTATGCATAAAATTTCTAATTGAAAGCTGTGACTCTTGCTCTTCAGATGAGTCCTGTCTGTATTCTGTGTGATGTAAAGTACTCAAAAAATCTGGGAAGGCTTCAAAAACTCTTTAAGAAATACTAGAAAGACTTAAACCTCACAGTAAAAAAAGAACTCTCTTCTCTCTTCACAAGAGGTTTCTTTAATCTCTGCCCCTACAGCTGCAGGACAGGCAGTCACACTTGGCACTGCTGGTGGGTGCCAAACATGGGGTGAGCCAGATCATCAACAGCAAACTCAACATTGTCACCAGCCTGGCCGAGTTCCCCAGCATCAGCAGGGTGGAGCTCAGCAAGGAGTCCGAGAAAGTCAGCGTGGTCAAGATCTACCTGCAGGACCTGAAGGTGAGTGGTGGCTCTGCCATGACGGGACAGAGGGTGTGGGAGGAGTCACTCACACCACCTTCTCAAAATCTTACACTGGGCTGAGGGTGGGACCAGCACAAAGGGTTTAGGACAGACTTCGGAGAGAAAGCTCGTAGGAAGAACAAAAACAGATTCCTAGAGAAAAGTGATTCTTCCTGCTCTCCTCCAACAAAGGCACAAAAGCCAAAAAAACCCGAATAGATTTCTCTTCTTTGTGCCTCCTGCAAAAACAGATTGAGGGGTGTATGGGAGAGAGTGTGTGCCTTGCCACTGTGTAGCATGTTCCTGCAGACTGTGGTACAAATATTTGTGTATTCTAACATTTTTTCTTTTCTCCTCACCCCCACCCCAACCCCAAAACAAATAAAACAGGTGCTGACTCTGCTGCTGGAATCAAACAGTGCAAAGGATCTCGTCTGCCTCATTATCGGCTACTACAGACTCTTTGTGGATGCAAACACCTCCATATTTACGTGGGGAGACAAAAAACAGCAGCTGCACCGTGTCTCAGCTGAAGAAGGTTTTTAAAAAGCAGCCTTTGTTTGCCAAAGGATGGGGAGGAAGTGGGTGGATCTCCCAGCATTGGAGGCGTTATTCCCTCCGGGGGACAGCATCGTGAGGGAGCAGTAGCCCCGAGCTGTGCGGTGGCACCCATATAGGATTAAGGCTGTACTTGATCATCTTAGAGGGCTTTTCCAACCTTCAGATTCCGTGATTCTGCGACAGGGGCAGGCCCGTGGGGGTCGCAGACCGAGTCTTGGGGCAAGGGGTCAGCTAGAGTTTGCTCTGGGGTAAAAACACCCCCGAGGTGTGGCTGCACCTCCCCTTGTAGGCTGATCCCCCTCCCCACCGCACGAGACGGGCTGACGCGTGTGTTTGAATCCCAGGGTACGAATCTCGAGCCTGCAGCGACTCTGAAGACTCCTGGGAACTGGAATCCTCCTCAGAGCGTCGCGGGGACCACCCCGCGGAACAGGGCAGCGAGGAGGGGCCAGGGGAGCCTCGCAGTCCCGCGGGGAACGGCACCGACCCGCGGAACGGGGGGGACAGTGCCACGGACAGCACGTCCGAGGCGTCCGACTCGGCCAACTCCGAGAGCCGCCCGTTCAAGACAAGCGGCTCCAGCGACTCCATGGACGCACTGGAGGAAGATGAGCTGGAAGCGTGTTCCTCCTCCGGGCCAGAGCTGTTCCACTTCTACACCCCGACCGTGCAGGAGATGAGCAGCTCGGACAGGAGCTTCGTCCCTGTGTGTGCCGCGGTCAGCCCCGGCGGGGCGGGGGCCAGGGACTACTTCTGCTTGCTGCGGGTGCCGGCAGAGGGTCCCGGGGGCAGCCCCTCCGAGCAGGGCGCGGGGCCGAGCGCGCTGGAGACGCGGCTGTCCGAGATGGACACCACGGGCTACTACAGCCTGTGCTACGGCACATCGCCCGCCGGCAGCGCCCGCCCTGCCCAGCACGGCTGGACCGCGGCGCCCGGACACCTCGTCCTGGAGCCGCCCCCGGGCTTCGGCGACTCCAGCTCCGAGGAGGAGTTCTACGATGCCGCCGACAGGCTCAGCCCTCCGGACACGCTGGCAGGTAAACCCACATCCCCGTGCTGCAGGTCACCTTCCTCCCACCTGCGCTGGGGTGCTGCCTGTTCTCCCATCAGTCTTCCTGGGGGAATCGCCTTCCAAAAAACCTTCCCCAGGATTTTTGAAGGACCTTCAAACACCCATTCGCCACAAGCCACTCCTCAGCAGGTGTACAATGATATTGCAGGGGGATTTGTTATCACATCCAAGCACTGGGTCGCAGGAAAAGTCAGTTTTCAGATGAGTGTGGCATTCTGGAGTCTCTGCTCTCTTCCTCTGAGCTGAGGAGAGCCCAAACCTGTAAAACATTGTTTCCCAAGATCAAAAGTCATGTTCAGGTCAGGGATGTGTTATGAAGCTGGATCAAGGATTCCTGAGGCTGAGCAACTCCCCAGTCATTCTATTTCCTCACAAAGGAAAGGATTCTTGTTTCTGCTCTGTCAGTATTAACCAAACCTCTTAAGAATTTGATTTGTGCCATTAAACAGTTTTGACTTTTGCATTAGTGCATTGTCACTCCATTGTGTTCAGAAAAAAACCTGTCATCTCTGGAAGTTTTTATCATCTAAATATCCAGCTGGGTATTTCTGACCATGTTTCTAGTCAACAATAACCCTACAGCCGTGGGCAGTGCTCCTGTAGCTGCTGTTGCTGTCACCACATGTAACTGGGGAGTTACAGCCACACCTGCCATCAGGTGAAGCAACTCCAGCACACCTGGGCTCATAACTAACCCTGGGCTTTAGTGCTTGTACCCACAGACACAGACTCTGCCTTTTCCTGGGCATCTCTGACACCAAGGAGGTGCTTGATCAAGGGAGATGGTTTCCCCTGGCCCTTGGGAGCCAAGTGTTGCTGCTGGACATTTGTGTCTGTGATTCCAAGTGCTGTGCTGAGAGGTTGTTTTGCCCACTGCATAGACATGTGGATATTCTGCTGCCTGGAGCTGTTTCTTGATTTCTGTGGTTTTTTTCTTGCCATCAGGCTATGATATGACATCCCGGGAGGGTACAGAGAACTCCTCCTGCATCCCCAAGAGACTGAGGTGCTACAGCTTGGGGGAGAACCCGTCAACAGGGCAGACAGTGAGGGAGAAGCACAGGGGGGAGAAGGAGCTGACGTATGCCAAGAGCCTGAGGAAGAGAAGGTCTTTCCTGAAAACTGATTACACTTCCCAGGTCAGTTTCCCCTTACCTGTCCCGGGCTCTCCACAGAGCTGCTGCTCCTGGCTGCCTGCTCAACCCTCCTTGGAGGACCTGGGGAAGGACATGGACACGGGGCTTCCTGTGGCCACCACGGCCCAGAGGGACACTGCTGGCACAAACTCCTGCTGTGACCTGATGGAGAGTGAGCCGGACACCATGGAGACAAAGTCGGTGGTGCAAGGGGGAGTTCCATCCATTTCGGCGGTTTGCTGTCCTGATGACCAGGGTGGGGAGGAAGACAGCGCCCTTCTGCCAGAACACCCACCCTTGTTGTCTGCAGAGGAAGATGAGCCCCTTCCCAGAGGACAGAGCGAAGCCGCCCAGGAAAGCTCCCCACTGGAGACAGATCCCAGGGCGCTGAGCCAGGGAAGCTCTGTGCCCACTGAGGGCTGGCTGGCCCAAGGGACGCTGGAGAAGGGGGACAAGGTGATGGTCACCCAGCACAAGGCTGGCACTGTGACTCCATCCTGTGGCCAGGAGGGGACCTGCCCTGCTGATGAACTCTTGCTGCCACCACCGGCTCCTGGTCCCAGTGTGGCTCCTGCCCAGGAGGTGGCTGAGGACCAGGGGCTGCTCCCGGCTCCCTGTCAGAAGAGCAAAGCTGGTGGTAGCTGCTGTGCCAAGGGCAGCGGTGACATGCCCGAGTCCCAGGCGAGAAGCCCACAGGTGGTGAATGGGGAGGCCCTGCGGAAAGTGCACGAGGGCCATGTGGGGTTTCCAGATGCAGCCCAGCTCCTGGCAGACTGTGGTGCCTCAGGGGTTCTCACCCGCCTCTCCTGGCTCTCATTTGGGGTGAGGACAGACCTCGCATCACTCAGCCTGGCACAGGAGAGGGTGGATGTCCCACTTGAGCCTTTGGCCTCTCAGAGAACCAGTGGGTGCAGCGGGGCCGATGCTGTAGGAGGGGAGATGTCAACATCCCTAGCTGGAGCAGGCTTTGGGCAGGAGCCGCTGAGCAGCTCGGGGCTCGGTGATGGTGATCCCAGAGAAAACACAGGGAATGTGGCTCAACAGCAGCCACAGCCTGTACAGGCTTCTTTTCCCATGGAACAGGCTCCCGAGGTGGGGAAGTACTCCTGCCTGGCTCCATCTCCTGAGCTGTTTAACTCCTCAGGTCCAATTTCCTTGGGCTCACTGGGGAAAGAGGCAGGAGACCACAGGGCTGTGAAACATTCCTTCCTCTGCTTTAACCAGGAGGAGGGCGAGCAGATCCCTTCCTGCCCCATCCCGACCAGGCCCGGGCGCTGTTCCCCATCACAGAGCTCTCTGTCACCACGTGGCACTGAGAGTTGCGGCTGCCGCCTGCCCTACATCGGCTGCTTCCACCAGCCCGACAAGGGGGAGCGCGAATCCAGCCCCTCCACGTTTCTGGGGCCCCTCACCACCCCCCCAGCCAGCAGCTGCAGCCTCCCCGGGACCCCTGTGAGCGGGTTCCCAGTGTCCATCGCTGGGGATGTGGCTGGGCGGGACCCCCATCTCCGGGCGCTTGGGCAGCTGAAAGACCAGGCGTGGCTGAGCCCCGCGGAGTTCTCCCGCTTCCTGGCCTACACTGCGGAGCTCCAGGAGGTTGTGGGGAAGCTCTCCGGGAACCAGGCAACTCACCTGCAAGACCAGTGCACAGAGCAGGGTGCAGACAGTAAGGGTGCCCTGGGCTGGGCCTCCCAGGACCTGCTGTCCAGCTGCCAAGAGCTCCTGAGCACGGAGCAGCCTCTCACAGAGGTGCAGCGGGCACTGAGGGCGACGTTTGACCACCTGGTTCACCTGGCAGTGACCTGCTTCCAGGTGACACACTGCTGGCGCTGCAGGCAGAGGCAGCGGGAGCTGGGGGCTGCACTGGGGGATGTGGTGGGCACCTACCAGGGGCTGGTGCAGGCTGTCCACCAGCATCTCCACGGGCAGGGCTGCCCGGAGCTGGGGGCCAAGCTCCTCGCCCGTCAGCACATGGCCCTCTCAGCTGCCATCTTCTGTCTCCTGCAGCAGTTCAGGGCACCCCCGTGTCTGTGACAGGCTGGGTGGGGGCACATGAGGGTGCTGGGGGGGACAGAGCCCAGCTGTGTGCCCTCTGTCCACCTCAGGCTCTCCCCCATGGCAACGTTTAGTCCCACAGCCCCAGGACAGCCATGGGAGGACATGTCCTTTGCAAGAGGTGCCATGGGGAGCTGGGCTCCCCAGGAGATGCTGTGCCCAAGGGTGCTCTTGGAGCACTGCAGTGGCATGTGTGTCCTGCCGAAGGCTCATCCCTCACCTTCGAGAGGCCATGCAGGTGTCCTCTCTCAGGGTGTTGTCTCAGTCACCTTCTGTCACCTCTGGGGAAGGACAGGACCCCTTTGGCCTGCCCTTCATCCACTCCTGGCTTCCCTGGCAGGCTTTGGGACATCAAACCCCACCCTTTCTGTTTGCTGATCCATGAGGCAGTCCTTGACTGACCCCCCACCCTGTGCTACTCACGGCTCTGGGTCTGCCAGAAGGAACCAGCAAGCCCCAACACCGAAATGCCACTGTCAGAGCTGTGCAGTGACTCTTCCACAGCCTCCATGGACAAGGACCAGCCTCTGTCCCCACTCGCACCAGGTGTAGTTCACCCTGGTCAGGTATGAGTTGTGAAGGTGGTCTCACTTTGCATCCCCCAGGAGGCAGCACTGCAGTGCCCTCAAACTGGGATGCTCAAAGTGGTCACTTCCACCTCGCTGAGAGCCCCTAGGGCACAGCCACCTCTGACACCACAACACCCTGAGCCCCTGCTGTGGGTTAACCTGGGGATAAGCAGAGGTTAACCCCTGGCTGGGGTTAAACCACAACAGCCCCCCAACAGCTGCGGCCCCTCTGACAGCCTCACCTGGGCAGAAGTGCCAGGTGTATGAGACACTCTTGCTGTGAAAAGAAATGAAAACACATAACCATAGTTACCTCAGAAGACCTTCAGGTCTCACTGCCAGTGGCTGTGAGGCTTTGGGTCTCTTCTGGCAGCAATGGCTGAGGTAACATATGGACACAGCTGCACGAACATGCTTCCTGCTGTGGCTGTGGGACGTGTCCCTGCTCTGTGCAGGGCACAGCCCAGCCCGGGTACCTCCCAGCAGGACACACCTGTGCATGTCACGTATGACAAGGTACCACATATAGTAACTGTAAGGACACAATGGGGATCTAAATGTTTTATTTTAGATTAGATGCATAGGACTAGCTACAGGCTTCAACAACTCACCAAGTCTTCAACTGGGTTTAAGTTGTTGGGACATGGTGCCCTTGCCTCCCATCCCGCATTCTCCTGTGGGAGCAGCACTGTCCTGTCCCATGGGAAGGGATTTTCCTCGCCCATAAGCTTTGCAATCCTAACTTCTCCTTACTCACTGTTCAACTTAAATGAAGGAAACACCTTAAAGCTCTCCTCCCTGTCCCAGAACAAGTGCAGGTGCAGGAGTCACAAACACAGCTGCAAAGAACCAAAACTGAGTTCACGTCAGTTTTCACTTGATCCCAGGCTCCACCAGCTCTTGTTTCCTGCCCGAGGCAATGGGGATTGTCCAGCGTGGCACTGCTGAGGTAGAAGGTGTTGTTCTGACAAGGTCCCTTGCTCTGACAAGTGACTGTGCTCCCTGTGCCCAGTCACACCAGTGCCTCCTGCCTGTGCAGCTCTTCACCACAAAATAAAGAGTTTCCTTGGGTGGTGGTGTGCTGGGGTGTTTCCACCTGTTCTGCTACCTCCCGTAGCACATAGCCTTTTCCAGAAGAGACTCCAGCCTTCAGGGCCACTGGCCAGTTCCGCGTCTCATAGTAGGTGCACAGGATGTCGAAGACTGACAGGAGCAGAGGTGTTGAGTCACACATGTGCTGTGACACCTGTGCCAGCAGCTCTACACACCCACCAAACACCAGGGAGGGGTGACAGCTGACCCAGAGAGGGTCTCCCCCTTTAACACCTGAAGAGCCTGTGCCACAGGCAGCCCACCTCGGGGCAGACAGGTATTTTGGAGAGGACTTTAGGGAGTTCTGGGCATAGTGGACTCTGTGTCAACTGTAGCAAGGTGCCTTTGGTCACTATTTTGCCTGACCTGTGCCAGCTGTCTGTGTGGCTGATGGTACCCCCTGTACTGGGCCACACCTCCTATGCTCCCACCATCACTCCTGGGTGCTGAGACCCCACCTCAGGGCTCCCCTGGGCACACAGAGCCCCCAGCCACCTCAGGGCCAAGAACTTTCTAGAGGTGGCCCAGGACATGAGCCTCTCTGCAGTCACCTTGCAATCCTCTGCTGTGACCAAGTGTGCCAGCCCAAGGTGGTACAGGACACCAACACCCTCCCTGGTGTTGTGAGCCTGGGCTGAGCCTGGCACAAGGCCCCAAACTCCCACCCTCCCATGGCCTGTACTAACCACAGCCCTCCAGCATCCCCCCACCAGACTGTCCCCTGCCTCACGCACAGTTCCCCCAGGTAGCACACACACCTCAGAAAGGGGATCAGCAAGGATCCCACCACACGCCAGCGTGTCCCCCCAGCCCTGGCACAGCCCCAGAGCAGCCCCTCACCCTGGTTGATGGCCAGTGTCTCCGAGTGGTAGTTCCTGGAGTTGGGGGCTTTCACCATGTACTCGCGGATAGGGAGTCGGGCTGTCTGCAGGGACTGCTCCCGTGCCCTCTGCAGGGTCAGCTGCTGCAGGGACACACAGACACGCTGCCACACGTCCTCACACACATGTGGCATGAGCAGCCACAGAGCCAAACCTGCCCTGGGCCTCGTGGCACCTGCACTGCTGCAGCCTGGCCCAGCCTGCTGCTGGGTCTGGGCAGGATTTGAGGGAAAAGGGATGTGGTGGCAGCACCACCACTGGGATATCTCTGCTCTCGTGAGGGAATGGAGCAGACGGCACCCACCTTGTGAATGCTCTCATCCACCAGCCCTCCCAGCACGTACACCTTATCCGGACTGATGTCTTCAAGGACTAGGAACAGGACACTGGCTCAGCCCCACGCAGCAGTGAATCCAGCAAGGTGCTGCTCTCCCAGCAGACCCCACTCTCACAGACAGCAGTGGGCAGAGCCCCCTCACTGGGGGCTGGGGTCCAGGGACAGATGGGTCCCACAGGAGCAGATTTAGCACCAGATCTGAGCACACAGCATGTATTGTGCAGTGTGGGACAGGGATGAGAGGAACCACTTGCCTGGGTCACAAAACCACCTCCAAAAGAATTCAACCTTTAGCCCTTGCCTAAAGCATGTGAAATTACCATTCTCAGAATCAGGAGTGAGATAAACAATGGCATCCAAAGGAAATAGGTCCAGGTAACTCTCTGGAGTTGTATCCATCTGAAAAACACAAGGCAGGGAGAGGAGCAGCCCATCAGCCCAAGGTCCATCTGCCAGAACAAAACGCTCTCCCAGACACAAAGATATCCTGGGACTGACACTACTGTTTGGATGTATAAATGCCTACAGAAACACTGGCTTTGGGTTTTCCTTTTTCAGTTGGAAAATGTTTCTGTATGGGCAGTGAACAACACATATCTCAAACTCCATTAAATTCTCTCCTCATCAAAAGTCCTTGGTGTGGTTTGACAAAGGGAGAACAGCAACAATTATCTAATTTTAAATGAGATTCAAGTTCTCGAAGGGCACAGGAGCCCCCACCGCGGGTGTTTTTGCTGTGCTGGCTGCCGGCTGTGCAGCACAGCGCAGAGCTCAGCTCTCACCAGGTACCGTGTGAAGCCGTCGTTCATGCGAAGGCACTGCTCGTAGATCGGCGTCCCGGCCGCGAACTCGGTCAGGCACAGCCAGAAGGGGCGGGGGGCGCGGCGGTTCGCCCCGTACAGCCGGCGGATCTGCGAGGCCAGGCGGCCGCTCTCCTGAGGACGGGGTGGGATGGGACCGAGCGGCACCGGGGACACACCAGTGCTCTGCCGGGAGCCCGTCCCGCCGGGCTCTCGGTGCCCTGCCCGGGGCAGGGACGGGCACACGCGGGGTGCAGCGTCCCCGGGGCCCCCGAGCACCCCCCGGCCCCCCCCCGACCCCCCCACAGCCCCTCC
>JAWWLV010000100.1:8107204-8118345 GCA_035041135.1 Platyrinchus mystaceus | reverse complement strand
TGGTTAGCCAATTAAAATGCTGTTTTGTGAATGCTGCTTGCTTGCTGTAGAAAAAAGATATAAAAAAGGAGCTGAGTTTAAAAAAAAAAAAAAAAAAGAGACCAATTTCGCATTTCATACTCATATGACAAAAACTAAAAAGTGTGTTTATGTGAGAGTCAAATATGAGTGAATCTATGATAGTAAAAATATATGATAACTGGTTTGGTAATATTTTTAGAATTTTTCTTGCTTCACCTAAGAGTTCTTTAATAAGAGACGCTTTGCACTATTATACTTATTACTATTATTAGCATTATCATTTACTATTATTCTTATATTATTATTCTTATATTAAATAATACTTATAGAAAAATATAAATCAAACTTGGGTTGTTCAAAAGAAAATGGGGGAATTATCGAGGCCTGGGCTAAGCAGTTGTGGTTGTCAGCCCACAGGATTGAACAACCCAGCCCTTCTGCTTGTGTATGCTTTGTCCTTGAGTAGTCAGAAAGGAATGCAGCAAGTTATCTGTAGAGAGAAGTTGTTGAAGGATTCAAGGGACTACAGAGGGGAAAACATATGCAGGTGGAAGCAGCCAATTAGGAGTGCATGTACATAGCTAGAGAACTATAAAGGATGCCTAAAAATAATAAAGCCTGTCTCACTTTACTAACTCCCATGGAGTCGTTTGGTGATTCCACAAGCTCGTCCTCCGACATTGCTGTGACTTCTGTTGAACCAATAAAATATTGCACACCAAAGCCTGAGCCTCCTATCAGGTTTTTTTTCTGAGAAATCTGATAACAGCAACAAGATCTTTATATTATGTCAGTACATTATTGTTCTTATGTAAAGGTGCTTCCTATTCCTTGTGTTTTTTTCTTGAACAAAATTCATATGAATGATCTTTAGGGGAAAAAACTAGGATACACTTCCAGAGAGTCAGTGTGAACTTGACAAATGGATGAATACTTTGTGAATCCCTTGCAATTTAAAAATATATAATGTTAAGTTTTACATGCATCATGGTGAGATGCTGAAACACAGTGATGAAAGGAGGAGGCTTGCCTGAATGGTATGGAGTGATTTACCTGTGGGTGAGGGGAACAAGGGAGACAAGCTGCATGCAGCTGCACAAATGTTGGAAGGAATTTTGAGAGGACATCATTCAAGTTTGAGAATCAGTAGTTCCTATAAAAACCCAACTCTTCAGCTTTTGCTGTAGTCTAAGGAAGAGTGGAAGTGTGGAAGGTTAACTCTGATGTGGTTCTCGGTGTGAGGTGGTTCAGTGCAGGTCTTGGCATGCAAATTTCAAAAAAAGCTGTTTGAAATGAAGACTGAGCCCACTGTTTTTGCTGTAGGTATTCCTGTAACTCCACTGAATTACCCTGTCACAGTGGTGGGGTCTGTGCTGGCACTCGGGTGCAGCTGTCACAAGTGTGACCCCACTTCAGCAGCAGGGCTGCTGAGAGAGGTGAAAGTCATTGTATGGACTTCACTGAGACTCACAGCTGATTCTCCCTTCCAGGTGGGTCACCCAGGAACAGCTTGGAGGTGTTGACACCAGAGGTTCCTGGAGAAAGAGATCGTGGGAACTGCATCACGTCGCTGCAGCTGCACCCCAAGGGCTGGGCCACGCTTCTCCGGTGCTCCAGCAACACTGATGACCAGGAGGTACGGCCAGTGCCTCGTGTTCCTCCTGGAAATATGTGGGCTTATATGTATCACACAAGTGTACTGGAATTTCCTTGTGTGGGGGTAAATGTTCATGTGAATAGATTAATTAGTTTTGCTTACAAAATCTGTCATTTTGCACCAAAATTGTGAATTTTTTTTTTTTTAATGATCTTCCTGGCAGAATCCACTTCAAGACTTTACTTGAAGTATGAAGTCATAAGACCAGCTGCAGCTTTGCTCCAGCTGCAGCCTTTAGTCCCCCAAATTGACCAGCAATAGACAGTAATACTTGACCAATAAGAAACAGTTTAGTTGGTTGGATTGCTGATGTAAATTGAGGTTGGTTTGGTTTTGTTTGGGCTGGGGGTTTTTTTGGTGTCTGTATTTGTTTGAGTTTGTTTTTTTTTAAGAAGGCCATTCTTTGTAATGGTAACGCCTTACAGAAGTGTAGAGGACTGAGTGGAAGCTTAGCAAAGTGGTTACAATCATTAATGCTGGTTCTGTAGCAACCAAACCGCTACGCAGCACAGGATTTTTCCAAAATGCAAATGTTATATTGGGTCTCTTGGTACTGCTGATTGCCTGAGTTGTAATTTCCCATAGTCCTGGAGTCTGTCTTACTCTCTGGTATTGTTCCTTTTGTGGGCAGTTCAGTAGGATGCACTGGACAGAGCTAGAAACACTTGGTCTTTTGGCTGAAATGGAATCAACGCAATACAAACTTAGTCACTGACCTGTTTTTGAGATTATGTAATTAAGATCCCTGTCTGTCCTGCAAAAAACAAGTTGGCTGTAGAGCTGTTCGTAACATTCCTTCAGAAATTGGTTTCTCCCTCATTTCAAGATTCCTTTCCTTTTGAAGTCCTAGGAAATGGACTTCAAAATGCCAATGGTCAGCTCTAAGTTACAGTCAAATGAGTTTGGCTTTATTGCAGATTTAATTTAAATATTTACTAATTTAGAGCAGGTGCCTGGCCAAAGGATTACACTGTGCTCCTTACACATAAAAACTACATCAAAGGGATTATATCTAGTGCCCATTTAATTAAAAAAGCAGCTTTGATGCTGAACAGCTTTCAGAGTGAGGGAGATGCTGAGGCACTGGTCTGTTCTTAGTGCTCACTGAAGGGCAGGTCAGCAACAGCATCAGTCCCATGAACTGCTCGTTACCTGTCCAGGCTGGTGGGAGGGAATGTGTGTTTGCAGTGCTTTACTTCTCTTTCAGTGTCCCTTTCTCTGCCTCTCCCTTTAGTGGACTTGTGTCTATGAATTCCAGGAAGGAGCCCCGGTGCGCCCCGTGTCCCCGCGCTGCTCCCTGCGCCTGACACACTGCATTGAGGAGGCCAACGTGGGCCGGGGGTACATCAAGGAGCTCTGCTTCAGCCCCGACGGCCGCATGATCTCGTCCCCGCACGGCTTCGGTATCCGCCTGCTGGGCTTCGACGCGCAGTGCCGGGAGCTGGTGGACTGCCTGCCCCGGGAGGCCAGTCCCCTGCGCGAGATCCGCTCCCTGTACTCCCACAACGACGTGGTGCTCACCACCAAGTTCTCCCCCACGCACTGTCAGATCGCCTCGGGGTGCCTTAGTGGACGCGTCTCGCTCTACCAGCCCAAGTTCTAGGCACGGCAGCGGGGCCTGCGCGAGGATGGCTGTGGGTTGTACTTCAGCTCTCTCCGAAATCTCCAACTCCGGATGGGATCTCGGTTACTGTGCTCTTGGAGCATGGCCCTGGAAGGATTTTCCAACCCAGCACTGTGCAGATCTTCCTCCTGCACCCACGAGCCTGTGGCCATGTCCCAGAGCCAGCGGAGCTCTGCTGCTGCTGCTGGTCCCGTGCCGTTGGGTCACTGTCCTGCTGTGTTTGTACCCCGATACTTGATAGTTTCCTTCAGTGCAACTGGAATGGGCTGTTTGAGACAGTGCAGAGGGGGCCCAGGTGCCTCCTGGCCAAGAGGAGCTGGACTCTGCCTCACCTCGGCTTCCTCCTCTGTCACTGAAGCAACTCAGTGGTGATTTGTAGATAATCAGCTGCTTGTCTACATAAGCAACACACTTAGTTACTGACACACACAAAAAATTTTGCTTTCATTTCTATATGAATTTGGTTGTGATTGGCTAGAAAAATGAGTCACAGAGTGGCTCAGGGTGGCAGGGACCACTGAAGGTCACCCAGGCCCATTCCCTGTGCAGCCATGCCCCCCTCAAGCCCCTCACTCAGCACTGTTGAAGACCCTGACCCGGAGGAACTCCAATGGTTCTTGTAATGGGGCAGCTCTGGCTCTTCCATTACTGGGTTTCTGTTGTAGGGAGTTTTCCACATCGTCCCACATCTGAAACACTGTGGTTTTCTGCTGTTAGGGTATTTCCCACCTGGCTGTTTTTCCACACCTTGCCTGCACTCTGGCTGTTGGAGGAATTCATTTGGATGTGTCCATAGTATCACCAGATGAGCCTTTCTTCATATGTGCTGTCAGTTTGGGAGGAGATTTAAAGCAAACCTGTCAACAGTGAGATCTGTCTGGATCTAAGCAGGCTTGTCGCCAGGTGTGGAACACTGTCACATTCATCCTGCTGAAGGGTCTGCAGGGGAAACCTGAGGAACGGCAGAGGGCACTTCCCTTATTCAGCCTGGAGGAGATTGAGGGGGGGCCTCATTGGGGTCATCAGCATCCTCCCGAGGGGTAGTGGAGGGGCAGGTACTGATCTCTGCTCTCTGTGAGCAATGACAGGAACCAAGGGAATGGCTGGAGCTGTGTCAGGGAGATTTAGGCTGGATGTTAGGAAGAGGTTCTTCCCTGAGAGGGTAGTCAGGCATTGTGACAATGGTCATGGCCCCAAGGCTGCCAGAGCTCAAGGAGTGTTTGGACATCGCTCTCAGGGACAGGGTGGGATTGATGGGGTGTCCTGGGCAGGGCCAGGAGTTGGACTGGGTGGTCCTTTTGGGTCCCTTCGAACTCAGCAGATTCTATGATCGCACCCAAAGTACAAATACCAGGTTTCAGCTCCCCAGTTAACAGAGCCAACCTTGTAAATCCATCGGTATTTCAGTCCACATCACTTTATAACGTTCTCTTCGCTTATGTGTTCCAAGATCAGTTTTTTTTTAGTATTTCACTGAAGTTTCACTGACCAGTCACACACTCAGTTCAGAAGGGAATTTTAGAACTTTACCTGAAAGGACTGTCAGCTTTTGGTGTTTGGGTTCACTGTCTGTGGCTTGACAGAGCACACTCGTTCAAAGCTGACTCTTACAAAGCCTTTTGCAAAACACGTTTGGGGATAAAAACAACATTTCTGGAGGTGAGAAAGCTGGAAGCATATGCCTGAGGATCCTCCTGTAGCTTTGGATTTGTGCAGGTAGCATGCCCTGGTGGTGCTGGAGAAATTATTGAACTCTGCATTAGGAGAGAAAAAAGTCCTAAATTGCCTGTTGTGGAGAATTTCTTTGGCAATAGGAAGCTTTCAATATTTGTTGTTTGGTAATCTGAGGGCAAACATCTCTTTGGCTGGCACCCAGCCCTGTGAGCCTGATCCTGCACCTGAGCATGTGGGTCTGGGGTTCTTGGAGCAGCACAGGGTCAGCTCCCTTGGCTGTGGGTTAATGCCCTGGGAGGAAAGTCTGCAGGAAACCAGGGACAGCTGTGGGTTACAAGATTTTTTTGCAAAGAAGGAGCTACAAGGAGTTTGTAATGGGCAAGCTGTCTGGGAAAAAAACAGGTCCTGCCCCGGACCACCATGGCTTTTCCCTGGGCAGTTCGTCTCCCACTGCCAGGCTGCTTTCTCACCTTATTTGGTGTTTTCTTACATGTCATGGAAGTGACTACAGGGACATTCGAGGGAGTCTCACAGTTCTCATGGACTTGCACAGTGTTTGTTTTGGAGGTGAAGGACCACCTATGGAATCAAAGCATTTTTTGGGTGGGTCTGTCTGTCTGCTTTCAAGGCTGTTTTTGTTCTTTCCTGTTGGAACTTCCTCGGACTGGTGGATCCCTAGTGACTGTAACGCTATGCCTGTGAATATGCACTGAGTGTTACTTTTTTAATTCTACCTCATGATACGCTGTGTTTTACACCAGTATTGTGCTGAGCATTGGACACTCACCTTTCTGTATGAAGAACTGTTACCCCGAAGTGACACGTGTCACCACACCTTGATACGACCTGTGGTGGGCTGAGTGGCCCTGCCCGGCTCTGGGACTGACAGCTCACCTGGTGAGGGGGTTTGGTCACCTCGATGCTTTTGTAGTGTGTCCAGCAGATGCATAAAACAATGAAATCTGTACATGTATGCTGTAGAAATGTTACTTTGTCCTTCTGATGACATTTGTAATAAGTTTGAATTAGACTAAGTAGGTAGTCTTAGACTTTGGTCATTTGATTGATTACTCTGTTTCAACAACACTTGGAAGTTTTCCATGCAGGGTTTACCACGTTTTGCCTGTGAAGTTCACTGCTCAGTGGTTCACAGCTGGCACACCTCGCAGTCAAAAACAAAAAACAAAAAACAATGGTTTATCATAGTTGTGTTTCCAAGGTTGAGTGCTTAACCTTGAGAAGTGTATGAAACTGTGAAGAGTTTCCAAGGGAGATGAAGGACTGTGCTGGCAGCTGGCAAGGGGGTGGCTCACACCAGGGGTGTCTGTAAACTGGTGCTACAACACTTGATAAATTTCACAGCGTTTCTCCTGAGGACAGAGCTCTGTCTAGCCGTGCAGTGTGCTGTGTGTTGTTAAATGCCTGGCTTTGTACTCAACAACGTCTGTAGTGAACGAATTGCTGGCTCTCGCGGCAGAGCTGGTCAGCAGCTGCAGATCTGTGGGGAGGCCACACCCGGCAGTGTCTGAGGAAGCGGAGTTGTGCTGGAGCTGGTTCTCTGTCACATCCCGATGGCTGTGGCAGCACTGCATTTCCAGTGTCTCCAGGTGGTGTGGGGAGAGGGGGAGAGGCCGTCACTGGGGCCCTGTGGCCACACTCAGGTGTGTGCACGGGTGTCAGAGCGTGCACAGCTCTGGCTCCAGTGCAGCGTCAGCCAGGGCAGCCAGGGAGAAACGTCAGACAGACCATGGGGATAGGAAGGAAAGCACAGCGATACAGACACACACACGTTCGTTTGCACTCTTGGAGTCTTGGGGTAAGCACAGTTCAATGCCTACTATCAGATTTAGAATGTAAACATCAGGGTTTTCTGGGGGTTTGGGGGGAGGGGGGGTGGGGCTTGGTTGATTTTGTTGGGGTTTTTTTTTGTTTGTTTGTTTGTGTTGTGGTTTTGATTTGGGTAGCACTGATGTGGAGAAGGTTCTGACATGGTAGAACATGGGCCTGTTGCTTTAGGACACAGAAACTCCAAGAAAACAGAAATACACTTGCCAAATGGAAGCTTTTAAAAAATCTATTTTACAGGACTCTAAAAAGTTGGAGTGAAAGAAAGAAGTCAACGGCCCATCCTGTTTTTATCCTGCAGGAAACAGAAACTTCTCATTTCCTGATCTTAGTCAAAGGTACATTTTCTAAAGCACTAAGTATCCTCAATTAAGTATAAGGTTTTTCTACAAAAACAAATTGTGCATGTAGAATATTTTGAAATACCTGAGATTTCATAGTAAAAACTGTAGCCTTTTAATACCATATATGAAGTATCAGAACTGCTCTGGAAGTATTGTACTTACAGCCGTACAGTAACTTACTATTTGTGGACAGTTTCTCTTGCTTGCATAATAAACATTTAATAATTCACTGAATTAAAATCTATTTTATGAGCTGTGTTCTGTAATACTCACTGGTTCTCGCCTACCCCCTAAAACTGAAACGAAAAATCTCTTAGGTGCTGCAGTTCTTGTGTGTAAGAGACCCAGCTCAGTGCTCTTCCATCAAGTTTTTCTGAAAATTACATATGAAAAGTCAAAACTGGACTCTGAGCCTCAGACCAGGTCTGCACTATTGTGCTGGGGCTGAAAGCCACTGACTGGCTTTGGGCTAGTGCCAAACTCTCACCCTCACACTTCAGCCCCTCTGGCGTTACAGAAGTACAGAATATCTTTCACAGAGAAACAGGATGCAGATTTTGTTTTTATTCCATTAAGGAGTGAGTACAAAAAAACCCAGTACACGGGTAAAAATCAGATTCCGCCAGTAACAAATATCCAGTAAACATTTTATTTAGATGCAGATAATCACCATTGGGATACAGGAACTCATGTTTGTGCCGGCTGTGAAGCTCAGGGCTGTAGTTATGATTGCAACACACTGATTAGGATCAATATCGGAAGACAGTTTAGCAAATGGAAAACTGTAATTTAGAAAAGCAAGAGACCCTCCAAAACTTATGAAAAGACCAAAATCAGACCTTTTTGTGAAAGCTTTGCTGCTCCCCATCATCCAAAGTCTTTTTGTTTACATATATGTATAAACGTACAGTTTAATAACAGGAAGTCCCTCAGAAGAATCAAATGCTTTTTGTTGAGACCCTCACCTGGCTCAGGGTCATGCTTGCTTTTCTGTCCTTGTCTCAAAGGTCTGAAGTTTTTTATCTCTGAACTTTCACATCTCTTAGACACGCAATTTTCCCATTTCTGTCAGTCTTTTTGAATACTTGCCCGGAGAAGTCCTGAAACACATCTTCAAACACTCCACTTTCCTGCCTCCCTGCTTCCAAGGTCGTCTTTGGCTTCCATCTCTGCTACACCTACAGACCTCCCACTGAAGCAGGTAATCCAGGAACCTCACCTTGTCTATGCCACTGTGTCTGACAAAACTTTCATCGGCACACACCAAGCAGGCAGAACCCCGAGTTTTGGGTAAAAAAATCACGTGATCCATAATTCCACAGCAGGAGCCGAGAAAAGACAAAACACCACAGTGCAAAGAGCCGTGTGTGAAGTGCTTGAGCAGCTGCAGGAGCCTGAGTGTTCCGTGAGTGTTACAGACAGGGACGTCTTCTCTCTGGCCCCATAGCTGTAGGCAACAAAAAAAGTAGCAATGCAAAAAAAAAAAAAATCCCCAAGGAAACCCCCCAAACAAAAAGATTAAGCAGAACAAACTCCATGTTTTTTTACAAGGACACTTTAAAGCTTTAGTGAGTTTGCTGTTTCATTCCTTCTGCTTTTCCCTTTTCCCAGGAAGGCACACATACACACACACACACACAGAGATCCGGCTTGGGCTGAGGTCACATGGTCAGTGCCATGGCTGGAGGACACGGTCACTGCTGCAGCAGCCTGAGGTGCAGCTGGGAGCTCTACACCTCAGTCATCCCCATCTGCTGTGTCCTTCGAGCTTGACACGAGGACCCAAAGGGTCTGAAAAAGCAGTTCCAGAACTGAGACTTGGAAGTTGATCGGGCAATGGAATCGTATTTCTTCAGCCTCTCCTTGATTCTCATGTTCTAAACACGGGCAGTGGAGCACATCCCATCACAGAGTTAAGGAATTTTGGGAGTGATACTGAATAACAGACTGGTACAAGTATTTTTGATGTTTTGATGTCTAGGAGCTCCATTATGGGTAAACTCATCTGCCACCAAAGGAATACTTTAAAAAGTTCATCACAATTGCACCGAGGTTTAAATTCATCACCATTCACCCCATAAATACGGAAGGCCAGGAGGAATTACCTGTCACACGCACAGGCCCTGCCCAGACGCACCGTGAGTGCCAGTGCCCCACAAGCAGGATGGGGGTCACAGCAGCTTCAGCAGGAACTCGTAGGTGGCGTTGATGATCCCCCAAGACAGCACAGAGCGGTGGTAGTTCAGGTGGGCTCCTCTAAAGAGGCGCATCACTTTCCTGTCGCGCTCCAGCCAGATCTTCACAAGCACTTTGGAGAAGGACTGAAACTCTCCGCCAATCTGAGCCTGCATGCGAGTCTTTACCACATTCACTGGGAAGAACAGGAAGCCCAGCATGGCGCCCAGCAGCCCCCCACAGATGAAGTCGTTGACCAGGTGGGTGCTGTGTGAGGTTGCCTCAGGCAGACACTGCTTGATGGGCCCACGCAGGCCGAAGAACAGCACGTTGCTGGGCCCGTTTCGGAGCAGAATAGGCACCAGCCCCCGGTAATACTCCCTCATTCCGTAGGCTTTTAGCACCTTGAAGGCCTGGTAAGTGTTTGTGAACTTATCGTGGTGTTTGTAGTCCTGGAGCAGCGTCTGGACGCGCTCGAAGGGTGTGAGCACGGCCTCGGTGGTGCCGGCGAGCGCGGCGGCCGCGCTGCGGGTCACCAGCTCCGGGGCACGCGCGTGGCTGAGCAGCAGCGCCGAGAAGTCCTCGTAGAGGCCGAACATGAGCGCCAGGGTGGTGGTTTTCTGCAGCAGCGGGGGCAGGATGCCGCGGTACAGCGTGCGCAGCCCGTCGCGGCGCAGCTGGCGCACGGCGTCCTGCGTGCGCAGCCCGTAGAGCTGCTGCCGGAACAGCACCTTCTGGATGGGGAAGGTCACGGCGATGTTGGTGAAGGCCGCGCAGTACCCGCACACGTAGTGCTTGCCTGGCGCCGCCGCCTCCCCGCTCGCGGGGTCCTGGGGCTCAGCACCGCCCGCACCCATCGTCCCGGCGTTCCTGCGCGGCGTCCTCAGAGCCTCCTCCCTGCACCAAAGACAACCACGTGAGCGGGGCTGAGGGGACCCTGCAGCCTCTGCCTCATCCCTGCATCGTTCAAACAACCCCTCAACGGAAGGCCCAACAAGGTTGAAGGGGAAAAATCAACAAATGCCACATCTGATGGATGTTGCACTCTGTTCTGCTCAAGTCTCAGCGACAGTAAAAAGCAGCAGTTCTGCCCTTCTGGGCACTTTCCATTTAAAACACAAATAAATCAGGAGGGAAATTGAGATAAGAACTCCTGGAGTGCTACACTACATCCAATAAGTTACAAACCAGATTTCCCTTGGAATTCCCCTGGAATTAGGAACTGTCACAGTGAGAGGCAGACCCTCACACTAACAAAACACCAAAATTAAATCCAACACGTGCAGCAGCATCTGATCCTTCCACTCTGCTCTCCCTGCAGCAGAACACAGCAGGTGGTTTATCCCAGCCAGGAGCTGAGCACCTCCAGCCACAGCCGGTGCACCGGGGCCACACCGATGGGATTTCACTGACACAGAGGTGAAATTCCCTGGCAGTCCCAGTTCCCTGCGCCGCAGCCTCTGCATCCACCCCCACACTCTGCTGGGGAGTCTCAGAGCTCGAGCGGGGCTGGCCCCAGGTCCCAAAGGACACGAGGAAGGGGCAGCTCCCTCAGACAGCCCGGGGAGGGTGGCAGGGATCGGTGCTTATGGAGCCCTGTTTGTCAGCAGAAGGGCACTTTTAACAGTGATGAAAAACTGTTTCTGCCTGAATCCCACCCTCCATCACAGCTCAGCCCGAGGGAGGTCACTGAAATGGAAGTGGTTTGAGAGCCTCAGATCCTCCCCAGCGCCAGCAGCACGAGATTCCCAGGATCTGAAGGGGGTGTGGGGACAGCAGCCCCGCCTGATGCGAGGAGGTG
>JAWWLV010000100.1:8082627-8103978 GCA_035041135.1 Platyrinchus mystaceus | reverse complement strand
CCAAGCCCCGCCCCCTCCCGGGCCTCCACCCACACCTCCTCCCCTTTTCCAAGCCCCGCCCCTTCATCAGACCCCGCCTCCGAGCCCCCCCCGTTTCGTTAGCGCCCCCTACCGAGCGGGCTCCGGCGCTGCTGCTGGAGTGTTTTTGGGTACTGTAGCGGATTTTGGGGGGGATTTGGGGTGTTTGGGCGTGATTCCGGCGTGTCTGGGGGTGTTTCGGGCGGGGTGGATGTTCTTGCCTGAGCCGTGCGTGGGCAGACGGCCCGCAGTGATGCCGGGCTGTGCAGGGCCGGGGGCAGCGATGCCGCCCCCGTCGTGGCCTCGCCGTGCCCGGTCCTGGCCGGTGCCTGCCGTGGGCAGGGATGGGCGGGGAGCACGGACTGCGGCTGGGGACACGCTGAACTGTTTCCTCCCGCAGCTCTCGGCTCTGCCTGTGCCGGGCAGGGGTGGGGGGCGAGGGCTGGGGACGGCGCTGCCCGAGTCCCCAGTGCTGGGGCTCGGACGGCTCGGGGGCTCCGCTCCATCCCCCTGCCCGGGGCGGGACAGCCCCCCGGCCCGGCCAGCGCAGCCCCGGGGCTGGGCACGTTTTCCAGTCCGGCACTGAAACACTGCAGAGAGAAGTTCTGGGGGCAGGGAGGAAGGGGAGGGTTTTACCGGCCAGCTCTCAGTGGGAATTTGCTCAGGTAAGAATTGTGAATTGGAATAGGGAGCAGAAATATATATCTGTAGGAATCATTATGGGCTGTGAGTTGTGGGCTCAGGACAAAGTGGAGTCGTGGCAGAGCTGGCAGGGCCAGAGGTCCTTGCATGGCCCAGGACTGTCTAGTTCAGGGTCTGCTGTGTGGGACCCACAGGGGTCTCACCTGGAGCACCCTCCACGTTTGTCTGAGACACCGAGTGACACACTTGCCTGGAACAGGCAAATACAAGGAGGTGTAATTTAATTACCCTCTCCTCTGTGCTGCTCTTCGAAGTGGCCTTTGCAAAGTCAGTTTGTAATTGTTTCTCAGCACTTGTAAGATGTGGATTTAAGGCATGATTTTGTTTGTCTGGAAAATATTGAAGACTTCTACTGTGTAAATATTCAAGTACTTCCTTAGGGGGAGCCAGGCTGTGATGCCAGTGACTCCATTTCGGCAGCCACGGAGGTCGTGGGTGCACAGGGGCTGCAGAGGGAAGAGCTGCTCCCTTTGGGCATGTCCTCTAGCCACGGGTGCTGCCCCTGCTAACTGCAGGTCGTCATGCTGACAGATGACATCCACCACTGCAAGGCCTCAGGGGGATTCCTGCCTCTGTCCTGGGGGGTGGACAACATACACTCCAACTGCTGGACATCTGCAGGGAGCTGACCCCCTTGACCTGCTGTTTATCCCTCCTGTTCCCATTCCATCTCTGAGGGATCCACCTCCTGGGACAGGTAACACCCACCTGTCCCTTACCTTCATCCTTCAGGCCATTCCTCAGGCTGTTGTTGATGAATCAGATCACAGCTCAGCCTGAGGGCCACGTGGTGCTGCCCAGTGACACAGGCACTGTGTCCTGCTCTGATGGTGCCTGCCTTAAAATCACTGTGCACAGAGGGAAGGGGAGGGGAGAGAGGGGAGGGTATGTGCCCCCACCAAATAACACACCTCCCTCCATGAGGGACCTCCTGTCAGATCCTCACTGCACAGTGAACTGTGTGGCTGCACCGGCCTCGCGCTGTGTGCCCGGGACCTGCTGGGGGGTCTCACTCTGTGCTCAGCCTCAGGCAGGGGGCTGCCCCTGCTCTCCAGCAGCAGCACTGTCCCCACAAATCAGTTGTACCAAATCAAACCTGTAGCGCAGTAAGACACACAGCAGCCTTTGCTCAGGCGTTGTCATCGCAGGCAAGGGGAAAGGTGTCATCGGAAGAGGTGTCACCCGTGTCCATCAGACCTGTGGGAATAAAGATGTTGGCATTTATATTCTGCATAATGGAAACCTGTGTGGTGGGTTGTGTGGGTTGGGGCTGGGCCCAGGGGGGCTGTGTGGCATCCATGGGAACAGCAGCCCCAGTGTTGGCTGTGGTGGGCAGGGCATCATCACCAAGAGGGACATTGGCAACCACAAGTGTGGCCTCCTGGTGCTGCCACCATTCCCACGATGGTGGGTCCTGCAGAGCTTGGACACCTTTCTGTGTCTCATGGAATCAGAGAACTAGTGTGGTCTGAGTGAGGAGGGACCTCAGAGATCACCTAATTCCAAGGCAGTGGAAGGTGTCCCCGCCCATGGCAGAGGGCCGGCATGAGATGGCCTTTAAGGTCCCTTCTGACTCAAACCATTCTGCAATTCTATGAATGTCCTTCTGCTTATGGCATCCCATCTACAGCTTATTTTGCAGGTGACCGAGAATAGGATCCAGTCCTTTTGGGACTGTGGGATTGCTCTCATTGATGAAGCCAAAGGCTTTGTGCAGGAAAACCTCATTTTCCAAAGGGTATTCAAGAAATCCACCTTGCAGCCATTATCAAATGCAGAGGATTGTGTTGTCCAAAACAATCAGCTTCTCACCTCCAGGAATAGGTGAGGCCCCAGGCACTGCAGGTGCAGGTGTGAGCTGGAGCCACCACTGTGCTTCTCTGTTCAGCACTGGAGGGCTCTGCTCTGTGCTCTGTCCTCTGCCCTGCATCATGTGCCTGCTGGCCCACAGTATGAACCTGTGTGCTGAGCAAACCCACACAGGTGAGAGGCTGGGTTAGTTCTTGCAGCCGGGGGAGGGTCTTTATAGTGTCTGAGTGCAGGGCCAGGTGCCCTGGGACCTGGCCAGCTCATTCCAGGTTGCTGAGACACCACCACTCAGGGCAGCTTTGGGTGCCAGGTTTTGCTCCCATTACAGGGGCTGGGTGCATAGTGGATTGTTCTGTTTGGTTAGAAACTTGACCTTGACTCCTCTCTGGGTCCCAAATCTGGGTACAGGGTGTGGGAGGAGACACTGTGAGATGGGCGCTGCTGGAAGGATGTCAGGATGTGTGGTCATGATTCACCCACCTGGTCCTCTAGACCCCCTGGAGCAGGAAAGTCAGGTGTAGTAACTGGAGAGCACTCAGCACCTCAGCCCCATGGTTCCTCAATCAGGATTCCAAACCTGTCTCTCTTTAAGCGGTTTCTGGCTGGTCCCACCCAGCATTGACTTTCCTTCTGCAGGCTGCTGCCCCGTTGCCCAGAACTTGCATTCCCTTAGAGGTGTCGGCAGTGAAATCAAAGAAAGTAGATTTTTCAGCAAAGTGGAATGTTCAGGAGTCTCAGTTCTTCAACCATTTCTGTCCTACCTGGGTTTTGTAACAGTCATGGTGTGGTGAGCACCGCATGCCCGCCCTGCTCTGCCCTGTTCCTCCTTGGAGCCTGAGCTCCCAGGATTGTTTCCACAGCTGCTCCGGCTCCCCCACCCCGCCCCACTCACGGATGTATCCAGGGGACTCTCCTTTCCCATGGATGACACTTAGTGCATGCTGACCGTCCCCCCAGCATGGCCTCACTCTCACTGGGGGGCCTGGGTGGGCTCCAGCAGCACCAGCAGGGTAGACAGGGCTGCCACAGCCCCTGGAGCATCTTCTGCACCATTCCCTGACCGGGGTGGGGGTTCTCACTGTCCTCTCTGTTGTTTCTTCAGAACCACATGGGGAAGCTCTGATAGCTCAGGGATGTGGACCCTCATCAGACCAACTTTAGTGGCACCTCAGTAAATAAAAAGTGGTTTGGAAAACAGCTGTTAATGTCTTCCTCTTTCCCACCGAAGCAGCTGCTGGGGTAATTTACAAGCGAGCAGGTCCTTAGAGGAAACACACTCCTGGCAGGACCTGCGGTGCCCCTGGCTGGGCCCCAGCCTGAGCTCCAGACAAATCCCCCATCCCTGGGGCATGATTTACCTGGGAATCACTTGCTTTGGAGCCGCTTTGTCAGCAACTGTGTTTGTGCAGAAAGGGCCAGGGATGGACACCACGTCCTGTGCGGGTCCCTCCAGCAGCCGGCCAGCAATGCCCCTGTGGCAGTGGCCAGCAGGAATTTGGAGACCAGAGGGGATCCTCCTCCTCTGCTCAGCACTGCTGAGGCCATACCTGGGGTGCCATACCCACCTCTGGGCTTCCCAGTTCCAGAGACATGGACATACTGGTGAGTTCAGAGAGGGTGCAGAAGGGACTGGAACATTATTCCTGCAAGGAACAGCAGACGGAAATGGGATGGCTCGTCCTGGAGCAGGGAAGACTCAGGGGCACTTTGTCCATATCTATAAACATCTGATGGGGAAGTGCTAAAGGCCACAGCCACACAGGAATTACAGGAGGCTCTCTCTGAACGTTGGGAAACGCCACTTCACTGTGAGTTCCTGTGACCAGAGACACTCCAGTCACCTGGACACGGTCCTGAGCACCTGGCTTTGGGTGGCCCTGCTTGACAAGGCAGGCAGACTGGACAAAGGGACCCTCCAGAGGTCCCTTCCAACCTCAACCATTCCTATTGATTACCTGGAGCCTGCAATTCCCGCAGCAGTAATTAACCTCTCTCCACGACACAGAGGAGAGTCTGTCTGTGTCACTGGCAATGACAGGTATGAATAGTGGGTTGTTAAGGTGTGCAAGGAGATACCCTTAAATCCCAAGAGGATGTACCAAATACAAATACTATCTGAAGCAAAGCCATCTCAAAGAGGATTGATCCCGACATTCTGTGTTTCCATTTCACACACCTTTTTTCTCTTGGAGGCAATCCTTGGTTTCTCACAAGCCTGACTACTACAGCCTTCCTAAGTAAACACCTGCCACAAGGCTGATACCCCAGGCGAGTGAAAATTCAGGAACCACCCCAAAATCTCTCTCCCAAGGACTGTGAATCCACAGCTGTGGCCTCACACTCATCACCCCCCCTGCAGGTGACATCACTTCCAATTCATAGAACTCTCTCTCCCCCAGGCAAGCAGCCAGGATAGGAAAAGTAGCAGAAACACTGTGAAGTATCTACACTTTTTGAACACAGGATTACACAGACACTCTAGGGAAACAAAAAGGTTTGTGTCAGTTACCCTCTTTGACTCTTTCTGTGCTTCCTACCCTACACCTGTGAGGGACCATGAGTCACACCAGCCATACAGGTGTCAGGCAGGACCTGCAAGTTCAACCTGTGGCCTCTTGATCCAGCACAACATACATGCTCCTCTCCCAGAGACAGACTGGAAAAAAGAAGATGTTTTATTACAGCCTTTTCTACATAAATAGAAAAAAAGCAGCATCGTAATGAAGGAAGAAACATCTGCTCCATCCTGGTGCTGGACCCAAATCCAGCAGACAAAGGCATCCCCATGACATTCTGAGGGAGGGGCTGTGTCACCCCTCAGACCTCTTGGGCTTTTCAGTTCATTTTCTTGCGCTTCCGCTGTCCTGCCGGCGCCTTCTGCGCGGGCAAGGGCAGGGACAGAGTGCCCAGCTTGTGGTTCTGGTCGTCCTCCAGCCCCTGCCCCCCTTTGGCCTTGGACACCTTCAGCCGCAGGGCCTTGGCGATGTCCAGGATCCTGGAAAACAACGGAGAAACACCATGAGTGGGGCTGCTGAGCCTCCTGTGCTATGACACTGCATGGATCCACGGCCTCCTGCCCTGGGGAGAGGCCCAGAGCATCTCTGCAGTGCAGGAATGTTATGGAAGCGGTACCTGACAGTGCCAGGGCTGCCAGGCAGAGCCCTCCTTGGGACAGAGTGCTATTGATTTTTCCAGCAGGTCTCAGCCTCCTCCACCCTTTTCCCTAGAGCATCCTAGGCCCCATGTTCCCAGCTCCAGGGCAGCACAGACTAACTAAACCTGAGCACCACCTGCCAAAACCCACATGGATTCCTGAAAAAGCTTAGTTATAGAAAGGAAAAAAAAAAAATGGATGGAACCAAACAGTAAACATTGCTATAAAACCTACTACTACCTATCAAAGAATAAAGAGCAAAACCAGAAGTGATACCATGAAGGCTGACAAGAGAGCCAAAAACTAAGCAGTGATCAAAGGCTCTGATAAGGTCCAATAATAACTTTTCAGCCACAAACCCCAGTTCCAATCAATCCTGCAGGGTCCTGCCCTGATATGAGGAGCAGCCAGCACCTGCTGGGAAATGCAGGTCCTGCACCTACAGACACCTGTGGAAAACTAAATCCCAACCCAGATGCCAGGGTAGATCCAGGGCTCTCCCAGGGTCTCCCTGTAGGAGGATCCCAGCAAGTCTGAACACAAAGAATGGCTCACCTGCTCTCCTGGAGCTTCATGTCATTCTGCAGGATGGTGAGGTCTGTCTGGAAGTTGTTGATGTGCAGAGCCAAGACAATGACATAGGCGGTGATTTTAGCCTTCATGGATGCAGAGACTAAATTCTGGACACTGTGTGGCAAAAGAGAGAACCTGTGAGATGTGGAGTGTCGGGGAGTTCCTGATGGTGTGTCTGTGGCCACTCAAGCTGAGCTCTGCCCCATCTGTGCCTCAAGAACCTCACACAGCGTCCCCTTACCTGCCGTTGTTGTAGGTCAGTGAGGTGAAATTCTTCATGAGTTTCCTGCTGATGATGTGTGGGCATTCGGGACCCATTGGATCTAGAGCAGAAAGGGGCTTGGCAAAAGCATGAGGAACACACACCCACCCATCACAGCAGCACATGTATCACCCTGACACTTATAATGGAATATCACAAAACATCCCATGTGGGAAGGGACCCACAAGGATAATTGTGTCCAACCCCAAGAATCCCATCATTTACCGCCTCTTCCCAGGAACACAGAGACCCTAAAAGAAGCTTGGGCCTTTGACTTCTAGGTCTCATAATTTTTCAGGTCTGATAGGCTCCTGACAGCTTTTATTTTCTTCGTAAAAGGGATCTCCCATTTCTACACTATACAATCTAGAACACACACACGCTTAAGTGTGTATTTCTTTTGCCACCAAATCCTAATAAAGCTGAGACCACATTTACAAGTCCCTATTACCACCAAGACTAGTCATTCCCACATCCTCCTTAGCAGTCCTGTGGGTGACTCCTGTGTTCCTGGGATATTACAGCCAGGCTTGCCACTTCCTCCTCCAACAGCCCTGCCAAGGACGAACAAGGACACTCAGATTCACAAGGTCTAGGAAGATTGGCAAGCCTGGAAAATCTCAACCAAGTGTTTTGTGTGGTGCTGTTTCAAAAGCAGGACCCTGAGGACAGAAGAGATCCCCATGCTCTGTGACAAACAAGGGATGCTGAAGACATTCCCAAAAGCACATCCTCATGAGCTGAAAACTCTTACGCTTCTTCTTGATCACTTTCAGGTGGCTGAACTTAATGAGGGTGTCCAGGAACCAGAGGCATCGGGCTTTGTGGTCTCTGCTCTTCTCATCAGCAGGCAGGAACTTCAGCTCCTCCAAAACAAAGGAGCAGTGGCTGCAGGAGAGAGAGGGGGAGTTCAGCTCCACAAAGAGCACCTCGCTGCTGTGCACACAACTTTCCCCCATGTTTCCCAAGGCAGGTGCTGCTCAGCCATGCCAGGACCACACATTCCCCTCTGCACCAGGGCAGCTCTCCTGCCCCCAGTCAGGACACTGCCCTCAGCAGCAGCGTTACCTCCTCTCCTCTGCCTTCCTGGCGATGTCCTCTGCGGTGGCGCTGGCCAGGGCAGCTGCTGGCACCCGCAGCGCCTCATACTCAGCAGGGGACAGGACTGGCAGGGCGCTAAGGAAAAGAACAGGCCTGGGCTCTCCCTTCCAGGGACAGCTCTGTCCACACTCACCATGGGAGGGGTGGGCAGGGCAGGGGGAGGGAACCCAGCCAGGAACCAAGGCCTCTAACACACTGTGGCACTGCTGCATGGCCAGCCTCGCCACTATCCCCAGTGGAACTGCTGCCAACAGGGAGAGAATCCTGCTCTCTGCTGGAAAGGGGCAGGCCCCAAAACCTCAACACAGCATTAACCTGCTTCCAGCTTTTGGGTGGTGAGAGGTGAAGGCTGGGCTCACTCCAGACGGCCACACTGAGGTTTACAGACATGGGAAACCCCCGTGACCTGGAAAGGATACTGTCCTCGAACCTGTACACGTGCTCTGGCCGGTCTGCATCCTCGTGGCACGGCGGGAGGAAGGCAGAGATGGTCTGCACGTCATCCTGGGCCACGTCCTGCATCAGAGCTTGGGAGGGAAACAGGAAGGGAATGTTTGGACTGTGCAAAGCAAAATGCAGAAAACAGGAACACAACCCAAATCCTGCCTTTAGACGCAAGTCTACTCAATGGTGGCTCTTGGGTCAACACCAGTTTAGTCTCAGCTGGAGCTTTAAACATTTAAAACTTCTATCAAGAACCTTCTGCTCCTTAAAATTTAGAAAAACCATTCAAGACTAGAGAAACATTTAGGAAAGAAGAGCACCGAGATGTCTGGCTGCTGCATGATGGGCAGAGCAGAGTTTTGGACCCTGGGTTCTAGTGGACACCTACTTGACACAAAGCAGCTCTGGGACCACTGTCAATATCCACCCTGGTACAAAAGAGATGAAAGCTAATGTGTTCTACAGTCAACAGACACCTCTCTTGTGCAAGCCAGTGACACTCAGGATCCCAGAAGTGCTCTGGAGCTGTCCTGCTCAGTATAGGGGGGTCCACAGCACAAAGTCAGTGCAGCCCCAGCTCTGTCCTGCCACAGCCTGGAAACCCCCTGAGTTGGTGACCCTGGACCGTGCTGTGACCTGTCCCAAGGGTGCAACAGTCTCTGAGGTAAGTCTGTACCATTTTCCACAGCCATGCCACTGACTTCAGACCAAGGACACTGCCTTTATTCCAGAGAACTCATATCCAGGCACTCCCACAAGAGTTCCCAGTAATGGGCAGGATGAACACTGATGTCACAGGGCCTTTCCCTCATTTAGGCAACTCCCACACCAAGTCCAGCAGGAGCAGAAGGAAGCAGTTTCCCCATGTGTGCCTTTCTCAGCTGTTAGACCAGCTGCTTCTTCAGTCACTCCACACTTGGCAAGGACACACAGGAAAAGGCCCTTTCAGGTCGCCATCCTTAAACCTCGAGACAGAATCCTCTCACCTGTCACTCCCTTTGCATCTATAATATTTGCTGCTGCTTTTGTCACAGCTGTGCTCACGACATCACTGCCCACGGTGTTCATGCGCCGCGAGCTCAGGGCTCGCTTCTGCTTGCTGGTGCCAAAGGCCTCGATGCACAAATCCACCTGTGCAGGAGAGACACACAGTAAAGCACCCTGTTCACCCAAGAGACCACAAGCCCCATCATTCATTTCACAGCCACATTCTCTAATAAGGCTTCAAACACTTTATATGGCAAAACCTGCACGTGGACGTGCTGGTCTGCGAGGGGCAGGAAGTCCTTGGGATGGTGATCCTGCCTAAAATAGCCATGAAAATACTGCCAAGTCAGGCACTAACTGTACTGCCTCCAGGGCACAGTGACAGTGCTGCACCTGCTAAGATTTACCATGCAGGACACCAAACACCCCAGCCTCAAACAAGCATCACCTGCCCCTGTTGGCTGGATACTCAGAGCAGAATGTGACACGGGGTTTCAACTTTTACCTTCTCCCTGTAGGATTTTTTCTGATAGTCCTTCGTGTCATCAGGTATCAAGTTTTCTATAAAAAACAGAAGTTAGTGTGCTGGGATGACAGCAGCCAGGACAGGATTATTTAAGTGTGACTGACAGACTTGGCATATCACACCAGGATCAATTCCACAGGGCTTGGTCACTTAAAGAACACACCAAGTATGAGAACCTAGAACAAAAAAGGAGCTTTTGCTACAAAGCCTACGGGTGCAATGGAGTGTGGCCAACTGGGTGTGGCCAAACCCAAGTCACCCTTCACAGAGTGAAAATCAGCTCCAAAAGACCTGATCCCTTGGGTTACCCTCCTGGGTCCTGTGACAAAAACTGGTTCTGCTGAAGACAACCTGTTTTATTCTTTTTCAGGGATCCAGTCCTCCCTCAGCAGAGCACATCCAGATAAAGCTGCACTGCAGCAGGGACACTCTGACTCCCACCCTTCACACTCCCTGCTTAACCTCCACTCTGGAGGTCTCAGTCTTCTCTTCCACTCTTCCTCACAGCATGCAGGAGTGAAGGCCTCCTCCTTCCTCCGTGCTGAGACAACAAGGCAGGAATGAGGAGGACAGAGCAACTGAGAGCTGGAGGCACATACAGGCCTGGCATGGGCTGGGGCAACACCCAGCACCTCCCACCTGAGAGCAGGGGCTGCATGTTGAACATCTCGGCGTTGTAGACCTCCATCTGCCCAGAGTCCTTGTCCAACACACCTACAAAGTACCTGGGGAGAACAGGGTCAAGTGATTGGTGAGAACCAGAAATGATTTAAAATACGTGGTCTTCCCACCCCTGCCACCTTTCCTGCCTTGCACATTTAGAATGTCATGACAACCAAGTTACCTCCAAGGCATGTGTACGTACAAAAACATAACATCTCGCTGCTCTAAGTAAATGCAGAAGTCTTAAGACAACTAAATCAGGTGAAATGTAGGTCCCATCACAGCTCTGAGCCAGGCCCAGGGAAGGAACCAGGAGCTCTGTGTCTGAGCAGCCCTCTCTCCTCCCAGCTCCTTCTTCCCTACCTGCACAGGGAGTTGCACTTCATGACTGTGCTGCCGAAATTGTGCCCCACGTAGCAAAGCCGCTCCGTTTCCGAGACCTGGGAAACCAGGGAGAACTCCTTGAACACAGGGTGTTGGGGACCTTCCCTGTCTCTGCCTTGCTTCCCCTGGTGCCACCAAGCTCTGCACTCCCAGGAATCTTAATTTAAACCCAGACTGTACCAGCATGGCCAGCATGTTCATCCCTCATTGTGATCAAGCCTTAATAATTCACATTAAAATGTGGTTTCCCATGACCCACTAAAGCTCCAGAGCTGCTGAGCCCCTGTAATTTACCAGCTCAAATCCAGAGCCAGCACAGGAGTGGATCAGCCACCTAAATCTATTTCCAGTACATTAGGAGAACATGTTGGTGTCTCTGCTCTGCTGCAGTGTACTTCCCCCAAGGACTCGGACTGAAAAGTCATTTATTCCTTGAGGGAAGCAGCTGTAAAGCTCAACAGCAGTAGTAGAAAGCACCTTCTGACTTGTTTCTCTCTCCACTGAGAGACCTCCTCATGACGTAATGCAGCCAGACAAAGACAGCTTTGGTGAAGATATCCCTGTGTGAACAGAACACAGCAGGTCCATGACCTGTGCCAAGTCCCTGGTCCCTGCTCTGCCTCCCCCACCCTGCAGCTCCACCAGCCACAGCAGAGCCAAACGCCCCTCCCAGACCCAGGGAGCTCCTGGAAGTTGGAAAACATCTCTGTGGCACAGGCTGGGCTGAACTCCAAGAGGTTTTTAAAGAAATCTGCTACAGAGCTCAGCACAGACCTTCACAGAATCATGGACTGGTTTGGGTTGGGAGGGACCTTAAAGCCCATCCAGTCCGACCCCCTGCCACTATCCTGACACCTTCCACTATCCCAGGTTGCTCCAAGCCCTGTCCAACCTGGCCTTGGACACTCCAGGGATGGAGCAGCCACAGCTTCTCTGGGCAACCTGTGCCAGGGCCTCCCCACCCTCACAGGGAACAATTTCTAGTTCCCACCTGCAGGAGCTGCCTCGGCCCCGAGAGCCAAAGAGGATCCAAGCCCTGCAGTGCAGGACTCGCCCGCGGCGGGACCGCCGTGGAATGTGCCCTGCAGCGGCCCCGGTGTGGCCCGAGCCCGCCTGTGGCTGTGACCCGGTTATCCCCTCACAGCACCCCGAGATGAGCGCGATCTGCCCGCCCGGCGCCGCCCCCGCCCCGCGGCCCGGGCCCTTACCAGGATCCTGCGGTGCCTCTTTCGGGGGTGCGCCGTGTCGCGGCTGCGGTACACGGTGAAGCGCAGGGACTCGGGGCTCCGCAGCCTCCCGTTGGCGAACCGCACTGCGGGACAGGGAACCCGTCAGCCCCGGGAAGGGCCGGGACCCGCCCCGCACCCCCGGCCCGGCCCCGCTCACCCAGCGCCGCCGGCCGGTCCCCGGCGACGTCCCCGCGGTAGCGCCAGGCGGCGGCGGCCATGGCGAGGCCGGGAGGAGCCCGAGGGAGAGCCGGGAGGAGCCGGGAGGAGCCGGGAGGAGCCGGGAGATCCTGAGAGAGCCCCGAGCGCCGCTCCCGCGCTGCCACCGCCTCCGGCGGCGCCAATAAGCTCTTCCCCGATTGGGCGGGGCGGGACGCGGCTGCCGCTTACAAACAACGAGGCCATCGATTGGCTGTTGGCCGGGCGCGTGCGGCCGGCGGCCGGAAGTGACGCCATCGGGCGGCGCGGCGGGCGGGGCGGGCGGGGCCGTGGCGGCGGGAGCGGCGCCGATCCCGATCCCGATCCCGGGGATTCCCCGGCCCGATCCCGATCCCAGCCCGATCCCATCTCCGCGCGGCCCTTCCCGCACGGACAGCGCAGGTGAGCGGGAGGGAGGGCAGGAGGAGGGCGGCGGTGACGTGGGGACCGGTGACCCCCCGGTCGGGGCGGGACCGGCGCTCTCCGGGCTCCTCTTTATGTGCTGTGGGCGGCACAGAACGGAGTCTCCGGCCGTGCTTTTACCGGTGCTGATGCAGCGCTGGGATGCGGGTGCTGCCCTGAGAGGGACACAGAACTTGTGTGTTCCAGGTGAGGCACAAAAGGAAAGAAAAGGGGGAGGGAAGGGGGAAAAAGGCCCTCAGGAGAGCGGGAGCAGCCCTTGTTATCCAGCAGCCATTGGATGTTGTGGAGCTTTAAAAGGCTTTAAATCGTTTAATCTTCCCGAGCCGAGTGTGTCGTTGGTCACTGGTGAATGATGTCCGTGTCCCGACTCCATCCGAGCACAAACGATGGGATGGTTGGGGTGTCTGTGCAGGGCCAGGATTTGAATTCCATGGTCCTTATGGGGCCCTTCCAGCTCAGAATATTTGGTGGTCACACAAGGTTTTCCCTTTCCTTGCTCCCTCGTCGCCTGGAGGAGGAGAAGGAGGAGGCGGAGGGTGGGTGGATCGCTGGGGGATTAAAATCTCGGACTGGGGAGGGAACAGGGCTGGGTCGGGTCACAGTGAGGGGCAGCACGGGTGTGTGACACGGGGTGCCACAGTGTCTGTGCCCCCTGAAGGGAGGCTCCCGGGGCCGGGAGGAGTGTTGGGAAGCAGGAGGATGCCTGTGCCATGGGTGGTGTCTGCTCTTCAGGTGACCAGGAATGTCCGGGAGAAACCTGCTTTGTCTTGGGGGAGATTTTTGTGGCTGCTGCCCCAGCTGTGCTGTCACTGCCTGTTCTGAGCTGGAGTTGCTGTGGGCTGGACGACCTGTGGCACATCCCAGGTGCTGGGAGAACAGTGAGCTGCCCCCCTGTTGTGCCTGGGGGTGGCAGTGCAGTTTGTCCCCCTTGGGGGTGACACGAGGCGGGAAGGGGATGGAACAGGGACTCCTTCCTCTCACTGGCTGGCCCAGCACAGCACAGCTGGGAGCACGGGGTGTCTCCTGAGGGAACAGCAGCACCCCCAGCTCCTGGCTGGGCCTGTGTTTGTGTTTCAGGCCTCAGGGAAGCTTTTAGTGAGGTCTGTCCCTTCGGGCACCGAGGTTCACCCGTGTCAGGTGTGAATGGAACAGTTACTTGTGGCACACTGGTTGTGTGGATCCCAGGAGTTCCCGTGGGCTTGGCACCCTGAGTGCCAGATGCATTGAGGTACAGATTGTTGGGCTCCAGGTGCAAGTCATAACCTGCTCTTTCCTCACCAGGTCAGTGAAGGACAGGTACCTTGGTCTGCAGTTTTCTGTGGCACATTTGTACGTGAGATTTCTCCGAGTACTGCTCTGAATGGTGCGGCTGAGACAGCTCTTGTTGATGGTTTGGGTGACACAAAACTGATTACTTGGCAAACTTATTAGAAGCCTCTTTAGGGGCAGCTGAAGGTTGCGTTTAATTTGTGTTTGTTGTTTTGGCTGTGTGTGTTTGACCTCCCCACAGTGGGTCAGGGCTGCAGTGTGATCATCTGTGCCAGTCATCTATTTCCGGGGAATGGAAACCCAGCAAGGAAATTGTGGCCATTAAATGTAGTAGAAACTGTGCTGAGAAAACCTGAATTCTTGTGAAAAAAAAAAACCCTGCAGTGCCTTTCTCCTGCTACATGATTGTGTCACCATCTGTCCCTTGCCTTATAGGGGATTTTGGGTCTTGTAGGAGAATAAAGGAATTAGCCCTGACTCTGTGAGTTCTTTCAGAATCTAGTTCCAGACACCAACTTCAACAAGAAATGTGGGAATCCAGTACCTGCAGTTCTGTGACACAGGCCCTAGTTCTGGGACAGGCAGGATGGTGGCTTTCCAGTCAGGATTTTATAGATGCTTTTTCATTGCTTGCTCTTAAAATTTTCTTGGCTCGGACTGTATTCATACTAAAACTACTTGAAGCTCAACAATTTGGTGTGTTGTCTGTTCACTTGTAGCCCTTTGTTTGGCTATAGAACTGTGCAGTTCCCTGTCCTGTGGGAACAAGATCTCTGCATCACCCTGGAGTCTGTGTGTGTTTGTTCTGGCTCGAGAGCTCCAGCCCTTCTGTGTAGTGAGAGTTAGCAAGCCAAGTCCACGTTATTGGAAGCAACACTGGAGTTTGTCTCATTTCAGGTGCACAAAGGATGCAATCACTTTTTGTGCCTGTAAGCAGGACTCCCTCAGAATTTTGAAATCCCAAATGATCGGTCAAAACAATGACTCTTCCCCATGTCTTCTGTTCCAAATGCGTGTTGCTGCCTGGGCAGAAGTGCTTGGACCATCCCTTTAACCCACATTCCTTCCTGGAGTCCAGCTTCATTCCTTTTGCTCTGAAAATGTTGTCTTATTTTTACTCCTGAACACACGCTGGCAGTGAAAGATAAATGAATTCACATATCATTTATGTTCCTGTTTCTTATTTAGAAAAGCAGCAAACACGTGTGCTTGAAAGCGGACTTTCTGAATTGGCAGACTCGCATTTGATCCCCCCTCAAAAGCAAAATTCTGTGTGACCTTTTATTTCAGCTGCTTTGTGGTCTCCGTATGTCCAATGGTACTGTGGTGTTGCTGTTGGAAAATAAACATGAGGACAGGAACGTGTGTGTTTGCCTTGGACATGCAGCCTTTCTGCTCCCCACATCTTACATTTTGTTGTCTTTTCATGAGGAAAAGTAGAGGTATTGCCAAAAGTCACCTCTTCAGTCTTAAGATGAGTCTGCTAAGATATGAATTCTATTAATGGACGTTAAGAAAAAGCCACCCCTCAGTCTGTCTGATTGTCTTGTTGAGCAGCTCATTATTATACCAAAAACTTCCCATCACTTCCCTCTCAGCCCTGTGAGGTGAGGATTAAAGTCCAGGGAGGTCACTTAATTGTGTGAGCAGTTTATCAAAGCGTGCAGCAGGTTTTTTGCAATCAGATCCTTTTACAAATCAGGGTTAAATGTTTTACTAGTGAGTTGTTTTAGTTTGGATAGGCGCTAACAGGGGCGAGATGATCTGTGTTGTTTGGTTTGCAGCACTGTGACGTGGCTGGTGCTGAAGTCAGCTCTGTGGCAGAACCTGGGTTTTCTTCCTTCTCCTCCTTCTCCAGACTGCCAGCTTTGATTTTGTACCCGTGTGGTTTGGCAAAATCAGATCAGTTACTGTTTGTCTGTCTTTCAGCTGTCATCTTTCCTCCTTAAACCCAGGTTCGCTGCAGGCTGACTGTGACCTTCAACCATCAACAGACTGGTTTCGGTTGAAAGGGATCTTAAAGCTCATCTCTGTCCCACTATCCCAGGTCGCTCCAAGCCCAGTCCAACCTGGCCTTGAATACTTCCAGGGATGGGGCAGTCACAGCTTCTGTGGGCAACCTGTGCCAGGGCCTCATGACCCTCACAGGGAAGAATTTCTTCCTAATATCTAATCTAAACCTACTCCCTTTCAATTTGATCCCATTCCCCCTTGTCCTGTCACTCCAGGCCCTTGTAAATGTCTTGCCCCATCTCTCTTGTAGGCCCCTTCAGCTACTGGAAGGCCCAGTTAGGTCACCCTGAAGCTTTTCTTCTCCAGGCTGAACAATTCCAATTCATTCATCCTTTCCTTGCAGGAGAGGTACTCCATTCCTCTGATCAACTTGGTGGCCCATATAATGGTTTCTTCTGTTTTGTAGGATCATGGATTTCCCAGGACACTTCGAGCAAGTCTTCCAGCAGCTCAATTACCAGAGGCTCCATGGCCAGCTCTGTGACTGCGTCATTGTGGTGGGGAACAGGCACTTCAAAGCCCACCGCTCCGTGCTGGCCGCGTGCAGCACCCACTTCCGAGCGCTGTTCACGGTGGCTGAGGGGGACCAGACCATGAACATGATCCAGCTGGACAGCGAGGTGGTGACGGCCGAGGCCTTCGCCGCGCTCATCGACATGATGTACACGTCCACGCTGATGCTCGGGGAGAGCAACGTGATGGACGTGCTGCTGGCCGCGTCCCACCTGCACCTCAACTCCGTGGTGAAGGCCTGCAAGCACTACCTGACCACGCGGACGCTGCCGCTGTCGCCGCCGAGCGAGCGCGCGCAGGAGCAGAGCGCGCGCCTGCAGCGCTCCTTCATGCTGCAGCAGCTGGGGCTCAGCATCGTCAGCTCGGCGCTGGGCTCCTCGCAGGGCCCCGAGGAGCCGCCCGGCTCCGTGCGGAGCAGCCTGGAGCAGCGCGCCGCCTTCCCCATGCGCCGCCTGCACAAGCGCAAGCCGCCCTCCGAGGAGCGCGCCCGGCAGCGCGCCCGGCCCGCCATGGAGGAGCCCGGGCCCGACGTGGCCACGGAGGGCGGCCAGCCCGTCCACTCGCGCGAGGATTTCTTCTCTCCGGACTCGCTGAAGATCGTGGAGAACTCTAAGGCTGATGCTGCTGCTGATAACCAGGAGGACAACACCATCATGTTTGACCAGTCTTTCGGCGCTCAGGAGGATGCTCAAGTGCCCAGCCAGTCAGACAACAGCGGGGCAAATATTTCCCAGATGTCCATGGCGTCCCAGGCCACACAAGTGGAGACCAGCTTTGACCAGGAGGCTGCTGCTGAAAAGAGCAGCTTCCCATGTGAGAATCCGGAGGTCAGCCTGAATGAGAAGGAGCACATGAGGGTGGTGGTGAAGTCTGAGCCCCTGAGCTCCCCAGAGCCCCAGGATGAGGTGAGCGATGTCACCTCCCAGGCAGAGGGCAGTGAGTCCGTGGAGGTGGAAGGAGGAGTGGTGAGTGCAGAGAAGATCGAGCTGAGTCCTGAGAGCAGCGACCGCAGCTTCTCTGACCCACAGTCCAGCACTGACAGGGTGGGAGACATCCACATCATGGAGGTGTCCAACAACCTGGAACACAAGTCGTCTTTCAGCATTTCAAATTTTCTGAATAAAAGCAGAGGCAGTGGCTTTGGAGCCAGCCAAAACAGCGACGACAACATTCCCAACACCACCAGTGACTGCAGGATGGACAGCGACACCTCTTACCTGATGAGCCCGGAGTCAGGGCCCGCTGGTGGCCACTCGTCCGCCACTGTCTCCCATGTGGAGAACCCATTTAGCGAGCCCGCAGACTCCCACTTTGTGAGGCCCATGCAGGATGTGATGGGTCTGCCCTGCGTGCAGACCTCCGGGTACCGGGCAGCGGAGCAGTTTGGCATGGACTTCCCACGCTCAGGCCTGGGCTTGCACTCGCTGTCCCGGGCCATGATGGGCTCGGTGAGAGGTGGAGCTGGTGGCTTTCCTGGCTACCGCCGCATTGCCCCCAAAATGCCCGTGGTGACCTCTGTGCGGGGCTCCCAGCTGCAGGAGGGCTCCTCCGGGTCCCAGCTGCTGATGAACGGGAGCACCTCCTTCGAGAGCGGGCACCTGTCGCAGCCCGGCCCCCCGCAGCTCACCCGCGCGTCCGCGGACGTGCTGTCCAAGTGCAAGAAGGCTCTGTCGGAGCACAACGTGCTGGTGGTGGAGGGCGCGCGCAAGTACGCCTGCAAGATCTGCTGCAAGACCTTCCTGACGCTCACGGACTGCAAGAAGCACATCCGTGTGCACACGGGGGAGAAGCCCTACGCCTGCCTCAAGTGCGGGAAGCGCTTCAGCCAGTCCAGCCACCTCTACAAACACTCCAAGACCACCTGCCTCAGGTGGCAGAGCAGCAACCTGCCCAGCAGTTTGCTGTGAGGCGCTGCCCCGGGGCGCTGCGGCGGGGCCGGCGGACACCGGCGCGGTGGTGCCACACACACAGAGCCTGGGCTCTGCCATTGGGGATATCCGGTACTACCTCGCGGGGCGTCCTGGCCCGGCCGCCCACGGCAGCCGTGCAGCGGGCATGGGGATTTGACCCCCCACAGCCAAGCGCCCCCTTTGCAGGGCAGAGGGGTGACAGCGTGGGGGTCTTATGAAATAGCACGTTTAGAGAACGAGAAACTGAAGTGCAAATTTCCTTTTTTTTTGTTTTGTTTGTTTTTTTTTTTTTTCTCTAAAGCATTTTGTAACAGTGAAAGCATTTAAATAATTACTGTAACATGAGTTGCTGCATTATGTGTGGACAGTAGTGCAGACCACTTACCTTCAAAGGAGAAAAACAGCTTTGGCTGCACCTGTCTGACATAATGCTTTCAAATATGCTTATTATAACAATAGTTCTAGGATTATGAATGTATGTTTGGCTGTTCTGTAGTAAAGGACACTGTGTAATCAAGGTGCTTAAATTAAATCCCAGATAAGTAACTTTTGGACTGCCAGGTGTACATATAACTTTAATACAGCAAGATCTGGATGTTTGGCTGACTTTTTGTTTTTTTTTCCTGTAGAAACACGTACTAAGTGATAAGTGAAGTATTGTCTCTTGTTTGTGCTATTCCTAGCAGTATTTTAACCAGTTCGTATCTCCTATGTTACAATTCTATATAGGCAGAAGTCTGAACAGAGATTGTCTTTGTTGTTTTGAAGGAGGGAGGTAATTTGTGATGGCTTTTTTTGCCGTGTAAGAGTCTCCCTCTATTTCCAGATGCTGACAGTCCACCTGGTCCCCATTACTGTGTGAGCATGTTGTCATTTTCTCTTATCTCCAGTCTTTACTTTCCTCCTCTGCACACTTACTGACTTCCCTTCACAGCTGTGGGTTGTTCCTCAGATCAAACTGTCAGAAACAATCCTTGTTTTCCATATCTCATAGAATCACAGAATATCCTGAGCTGAAGGGAACCCATCAGTATCACTGAGTCCCGCTCCTGGCCCTGCACAGGACACCCCAAGAATCCCACCACGTGCCTGACAGTGTTATCCAGACACTTCTTGAACTCAGACAGCTTGTGGGGCTGTGCCCACTGCCCTGGGGAGCCTGTTCAGTGCCCAACCACCCTCCCGGGGAAGAACCTTGTCCTGAGATCCAACCTGACCCTCCCCTGACACAGCTCCTGAGTCCTCTCACTAGTCCTGAGAGTGAATAGATCAGTGCTGCCCCTCTGGAGGATGTTGAAGACCCCAATGACATCTGACCTCAGTCTCCTCAGGCTGAGCAAGCCAAGTGTCCTCAGCCGTTCCTCATAAGGCTTCCCCTCCGAACTCTTCCATGTCCTCATGGCCTCGCTTGGATGCTCTGTAGTGGCTTCGTGTTGTTTTTATATTGTGGTGCCCCAAACTGCCTCAGTATTGAGTTGTGGCCACCCCAGGTCAGAGCAGAGCAGGACAATTCCCTCCCTGGCCTGGCTGGCCATGCTGGGCCTGATGCCCCCCAGGACACAGTTGGCCCTCCTGGCTGCCAGGGCACTGCTGACTCGTATTTGTGTCTTTCTATAAAATGTCATTGTCAAATCCAGGCCTTCCACTTAAACTAGTGTCATAAAAGTACTTTTCCACATAAATTAAAAAAACCTAGTGTAAGTTTAATTTTAAAAAATAGCACTGTACCCTTTGGGTAGTGGAAATTTTTCATTCTCCATGTGAGATGTGTAAATCTCATGTACATTTCCTATTCTTTGATACAATTTTAACTTAATACTGCCTGGAGGCTCCTTTTTTCCTTGTCACAGGTGTACACGACCTGGTGTTCAGCATCTTTAGCTTCTTAAATAAACTTTTGGAGCACTTCTGCTGATGATAAATGCTGCTCAGCTGTGCAGGAGCTGGATCAGGACGGAGACAGAGGATTCCCTGCACCTGTCAGCATGTCATTTGCACTTGAGCATCTGAAGTAAACAGGAGCGTGGAAACACAGGGGATGGTTGGATTAATTCCTTTAAAATGTTAAGACTTTGCTATAGGGTTTACTTAATGGTCGTATTTCTGGCTCTTGGTTTTTTTTTAAGCATTAAAAAATGCAGTTTTTTAAAGCATTGGGATACGCCGTGTTTTGTTTGATAATAATTTCAGTATCGGGGACTAACAGCGTTGAGCTGAATAAACACTCAACCCAAGCATCAATAAAATGCAGTATTTTGTACTTTAATGTTTTCTTGTGGTGTTTGCATTTCTGCTGTTTTCATTTTTAAAAACAAGGTGTGGGGTTTTTTGGTGTCACATCCAAATTTCTTGAATTCTTGTAACACATGGGAATAAAGCATCTGTGTGAGCAAGGTGACTAATTAAGAACTAATATAAGCAGATAAACACTTAACTGGACTTTTAAACTTTCGTAAATTTTTATAACAATTTTAAAGCAGAATGACAGTGCAGGAGGACTTCTGTCTTTTTCCTCTGAGAAAAAGTTTTTGACTTGGAGTGTTTTTGGAAGCAGCAGCTTTACATTTTGTTGTCCGTTGACACCCTGTGCCTGTGGAGAGGCCTGAAGCCTATGGCTGCAGAGCTGCTTCCCGAGTCTTCCCAAATGAAGCAATAAATTCCTGGGAATGGCATGAATAAATACCTGGGACCTGAGCTGTCCCCTCTCCATGCAAAGGGTGTCTCACCTTACAGCCTGGAGAGCTTATTGCCCCGAATTCCACCCCGAAACACAGTCGGGTCTTGTGTAGAGGGTTCAGTGTGTCAGTGTGCTGAAACACCCTGAAATAAACCCTGCATTTTTGTGCTTCTGTGTCTGACTGGACTCACTGGTTTGCTGCTCTTCACAGCAGCCTTTACAGAAATACACCTGGTTCTAAAAGTGTTTATAAAAGCCTGTACTTGGTAATAATTTTGTCCCTGGTAGAGTTCTTCATAAGAACTTATTAGTATGTTTGTTACTGAAATAATGTTAATATCTACACAGCATCCGTCAAGTTCATAATCCATGGTCACTGCTACTCTCTGAATTCCTTGTGGGGGGATGATGCAGGTGGAGGAGTATCACGGCTTGGGATAGGGGACCAAGCCGAGACCGCGGGTCCTTGCAGGCTGAGTCCACGCTAGGCACAGCCGCT